>PITA01000032.1:121309-328382 GCA_004023965.1 Spilogale gracilis
TCCCTGAGGACCTTCCCGTGGTGGGTACTGACTCCTTACTGCTAGCCACCCTTGGCTGCTGGGGTCCTTTGGGTTTCCTCTGGCTGATCCTTCTCAGTCCCGCGCTCCCAGCCCTGGACTTCCACTGTTTCTCGTTGGTAATACCACCATCTACAACAATTTTCTAAAGATTTATGTATTTTTTTGAGAGAGTGTGTGTGCAGGGTGGTGGGGCAGAGGGAGGAAGAGAGAGAAACTCTAAGCAGCATCTGTGCTGAGCAGAGAGCCTGGAGCTCCGTGCAGGGCTCATTCTCACAATCCCGAGATCGTGACCTGAGCTGAAATCAAGAGTCAGATGCTTAACGGACTGCACCACCCAGGCGTGCTCACCATCTACAACATTTTGACTAACCGTCCTAGTACCTTGCATACTTTACTTAAATTATATGTTTGTGTGCCTGCTTTCCAAGTGTGACCTGAGGACCATGCTTGACTGCTTTTTCATCTTAATTTATTGTGCCATCGAATCTTTCAAGATCACCCATCTCTGTCCTGTGTGTCGTTACCTTCATCCAGTCCCATGTCATCCCTTGTAGCAGCCTCCTTCCTAAGCTTTTCACACCACCTGGCTTACGTCTCCCTCCCCAGCCCACCCTCCACACCCTGAGTGGGATGTGCTCCTTGCAATGCAGAGCCCTCTGTACCACCTCCCACAGGTAGGATGAAGTCCACTTTTTATACCTGCTGTAAAGGACCCTTCATAGACCTGTTTCCTGCCAGCCTTCCAGCCTCATCACCTTCTACACACAGACCATTCATTTTTCCTGGGACTCCTGTTTACCCTACTTCTCCTTGGTGCAGGCAGCCCTTTTCCTGCCTTCTCTTGGCCTGTCTATCCCTTCAGGATACAGGTGAGACAGACCGCATTGGAGACATTTGCCATGGAACGGAGGGATTGCGGGGGACTCGGTACCCATTTCAGTCAGGGGACCCCCTCTCATCTCCCGAGTGGCTTGCAGTTGTCCCCCTCATCTGTGTGGTTCCCATTAGCTATCACCCACTGCAGCATGGAAACAGGTGGCTGTCAGACCATCTCTAGTAGCCTAACGTGTCACAAGGCCCACGTCATCCCCCTCACTTCATCTCATTACGTAGGATGCTATCCTCTCACAGCACCCTGAGAAGGAGGGTGAGTACAGAACACGAAGATATTTTGAGAGAGGACCTCATTCACATAACTCTTCTTCTTCTTATTGTTGTTAATCTCTTACTGTGCCTGATTTATAAGTTAATAGCATAGGTATGGGGTTTGTATAGGCAGAAATGTCGTATATGGAGGATTCGGTACTGTCTGCAATTTCAAGCATCCAGTTGGGGTCTTGGAACATATCCCTCATGGATAAGGGGGACCACTCTGCCCTCTAATAATGATCATTTTGTTGTGTTTTAAGTGAGCTTTTAAATACAGGTTTATCTGACTGGGCTCCCCATTTGAATATTGCCTTTCCTGCCTGGGATAGGTATTTGCAGTGGGGAGGGGGTAGGGGAGCGTTCTTGTGTCTGGGATTTTGGGGAGGGTGAAGCTTGGAAAGGTGAGGTGAGGTACCCATGGTCCTCTGATGCCAGACAGGGGCCTTGATTCTTTCCTAAGCACTTGGGAGTCATGGGGGACTATAGAGCATGGCCTGCAGTGTTTTAGGAAGATGGGATCTGTCATCTTTCCCAGAAAGAGCGCTTGAGGATAGTCCTTTAATCTGCCCTCTGCAGGCCATGGCCTTGGTTCCTGCCTAGGATGGACAGAGCAGTGGCTAATGAGTGAAAGGAGCAGACCCGCACTCTCACACCCAAGGCCCTACTGGGGGGGGGGGGGGAGTCTTTCCTTTCTCCCTCCCATTTTATGTGTGTCTGTGTGTGGTTGTGTTTTCCCTTCTGTCAGCTCTCACTGTGTGATTGTCTTGCATGGAGATTATCTGTGTTTCTTGACCAAAGCTTAAGTTCACTGGTGTCCCAGGCAGTTCCTGTTTGTTTTTGTATCCCCCTGAAAGAGAGTTGCCCAGTGTGCTCTGCAGGGGGGACACCTAGCCTCCTGGCTCTTGTTCCAAGGCCTGGATTTGTTAGCGAGTGGGGTGTTGCCCATCAAGCCTTGGATGAAGGTGCCTGCAGCCTCCTGTCAACCCCGCTGTGGGTTCAGACTGGGGGCCAGGCTCTCCATCTGATGGATGGTTTTCTTCCCTGGCTGTCTTTACCCTGTGTGGGGTCACAGTCAGACCCCTGGGGTGCTGAGAGGCTGGGAAGAGAAAAAGCACACCAATTTATAGATGTTACTTAAAGTACTACTTTCTTTCTTTCTTTCTTTTTTTAGGGATTTATTTATTTGAGAGAGAGAGCGTGAGTGGGAGGGACACACAGAGAGAAAATCCCAAGGAGACTCTGCGCTGAGCACAGAATCTAATGAAGGGCTTGATCCATGACCACCCTAGCCCAAACCAAGAGTCGATGCCCAACTGACTGTGCCCCCTTGTTGCACCTAAAATACTACTTTCTATCAGTAAAATGAGTTATGTAGTAATGTATATGACTATATATTAGGGGGCGGGTACAAGGAGACAGAGAGAGAGATATCTTGGGATATGGCCTTATACCTAAATATTGACATTTGCCCAGATTTTATTAGGCTTAGGGGTATGGAGGGATTGGCTGGTGGCAGCATGGGTGGTTTTTACCTCAGGGCATGACTGCAGGGCGAGATTTGTATTTTCTGTTTAGCTGTAGCACGTTTCTCTGGGAACTCTTGCCTTCTGTGTTATTTTCCTTCTCCACTTTGCAGATGATTTGGGATATCCCTTATGAATATTATTTGCTGGCAAATAGGGATATTTGAGTGCTTGATGCTTTTCATTAACCTCCTTGGCCTTGATTCAATCCACTTGAATCAAATGGTCATCATTAAATTATGTTTATCAGGTGCTCTCATTCGGGTGGTCCTCGCCGGGTCTTTGTAGACTGAGGTTACACAGGCTGGATGCCATCCCAGAACGGGGTTAGAATGCGTGTCCCGGGGGGTCAGGGGGCATTGTTAGGACATGGAGAATGGTAGGACATTAAGTTGATGCCGTGTCGAGACGCATAGCAGGGGCTCCCTGGCTGGACCTCTGTTCCTTGCTGTGTGTGGAGGAGTGTGGTTCTTACTGGTGTTAGACTGGGGTGGCAGTGGCCCATTCACTGGGACCCATCATCTAATCTCTTTGACCCCTCCATGGAGTCAGGGTGTGCAGAAACTGGGACAGCAGCGATCACACGTCTCAAATTCCTACAGAATGGCTTATTTTCAAAACTCACTTATTTGCCTTCTAGCCTTGCTCAGTTTGAATATGGGCAGAGGTGGATGTGCTGAGCGAGTCTGGATCTCTCTTTCGGCATCCCGACACAAATGACTGGAGGCTTGGTTCTTGAATCAGCTGTGGGCCCCCTGATAGGTCTGGTTACGGCCCATGGACATGGCTTCACTTGGCTCCAGCCCTGTAAACTCAACAGTTCATTTTTCTAACAAGCTCTAATCCCCATGCCTGACTCTGCAGACAAAATGTGGGGATTGACACACTGCCGTTTTGAATAGGAAACTTTCTAGATGGTAGAGAATAATTAAAAATGGTTGCCACGGAGAGATCATTTTCTGCGTTCTCTTTCCTTCCCTGAGTGTAAGCAAGCAGGTGAAGGCAAATACACCTGGGCCCCGCTTGGTCCAGCTCCCCGTGGGGTTTGGAGCCCCTGGATAGTCCTTTCATTTCCCCCCAATACCAGGAAGTGCCACAAGTGCCTGGAGGGTGATTCTCCCCGGAACCCACTCTTGACGACTGACATCGGTCAGTGACTTGCTGTTGCAGATACACCTGTGACGATTCGAATTGCCCTCTCTTGGTACATCCTGCTTTATGGAGCTCAGGCTTCGTGAAAGACTGCAGCTGAGACGACACCCAGTCCCTGGTAGGGGCCCCTCTTCCTCAGTCTAGTCTGAAAATGTGACCCTTTTCTGTGAAGACTGCGAAATGTCTTCCCTTGCAACCTGAAATCTCACACTCCAGAACCTCGGCAATTTCCTTTTTGATTTTTAATTGATTTCTTTTTTTTTTTTTTTTAAGATTTTATTTATTTGACAGAGAGAAACACAGCTAGAGAGGGAACACAGCAGGGGGAGTGAGAGAGGGAGGACCAGGCTTCCTGCGGAGGAGAGAGCCCGATGTGGGGCTCGATCTGGGGTCTCCGGGATTATGACCTGAGCCGAAGGCAGACACTTAATGACTGAGCCCCAATATGCAGCCTTCTTGAAATGATCATTTGGTTGTAGATATAAAGGCCATGGGGAAGAGCTACCTCCCCTATGAAGAAAGAGCCTTCATAGGCCACCTCCTATTTTTCTGGTACATAATTAACTTCCCATACTGGGGTTGGATAGCATGACACATGCAATCTTCAGATGCATCTTATTTAAAAAGCCCAGCTTCAAAGATGAGTGACCCTTTCTAAATTCCTGTTTATCCCAGTATAAAATTTAGACCTTGGAGCCGATGTATGTGATAAAGCAGGTAATATAATTTTATCGTGGCTGTTCTGATTATGGACTTGTCTCATAAATACTCATTGTCATTTTTTAATTCAATATAGATTGTGACTGCTAAGGGTAAGTCCATTCAACCTTGTGAACATGGGTTTGTTGAGAATGTTGTGTGTGTGTGTGTCTGTGTGTCTGTGTGTGTTTGTGTGGCTTTGCTAAATTTTTTTATCAAGGCAGTTTTTCATGTGAGAAAACCAGAATCTCTAGGCATTGCTAAAAACCACACAGAAAGGTACTGTCAGAACTCTGCCTCCTGGTTTCAGGCATCTGGCCCTCCCCGCCAGCTTCTAGTCATCCCAAACAGAGAATTTCAGAAAGCAGGAGTGAAAAAGCATCATTCTTGTTTCAACTATATCTGCCTTTTATTGAGTGACAGAGAGGCTGCAACTGTGTACATCAAGTCCCGGTCATAAGGTGTGAGTGTACGTGACCAGCTGGACTCTGGGTTTCTCCTCATGCGGGAGCCTTAGGGAACAAATGCTCCAGCAAAGACGGTCTAAAAGACTCTTTATTTAAAAAAAAAAAAATCCTCCCCACCAATTGGGCGTAACTTTCAAATGTTTTCCTGTCTGACTGAAATTTTCCTGTGCACTGCCTCCGCAGCAAGATGCAAAATCGATGTTGGGAAAGTCTGAGTTGAGCCCATTTGGCAGAGTTGGGGGACAAAGACGCTTCATTTGGCCTTCCCTGTGCTTCTCAGGAGGGGGGATCTTGAGCCCACTGTCCCTTGGGTTGGGGGCTGGGGGTCACGGTTCCCTACACGCTGCTTTTTGTGTTCTAGTCCCGAGGTGGGAGTGGTGGTCATGGGGCAGCAGCCTTTGGAACAGAGTTGCTTCTGTGAATCAGGCTTCACACCCTCTCCTGCCCTCAGTGGCTGGTCTTCCAACCCAACCCCTTCCAAGTGCCCACGCTTGGTTGTGTCTGCCAAGGAATGAAGAGACCCAGCCAAACCCGAGGGTGAAATGCTACCTAAGAGGAAAGTGATGAGTTTGCTTTCGTTGCATTTCTTCTCTCTTATCTTTGGTGCCTGGATATCAACTTGTATGGAAGAGACAACAGTTTGGGGCATCCAGGAAGCCGAGGTGTGCCCGGGATCCGTGGCTGGCCGGCTGGCGGGTCAGCTCCAGAGGCCTTCCTTCCTCTGTCAGTTACAGGTGATACCCAGGCCCCGTCCCCATGAGGGGGAGGAGCAGTAATACAGTTCAGATTTGGGGGATGACCTCTAGCAAGTGGTCCATGTAAGGCTGTGCTCCCGGGGGTGACAAGAAGGGGGACCCGCAAATGATAGCCTTTAGGAGCTGAGGGTGGAGCGGATCTTTCAGGACATGCATTCTACCTAACTTGGCCTGATCCTTTCCACCTCATCTGTAAAATGGGGATATTATTAGTATCTATCCTATAGAGCTGTTGTGAACATGTTCCATGCAGTTAGGACCCCTCCAGGTGCTGGTTGAGCACTGGATGACATCGACTGCCGTAACTGTTGTCACTGTGAATGGATGAGAAAATGGGTCCAGCAAGGTGGTATGCCTTTGCCTGCGGTCCCCCACCTGACGCACGCAGAACTGGGCCTGGAATCCAAGTCTAGTGTGCTTTGCTGGAAACAGCTATTTGCTAGCATCTTCGGTCTCATCGCAAGCAAGGGCTCAGCTCCACGTGCCCCTAATAGAGTATGAAACATGGACCAGTTTTAGTTTTGTTACGGCTTCACAAGCATTTACGTGGTGTCACTGCCTTTGTGCTAGATGCTCTGTTTTAGTGGAAAAGCTCGGTGAAGCTGTGTGTGTGTGTTTGTGTGTGTGTGTGTGTGCACGCTTGAGGGCAGAGGGACTGAGGGAGGGAGATGCGGCCCCTCCTACATAATTTAGTGTTCTGCTTTTGCATTAGCGTATTAACATGTTTTCACTTTTCACCTTTCACCCACTGAGCCTGGCATTTAAAATGCTGTTAAACCCTATAATGTTTCCTATAAACAGCCTTAGAGGGATGGGAAATAAATGGAAGGACATTTTTAGCAGGCTCCTGTTTCTCAGCCCCGTGTGCTCTACGGACCCAACTAGAACTTGGGGAGGGAAGCTTGGTCGTCGTCCTGTCCTTGCTCGGAGGTTGGCAGAAGGTTATGGAGGAGGCTTTTGGGGCGCCAGAGGACCTTTTTTTTAAAAAAAAAAAAAACAGAGAGAGTGGTTTTTGTGCTGGAAAAGTAGTACTGCTTTTTTGGAGTAATCTTTTTTGTTTTTTAAATTAATGAACATGGTGAATGAAGGAGCAGATCACTCCTTCCCCATTCAGAGGGCTTCAGGAAAGCATAGAGTCAAATATCTGGCCATCCTTAGGCAAGGAGAAGGACTTCCTGGATTGTGTTTTTGTGGATCGGCTTTATTCCTGCCTCCTCCTCTTTGTCTTCAGTAGATATTTTTTGGTCCTCTTCTGCTTCTCTTTTATGTTGCCATTCTGTTTTATGTGTCATAGTGTGTGTATCCTAAATTTGTTTTTGGGACACATTTTTTTTTTAAGATTTTATTATTTATTTAATTGACAGAGAGAGAGCTCGCAAGTAGGCAGAGAGGCAGGCAGAGAGAGAGGAGGAAGCAGGCTCCCTGAGATCATGACCTGAGCTGAAGGCAGAGGCTTAACCCACTGAGCCACCCAGGCGCCCTGGGATACATTTTTTAAGAATCAAACTGAACATGCCTTTTCTGCTTAGAAAGCTGTGAGGTCTTAGGAGGCCACTGCACACATCTGGGCCCCATGTTTATCTTCTTCGTCTGTAACACAAGGAAGATGACATCAGCTGGCTGAGAGGCAGTAAAGTGGAGGCCAGCATGGCTGCCAGTAGACAAGGAGGCAGGACGCAGAATGTTTTCTCCGGCTGCTGCCCAGGGGCTGGGGATGGAAAAATACTGGAATTGGGTGTTTTTGCCTTAATCAGAGTCCTAGATCCTAGTCGGTGAGAATCATTGTGCAGAAAACATTTGTTAAGCATTCATCTGTGGTTACCAACTATTATAGCTGCTTGCAGTGTTAGTTCATCCAATAGGTATTTATGAGATGCCCTACTGTAGGCCCAGCACTGGGGACCCCAACGGGGGGGGGGAGAAAGGACATGGATACGAGCACAAATGGGGGCAGAAGACAGGCACAATCCTGGCTCCCCTATTTAATTGCTGTATTCATTTAGTAGGTGCTTACTGAGTGCTGGTTATGTCCTAGGCACTGTCTCAGGCTGTGGATCAATGATAACCAAGGCAAGTAAGACCCCCCCTTCCCTAGTACTTCTATTCCAGTCAAGGGAGAGTTTAAAAGTAAGTAAAGAAGTAAAGAGAAACTCCATGAAGCTATATGCTTACAGTGGGTGAATTTCATAGTGTGTAAATAAACTTAAAAAAGGGGTTTCAAAGGAAAATATCTTGTTCCCCGTGGAACTGGCACTCGGGTCTGTCCCAACACAGTTGATCCTCAGCCTTCACGCATTTTGTGTCTGCCGAGGCTCCTACTTGCTAAGATAGATTTCTGACTCTACAGTCAGCACTGGACGATTCTGTAGTCATTTATGGACACGCACACTGCAGTGGAAAATTTGAGTCACCCCACGAGCACGTTCCCAGCTGAAGTCAAACCAGATGAAGGTTTGCCTTCTGGTCTCAGCTCTCCTGTTGTAAGCAAGTGTCCTTTTTGTGGTCTATTTCGTGCTACATTTTTTTTTTTACATGTTTGTGTATTTCGTTTCTTGTTTTGCTGTTTAAAGTGCTCCTCACTCTGGGTGCTAAAGTGCTATATATTGTTCGTAAGCATGTGGAGCCTCACTGAGAACATACGTGCGTTAGATCAGCCTCTGTAGGCATGAATTTTAGTGCTCTTGGCTGTAGGTTCAGTGTTCATGCTTCAGCAGTATGTGTTAAATACAGCATCTTTATTTTTTTTTTAAGATTTTATTTATTATTTGACAGAGAGAAACACAGCGAGAGAGGGAACACAAGCATGGGGAGTGAGAGAGGAAGAAACAGGCTTCCCCCCCGAGCAGGGAGCCTGATGTGGGACTCAATCCCAGGTCTCCGGGGTCATGACCTGAGCCGAAGGCAGACGCTTAAAGAGTGAGCCACCTGGGCCCCTGAATACAGCATCTTTAAACAAAACCACACAGAAACAAGGTTGTATATATATGTATATTGGTGCCCAAGACTGTAGGTACCTAACCCTGTGTTTCCCCTGGGAGCAACTGTCCCGTGTCCACTAATCATCATCCGTAGTGACTTCACTGAACAGAACTAATGTCAATAACGAGATGTGACTGTGTTTTCAGGACTAGGGAAAGACTAATGTACAGCCCGTATCCCAAATGTCTGTCTTCCTCAAAGACAAAAAAATGGGATGACTCTTGCAGGAGTTAGAGTAGCGGATTTATATACATTATAGACACCACCAGATCCTGTTTTATTTAGCTGAGCTTTTTGGTGTCAAATATTGTGAACCTGTGGGAAATATTAATGGAAAGTACTAGGATGTGTCAGGAAGTTTTTATTATATGCCCAGGTGTTTGTATGTTGACAAGAGTCAACAGAAGTTGACCTACACATTTTCCATGTAGCCAGTTGTACTTCAAGTACTTTGATATACGTTGGGTAGGTTTGTATCTTCACTGTTAACTGTTTCCCTGACAAAGCTAAAAATACGTTTTAAACGTTATTTATAAGGTGCTGCTTTTAAGTATCTTTTTACTCTTTCAACCCTTGGGTCAGGTTATATAAACACAGCCCTACTTATAATGTCAGAATAAAATGAAATAAATTCCAAATGGACACATGCATAGGAAGAACTCTCAGAGAACTGGGATCAAACGTGTGGAGAGAGACGTGACTGCGGGCTGCCGAAGGGAGGAAAGCAAAGAACACAGAGGGAATGTTAGGTTCTTGTGTATTTGTGAATTGTTTGGTGCTTTAAAGTGTATGTATTTCTTTAGAAGTTAAAATAAAAATGTACTTCAGACATAAATTAATTAAATTCTGTGATGGGCACAGGGCAAGTTCCAAGGGAGACCGGCCTGACGGGCTTGCCCCGAGAAGATGGTGAGGGCTAGTTTCTGCACCCGTGGCTTGCAGACTTGGGGGCATGTGCGAGTGCTCTGGGGAGCTTAGTGACGTGCTGATGCCCCAGAGGGTCAGGTTTAGTGCGCTGGGGTGACCCAGGCATAGAGATTTTAAAAACTTGCCCAGGGATTCAAATGCGCTGGCTCGAGTTGAACCCCAGGACTCTACACGTGGAGCCCTGCTGTGCTGCAGACACGGACTCTGACTGACTGAAGGAGGCTCTTGGGGTTCATGCCGTTACCGGGGGTCTAGGTGCTCCAGGGAAGGGCTGTGGAAACTGCAGAGGAGGAATCTGGATAGGCACATGGCACCGGCCAGCCTGGCCCTCCATTTCTGCCCCAAATTCAGAGTCAGATAAAGTGTCCGGCTGGCTGGTCTTCTGTCCTGGGCAGAGGGTCTGGCCCTGTCATCCTTCCAGGAGGAAGCTGGTCATCAGTGACCACCTCCCTCAAACGCACACACAGCTGGGGAGAGGTGTTTCCCCAGGAAATGCTGGGGCCTTCAGGAAGCGGGGAATGTATACTGGTCAGCCAAAACGTCATGGAGGCCCACCCCACCCCACGAACTTAAAAGATGGGTGTGTTTCCCGGATGAAACTGAATGGAGATTTGTGCCTAGAACATGCGCAGTGTTTGGTAAATTCTTTCCTCTTGCCTGCCTTCCTCCTCTCCCTTCCCTTCTCCCATGTCCTCTGGCTTCCACGTCTTCTCTTGCAGGGCTCTCAGCCCAAGAAGACAAGGCTTGTCCTGGAAGGAGGCATGGTGCACAGTATAGAACCAGGCAGGGGGTGCCCAACAGGAACGGAGCTCGGGAGGGGACACCGCCATGCCTGGAGTGGCGGCGGGGGTGGGGGGCACTTCATGATGGTGTGGGTTCCAGTGGTTTAGCAGCCCCATGGTGTCAAGGCGGAGGCTGGGAGTGACAGCACAGTGACGGGAGAGGACAGCCAGGGTGGTGGCGGTGGGACAGCTCCCGCAGAAGAGTGGGAACAAAACAGCAGCTGAGAGACGCAAGCCAATCGAGACTTCAGCTTTTGATTTTCTGTCTTGTCCTTTGAGTGGTTCCTGAGCCCTTCCTCTGTGCATCTGGGTTAGTACCTGTGTGCAAGGAGTGGCATGTGAGGAGAAATACATGGAGGAGACAGGAAGGGCAGAATGGGGGGCACCAGGGAGGGCGCCTTCAGTAGAAGAAGGTGTGTTTCCCTCCCGCCCTGAGCAGTTAGGGAAGGCTTCACGGGGGGCTACAGGTGAGCTGGGTTCTGATGGAGAAATGAGATTCTGATCAATAGGATTTGGGGTGTGTGTGTGTGTGTAGTGGGGGGTGTAACAGAAGTAGGATATAAATGCGAGGAGCTGAAAGCCCTAAAAGGAAAAGTAGCACACTTTGGCTGAAACAGTGTCCATCTGTTCTAAAGAAACACAGAGGGTTGGACTAGAATGGAGGTTAGGAACCCCCTAAAAAGCTCTTGTGGACCACAGTAGGAAGCTTGTGGAGTGGAGGTGGGGGAAGAGCTGTGTGTTTGGATAGGGCTTCGTGTTTTCCAGAGCACCTTCTCATCCCTAGTCTCATATGAGTTCTTCCCTGAGGGCATGGCCGAACATGTCCCAGACGACAGCACAAACACCTGTGAAACCTCATGCTTCGTGCAAAGAACAGGTGACAGCTCGCTGCAGAGACGTGGGGCTTGTTGACCGGGAGAGTGGCTGAAGACAGTCCCTTCCTTCTGGGCGTGTTGAGAGTCCACCCCCGGAGGGTCTGCGATGCATCACTCACTCGGTCCCGCGCTGCTTTGGCTGTGCCTGGTGTGTTCCCCCTGCACCCACAGTACAGGCTGCAGACCTTTTTGTTTAGAGGAGAACCAGTAAGTCCTTATTGCTGAGGTGTTCCCAGGGGCTTTGTCCCCTGCTTTGGAAGGGTGCAGGTGGTGCTTCTCAGACCCAGCTGCACATCAGAAATATCTGGGGAGCTTGAAACCACATTAGCAGCTCTGTGTGGGCCGGCGCCCCCCAGAGCAGCTGGACAACCACTGACGTCCCTGATTTTGTGGACAGGGAGACCGAGGCTCTGGGTGTAAGGTCACACACCTTGCTCCTGGCGAGGTACCATGTGAACCCAGGTAGTCGGTGGATCCTTAAGTCCAGGCTTTAATCCCCACACATGTCAGCCTTTCCCTGTAGGCGGAGTTGGCCGAGGACCGATTAGGCTACTCGGTGAGAGTGAGATTAGGCTCCGTGAGATGAGGCTATAGCCAGGTGAGAAGCAAAGATTAGGCACAGTCCAGGTGAGATTTTCGAGGCAGCTTTCGAAATAAACAAGCCAGCCATGTGGGGGTGTTCCGTCCTGCCCCGGACCCCCAGCACGGTACATGTGAATTTAGCAGCTGCGGTTCTCGGTGTCTGAAGCTCGGGTGTAGACCTCTGCGGCTACTGTCCAGCATGCAGCTAACCAGCTTGCTGGGGAGCCCTCATCTCCATGGAAGCTTCTTGAAGTCAGCATCCTCATTATCTTCCACAGAGCCGGGTCCCTAGGACTAACTTAGTAAATGCTTGAATGGATGCCAGGCAGGTCTGTGCCCTTGGCTCTTGGCGTGTTTGGGTGCAGCGAGTACAAGCCTGCTTGCTACCCAGTGCCCTGCGTTGTTTTGTGGGTTTTTAGTGCGGGCATTGGGAGGCAGGACAGTCAAGAAACACAGGGAAATGAACAGTGTTCACTCCTCCTGAGGTTCTGTCTTTTGTGATGGGACAGGTCTGTGGGTCTGAGATGCAAAAGGGCCCTGAGGGCTGGTAGCTGGATCCGCTTGTTTCTTTTGATGTGACCAAGAAGCTGAATTGGAACATTTTTCCTTTCTTTTACAGGTCACCGCCAAGACTGCCTTCCTATTTATTTTACCTCAGTATAACGTTAGCGTGCCTACAACAGGTAAGAAAAGCGCGCATCGCATCTCTGTCTTGCCCTGGCCCCATTAATTCTAAAGGCCTCAGAAAACTCACTGCCCTGTGTACACACGCAGTCTTGTTAGCTGTTGAAGCTCAGCCTCCCACATCCTAGCACCGCTAAGGGACAGCTGTGGGCCACGCACAGCCCTCGGCCCACGGCTCTGCCCTCTCGGGGTCCTCAGGTCTCCTGCCATCAGGAACCGGGCACTGCACCCCTCTTCCAGTATGGCCTCTTGATGAATAAAGGAGGAATTTCTGTTTGCTGAATCTAGTTCTTTCTTCATTGGTACAGAGGGGAATCATCTTGACTTCCAGGGGAGAGTCTCTTCTTTGCCTGACTCAGTGACTAGTGGAAGGGTTCTGGGGGCAGTTCCTTACCCCATGGCCTACAGAGGATGTGGTCCCTACAGCCAGACGCGGGGTGTGGGGGGGAGGCTGGGCTTTGGGGGCAACCTGATCAGTTCCTTCGTCCGAGAGTCAAGCTGAGGGGCACTAGAGACGGAGGAGAAGAACTCCACGCCCAAGAAAGGAGAGACAGGAGCCCCCACGGCCAGTGCTTCGACGCCCTCTGCACACCCCAGCCCTGGCAGGCAGTGTGGGTTGGCACACTCGGTGCCATGTGCTCCGAGGTCAGATTCCACCTTCTCTGCTCCTACCCCTCACTGAAGTGAAGTCAACACAGTGTTGCATGAGTTACTCCTGTCTCTTGGAAATCCTAGTAACTAAGGCATCTTTAGATTACTGGTACTTACGATTTACTAATTTAAATTGTTCAGCTTCTTTTTTTTTAAAGATTGATTTATTTGAGAGAGAGAGAGTGAGAAAGAGAGCACTCGAGCCAGAGCAGGGGGAGAGCGGAGGGAGAAGGAGAGAGAATCCTCAGGCTGTGTCCCTGCTGCACGTGGAGCCCAACAACTCAGAGCTCAACCTCAGGACCCTGAGGTTGTGACTTGAGCCGAAATCAAGAGTCAGATACCTAACTGACTGAGCCACCCAGGCACCCCTTTGTCTTCCCTATTTTTAAGAAAATTGTGATAGAACACACATAACATACAATTTTCCATCTAACCCTTTCTGAGTGTACATTTCAGGGGCGTTAAGCACATTCACAGTGTCCCGCAGCCATCACCACCACCGAGCTCCAGAGCTCTCTCCATCTTGCCACACCGGGCTCCGTACTCATTCAACAGTAGCTCCTCACTCCCC
Source organism: Spilogale gracilis (assembly GCA_004023965.1). Taxonomy (NCBI): domain Eukaryota; kingdom Metazoa; phylum Chordata; class Mammalia; order Carnivora; family Mephitidae; genus Spilogale; species Spilogale gracilis. The sequence continues at coordinate 135,127 of PITA01000032.1, forward strand.
CCTCCTGCCCCTGGCAGCTTCCGCACTACTTCCTGCTGCTCTGAATTTGACTGCATAGCTTATGGAGGTGGAAACATGTAGTATTTGTCCTTTTGTGACTGGTTAAAATTTATATTTGTATGTAAACATTTTTCAGAATACATGTGTATGATGCATGACATTCTGAGGAAATTTATAAAATGCAGGAAAACATAGGAAAATAAAAATCACACATGACATCACCACCCAGCTAATCACTGGAGTTCATGAGTATTGATTCATAACTCACTGTTTTTACTTTTAGTATACGATAAACCTTCTTCCCATGCCATTAATTATTATCCTATTCAGGAAGATATTTTGAAAAACTGCAGAGTATTTCTTAATAGGGATTACCATGAATTATATTTTCATTCCCATATCATTGGATATTAAAGTTTCCAGCTTCTGTTTTAAACAGTGCTGCTGTAAATGTTCTTGGGACTAAATTTTAATGTGCACTTATGATTATTTTCTCAGGATACATTCCTATTACTGGAATTTCAGGGTCAAGTACTATATGTACATTTTGAACGTTTTATGTATGCATTGCCAAAATACCCTCTGTTGTCTAATTCTTGTGACCCATAAGTCCTCAGTTTTTAAGTTTGGGGTTTTTTTTTTGCAGATTTAAAATGGACAACCTTTTCTTTTTTAGTGTTAGGATGCCAGTTTATTAATTTATAAAGAGATCTGGCTATTGAGTATTGTATTGGTATTTTCATTGCATTTCTCCCTAAAGTCCATTTATATGGGATGCCACATCATAACCCAGAACTGCTTTATTAATTTAGCATGAGAAAGCATTGTCCTGGGGACCACAGCATCTGACATGCGTGTGACCAGAGCATGTTCTTATTATAGGGATGGCCTCAGAGACACTGTGGGTTTGGTTCCAGACCACCATCATAAAAGGAATAGTTCTGTAAAGCAAATCAGATGAATTTTTTTGGTTTCCCCATGAATATAAAAGCTATGTCTACACTCTACTGTACCTGTTAAGTGTGCAATAGTGTGATGTCTAAAAAGCAGAGTACACACCTTAAGTAAAAAGTAAGTTTATTGCTAACAAATGCTAGCCGTCATCTGAGTTTTCAGGGAGTTGTAGTCTCTGATCGCAGATGATGGCAGCAAATGTAGTAATAACGAAAACCTTTGAAATAGTTTAAGTGTTACCAAAATGTGACACAGAGGCAAGTGAGCAAATGCTGTTGGGAAAATGGCATCAATACACTTACTTGACACAGGCCATTAAGCCTTCAATTTGTTAAAAAAAAAAAAAAAAGTGCAGTGTCTGGAAAGGGCAGTAAAATGCACTATGCCTGTGTTTGCAAAGTCAGATCACGAGCGGAGGGTTGATTTTTGAGTTTGAAACTTTCCCAAAGAAATTAGCAGACAAGTGAGATCCTAAAAGAATTCGTCTCCCACTGGGATGAGAAGGTAGACTTCTGGCTCCAGGGCTCAACCCGGAACCTCTGAGCATGAAGAGCCTTCTGCTCTCATTTATTTTTTTGTTTTGTTTTAAAGATTTATTTATTTATTTGAGAGAGAAAGAGGGCGGCCGAGGGAGGGGCAGAGGGAGAGGAAGAGAGAGAATCCCCAAGCAGACTCCCGGCAGAGCGTGGAGCCCGACATGGGACTGGATTCCAGGACCCAGAGTTCATGACCTGAGCCTGAAATCAAGAGTCAGACGCTTCACCGACTGAGGCCCCCAGGCACCCCTCATTTATTTGTTTTGAATAATTAATTGATCAATCCAGACAAGTGTGTATGTGCCTCCTGGACTCCAAGCCCTGGGTGTTAAGTTATATATAAAACATGTCTGATTGGGGCGCCTGGGTGGCTCAGTTGTTAAAGAGACTGCCTTCGGTTCAGGTCATGATCCTGAAGACCTGAGATCGAGTCCCACATCGGGCTCCCTGCTCGGCGGGAAGCCTGCTTCTCCCTCTCTCAGTCCCTCTGCTTGTGTTCCCTCTCTGGCTGTGTTTCTCTCTGTCAAATAAATAAAATCTTAAAAAAAATATATGTCTGATTTCTTTTTTTCTTTTTTTAAAAGAAATTGTTTTTTTGAATTTTTATTAAAAAACAGTCTGGGTGGGGTACGACCTATTTATAGATGAACAAAGAGGTGAGAATTGCATCTGAGTTCTCGGAAACCATGAACAAGCAAGAAGAGTGAAGTGACACAAAGTTTTTAATTTTAATTTTTCAATTATTTTATTTGGCTTGAGTTTGACATGCAATGTTACATTAGTTTCAGGTGTACAAGTTAGCGATTGGACAAGTTTGTAATATGTTGTGCTTGGCTCACCACAAGTGTAGCCACCATCTGTCACCGTTCAGTGCTATTACAGTATCACGGACTATATTCCCTTTTTTTTTTTTTTTTTTTTTTTTCCGGACTATATTCCTTATGCTGTGCCTTTTATTCCTGTGACTTATTCATTCCATAACTAGAAGCCTGTATTTCCCCTTCTTCCCCAATTTTGCCCATTCTCTTCCCTTCTCCCTTCTGGCAGCCATCAGAGAACATTACAGTTTGTTCTCTGTATTTATAGGTCTGATGCTACGATTCTCCTCTTTTTTCTTCCTCCTCCTTGTCTTTTTTTTTTTTTCCAAGTAGGTTCTGTGCCTAGGGTGGAGCCAAACAATCCTGAGATCAAGACCTGCATTGAGATCAAAGAGTCAAGACGTTTAACTGACTGAGATGCTTACGAGCCGTTGATTCTGCTTTTTGTTTGTTCACTGGTTTTGTTTTTTTAGATTCTACATAGAAGTGAAATCATAAAGTATTTTTCTTTCTCTGATTTATTTAACTTAATGTAGTATCCTCTAGGTCCGTCCTTGATGTCATATATGGCAAGATCTCATCTTTTTTTGTGGCTGGGTAATATTTCATTCTCTCTGTGTATTCTCTACACACACACACACACACACACACACACACCACATCTTCCTTACTCATTCGTCCATGGATGAACACCTTGGTTCCTTTCATGTCTTGGCAACTGTAAATAATGCTGTAGTAAACATAGGGATGCATGTATCTTTTTGAATGAGTGTCTTTGCTTTCTTTGTAGTCGAATCTGGTAGTAGAATTATATCATATGGCATTTTGGGGCATATTTTTAATTTTTTGAGGACACTGTGCTGTTTTCCACAGTGGTTGGACCAGTTTAGATTCCCACCAGCAGTGCATGTGGGTTCCCTATTCTCCACATCCTCACCAACGCCTATTAGTTTTCTGTCTGATTCTGCCATTCTGACAATTGTGAGGTATTCTCTCATTGTATTGTTTTGCATTTCTCTCATGATGAGTGATGTTGAGTACTTTCCACAAGTCTGTTGGCCATGTGTATGTCTTCTTTAGAAACATACCTGTTTAGGTTCTCTACCCGTTCTCAATCAGATTGTTTGTTTTTTGGCATGGAGTTGTAGGAGTTCTTTACATATTTTAGATATTAGCCCCTTACCAGATAGGTCATTTACAAGTATCTTTTCCCATTGTGTAGGTTGCCTTTTTGTTTTGTCGACTGTTTCCTCGGGTGTGCAGAAGCTTTTTATTTTGATGTAGTCCCAATAGTTTGCTTTTGCTTTTGTTTCCCATGCCTTAGGAGACATTTCTAGAAAAAAGTTGCCATCGCCCATGTAAGAGAAATTAGTGTATGTGTGTTCTCTTCTTGGATTTTTATGGTTTCAGGTCCCACATTTAGGTCTTTAATCCATTTTGAGTTTATTTGTGTGTGTGATGTGAGAAAGTGGTCCAGTTTCATTCTATTGCATGTGGCTGTCCAGTTTTCCCAACACCATTTATTGAAGAGACCCCATTGTATATCTTGCCTCCTTTGTCATAGATTCATGGGCCATATAAGCATAGGTTTATTTCTGGGCTCTCTCCTATTCTGTTGATCTGTCTATTTTTTACGCACAAAACATGTCTGGTGTCTGACTCCTGGAGCTCACCATTTATTAGGGAGGGATAGGTAATAAATGAGCAAACAATAAAAAATTATGGTTGTGGTTGGGGTGGTGAAGGGAATAAAACATATGTGTGATAAAGAAAAATGAAAAAGTAAGGACAGAAGATGTTGCCAGGGAGTTGACATTGGAGATGATATGTGTGACAAGTTGTGTTGGGAGCATGGGGAGAGAGAGTCTAGGCAGAAGAAAGAACATTCCAGGCACAAGAATTAGCATGTATGAAGGCCTCAAGTGAGAAACAAATATCTTGGCACAATCTAGAGCCTGCAGGAAGGCCAGTGTGATGGGAGCCAGCTGGGTCTGGCATTTTTCTAGGGTGGGGTTATTGAATTCTGCTCCTGGCATCCTCCTCCAGGCCACAGCAAGGCCTGGGCAAAGTGAAGGTACATTATTCTCCATGCTGAAATGAGGAGGTTTCCATTACTTTAGAAAGAGAGGATAAAGTATTGTTAAGTAGCCTATCTCTTGTTTAAATCTTGCCGTTTCGGGCTATTTGAAATATGACAAAGCAGGAAACCAAGAGAGGCAATGAAATCAGAACAGCCTGCTTCATTCTGTGTTGGCCCTCCTCACGCAGCAGCTCGGTGTGCTCTCGTCTGGTTTGTAGGTACAGGAGGAAAGCGGACTCCTCACGGGAAAACAGCAGTTCACCAGAATGGGTCTGTTGAGGTTGTGATTTTTAGAACCCCCCCCCCCCCCCGCCAAGTCTCTTTATGGCCGAGGGTGCTTGGGAACGTATCCTTTTTATATGACCTGGATAAATTCTGATTTCTCGGGTTTCTTTAAATTGTGTGTAACTTGCTCAGTTCAACATTTATTTATTTATTTTTCCTTTTGTCACTTATTTATTTATTTATTTTAAAGATTTTATTTATTTGAGATAGAGAGACCATATTTCTGGGAGGAGAAAACAAGGGAGCAGAGGGAGAGGAAGAAGCAGGCTCCCTGTTGAGCAAGGAGCCTGATGTGGGGCTTGACCCCAGGACCCTGAGACCGTGACCTGAGCCCAAGGCAGATGCTTAACTGAGCCACCCAGGCACCCCTCAATTTAACATTAAAATTTGAATTTTAGTAGAACAGTGACTGTGTTCATAAAAAAGTGATCTACCATCTCTGAATCCCCGTGTCTTTCCTTGACTGAGGTTTTCAAGTTCTGCAGACAGTAACTAATGGTAATGTTGATGAGTTCCTTGCCTTTGCCCTTCCCTCTTCCCTCCTTCCAGCTTCCTGCATCTGTGTGTAGGGCTAAGGTCACAGAAGTGCCACTGACTGAGTGGCTTACCAGCAGAGCTTCATGGTCTCACAGTTCTGGAGGCGAGAAGTCCCAGGTCACGGTGCCACCAGGGCCACCTCCCTCTGCAGGCTCTGGGGCAGGGTCTGTCCCAACTCTCAGTCCTGGCTTCTGGTTCCTTGGCTTGTGGCAGCAAACTGCCACCCTTCATGTGGCATTTGCTCTGCGTGCATTCAGTCTCCACGTCCACGTTTCCCCTTTTATAAGGACATCAGTCACTTTAGCTTAGGGGCTCACTCTACCCCTATCTGTGACCTTATCTTCACTAATGGCATCTGATATGATTCTGTTTCTAAATAAGGGCACATTCTGACGTGGCAGGGCTTAGGACTTTGACTGATGAATTTGCAGGGATGCAATTCAGCTCAGAATACCAGCCATAAGTATATGATTTGTCCCGTTATAATGGGCTGGCTAAGCAAATTAAGGCCCAGTCAGAGAGATGGACATTGTTGTTGTAGTAATAAGTTGTATGCCTCCTGATGGAAGGCCTGCCACGCCAGCATCCTTGTGTTTTTCTTTAAAGTCAACAGCCATGAAGCGGGAAGTGTCCATTGTTACCAAATCCCTACTGTCCTTATTCTCGTTTTGCTACCCTGTTAGCATTGCCAGACTTAGCAAAGAGAAATCCGGGACCGCCAGGTAAATTTGGAATTTGAGATAAACAGTGAGTATTTTGTTTTCTTTTTTCATATGAGTATATCCCAGATTATACATGGGACATAATTTTATGAAAAAATTATTCTTTATCTATGTAAAATTTAACTGACTTTTTTTTAAAAATAAAGATTTTACTTATTTATTTGACAGAGAGAAACACAGCGAGAGAGGGAACACAGGCAGGGGGAGTAGAGAGGGAAGCAGGCTTCCCGTTGAGCAGGGAGCCTGATGTGGGGCTTGATCCCAGGATTCCGGGATCATGACCTGAGCGGAAGGCAGATGCTTAACGATTGAGCCACCCAGGCGCCCCAATTTTTCTTTTTTTAAGTAGGCTCCACTCTTGGCAGGGCTTTAACTCAGCAACTCTGAGATCAAGACCTAAGCTGAGACCAAGAGTTGGGTGCTTAACTGACCCAGGTGCCCCAGTCGTCTTAGGATTTATCTGGCAACCGTACACCCTACCCAGCTCTGGCAAGGAAGAATATGTCCCGTTTCTGGTCTTACCATTAGACACTGAGTCTTCTTTCTGATTAAAATACCACAAAGGTTTGGGGTTATGGCCAGAAATAGCATGTAAAAAGCTCAGAAAAAGATTCTATTTTTTTTAAAAAAAGATTTTATTTATTCATTTGTCAGAGACAGAGAGAGAGAAAGAGCTCTCACAAGCAGGCAGAGGGAGAAGCAGGCTCCTCACTGAGCAGGGAGCCCAGTGCAGGACTCAGTCCCAGGATCCTGGGATCATGACCTGAACTGAAGGCAGACGCTGAACCGACTGAGCCACCTAGGCGTCCCTCAGAAAAAGATTCTTTTTTTTTTTATGGGTTTTATTTTTTTATTTTTTAAAGATTTTATTTATTTGACAGAGAGAAACACAGCCAGAGAGGGAACACAAGCAGGGGGAGTGAGAGAGGGAAAAGCAGGCTTCCTGCTGATCAGGGACCCCGATGTGGGACTCGATCCCCGGTCTCTGGGATCATGACCTGAGCCGAAGGCAGTCGCTTAGCCAACTGAGCCACCCAGGAGCCCAGAAAAAGATTCTTTACACAGACAGACCCTTCCGTCTAATCCAGAGCCAGTGACACCAGATGATGGGCTGTTACAAGTTGGAGCATTCACAAGGTTGTTTGGGTTGTGCCACTAATTTGCCGAATGACTCAAGGCCTGCTGGCTTTTCATCTGATCTAGAACAGGTGACCCCAAATGGCTTTTACATTTATAAAGTTGTGTGGGGTTGTGCCGCTAATAGGCTCAGTGGTCTTGGGAGGACTGCTTAACATTCGTTGTCTCCATCCTTCCTCTGCAAAACTGAGAGCTGTGGTCAGGGTCTCAAGCCCATGTGCTGCGAGTCCTCTCAAGTGCTTGCCTCTCAGATTGTGCTCAGACACGCACCATTCACATCACCCGGGAACGTACTAGACATGCAGGCCTCCAGGCCCCACCACACAACTGCTGCGTCAGATCTTGCCTTTTTTTTTTTTTTTTTTTTAAGATTTATTTGTTTATGAGAGAGAGAGAGAGCGCATGTGCTGGAGCAGGGGGAGCAGCAGAGGGAGAGAAAGAATCTCAGGCAGACTCCCAGCTGAGCCTGGAGTCTGAGGAGATCGTGACATGAGTGGAAACCAAGAGTCAGCCACTTAACCGACAGAGCCACTCAGATGCGCCCAGATCTTGCTATTTAAGGAGATCCACAGGTGATGCGTGTGAAGACTGAGAAGTGCTGTTCTCAAAGCCCTTCATAAAAAGCACCAGGCAGGCTTTCAAATGACCCTGTGCTTCCGGACCCACTCAGTCCTGTGACTCATTTGCCTTTTTCTCTGCTCTCTCAATTTTGGTTCTTCTAGAACTCTTTGGTCTGGGGGGAGAGGGGGTGGAGGGAGGTGAGGAGTACAGTGGGGTGGTTTTGGTTTCTAGCTGGGCTGTAGCTCCCCGAGAAGTCATGGCCACATTTGTAAGGTGGTCAGAGGGTCGTGGTCGCTGTACGTTCCTGAGCCCACCTGTTGCTGCACCCCTCGGTCAACAAGGCTGCGGGGGAGGCCTCTTCAGGAGGAGGGTTTTTAGTTCTCAGAGGTGACAGGGACACATCCCTGGCTCTTGTGGTCCTGGGTGGTGGCTTTCTTGCCCCCAGTGGCTGTGTGTTGTGCCTCTGGGAATACAAAGGCCAGGACTTGCCCCACGAGAGCTTGGCGGTTGTTCTCACCGTCCCCGGTAGGCAGGTGTCCTGGCGGGGTCCAGGGACCAGGGGCGCCGTAGGTTCCCTTGGAAGGGCCCAGCCCCATCCACGAAGGCTTCACCTCATGGCCTGAGTCCCTCCCAAGGGCCCTGCCCGTAACACCTTTACACTGGTGTTAGGACTCAGGCATGTGAGTTTGGGGCTGGGGGGCTGCCCTTCAGACCAGGGTGCCAGTTATTGAAGCCTGATAATTGTGTAGGAAAGCGAGCAAACCTTCAGTGCTCAGTGAATTTTCACGAGGCGAGCACATCAGCACCTCCAGGGACCCCTTCCAGCCTAGACCCGATTTTCTCCAACCCTGTTAGAGCCCAGAGGACTCCTCCCGACTTCAGTGTGCAGTTCTAGAGGTTTAAGTGCATGGAACCCCGGGGTGGCTGTTGAGGGGTCAGCCACCAGAAGTCGAGCACTGGCATCTTTGATGCCGCTGCGCCTCTTGTTCTCTTGTCCCTTCTGGCGAGTTTCCTTGCTCTTTCCCTTCCCTCCCACACACCCTCTGACCGAGACCCACCTTCTTCACATTCCTGTCTTTCCTGATCCAGTCTTGTCATCTGTCTGGCGTGGGTCATTGTTTTCTTACTCAGTTCTTACTGAAATAATTTTCCTTCATAGTTTAACAATGGACTTGTTGACAGTGTTATCTTTATCCAGGGGGAGAAAAAAATGTGATTCTAGATTTTTCTTTTTTTCCCTTCCTCCCTCCCTCCTTCCTTCCTTCCTTCCTTTCTTCTTTCTTCCTTTCTTTTTGGTACATGATCCTTGAAGTCATTTTTCCTTTGTGGCTCTCAGTGAATTTTTTTTTTTAAGCTCACGTTTTCCTTCCCTGTAGGTGTTCTCCACGTGTGCTTGTTGTGTGCCCAGGTGGGGCGTAGGTAGAAGCCTCACGGTTGTGAACCGCAGTGGGGGCTCAGTGTGTGCTCGGCACCTGGGAGTTATTGCTGGATTTCTTCCTAAAGGCCCTGGGGTGTGGGGTTTGCAGCCTTGTAAAAGGGAATGGTACTTCAAGAAAACAGTTCCAAAGTTAGGTCCTTTATTTCCAAATTCCCTTTACTGGTTCTCTCACTTTTGCTGTATTTTTTTGCATCATGAAAGTATCCTTTTCTTGTCTGTTTTACTAGAAAATAGCCGAAAATACGTCCCAAGTCCTGTAATATGGGGTTAAAATGGTAACCTCGACTCTTCTCCAGCTCGATCTTTAGTTAACTGAGTGAAGGGAGGTTTGTGTGTGGAGGAAGGATTGTATAAGGGCACATAGTTTTTGCTAGGACTGCACTGACAAAGGACTGCAGACCAGGTGGCTTCAGTAATGGGTATTTATTGTCGCACAGTTCTGGAGGCTGGGATTTCCAAGATGAGGCTGTTGGCAGATTGGCTCATAGGAAGGTTGTGTGAGGGGTCTGCTCCAGGCCTCTCTCCAGATGGCCGTCTAGCCTGGGTGTGTGTGTGTCTGTCTGTATGTCCGGTTTCCCCTTTTTGTAAGGACACCTGTCAAATTTGATTAGGGCCCACACTAATAATCTCGTTTTTAACTTGATGACCTCTGTGAAGATCCTGTGTCCCCGTGAGGTCCTCTTCTGAGGTGGTAGAGGTTAGGACTTCAACTTCATCATTTTGAGGTCGAGGGAGCCACATTAAACCCCTAACAACTGAGCGTGTGGGAGCAGCTCGGTGGTGCTTGTAGTTGGGATGCCGCTGGCCATGTCGTCTGGTGTCTGGGTCCGAGGCCCACGAGGGCGTGGCGCGGCAGAGCAGGAGTGGCAGTCGGGGTGCTGCCCGTTGAGGCTCGGTGCCCCATGCCTGTCCTCAGCCCCACTCGTCTCCTGGCACTTCGAGGAGAAGGCAGGCCTTCAGGGTTTAACACACGCATCATCTGTGTGATTCAAAGGGGAATCAGAAGGCCAGGAGGCCTTGGCCCCTGTCACCGGCCCTGTGCTGGGGGGCTTGGCCCACCCCCCACTAGCTGCTGGCCTCTAGACCTCAGCGGCCAGGTGGGTAACATGGGCATAACGCTTGGGCTTCCTGTGACAGATGACTGATGCCGCTCGCGAGACGGGTCACTCCAGTGAGTGGCACGCAGCGTGTACTCAGTAAGTACATTGTTGTTTGTAATCTTTACCCTAAACAAGCACCCTCGTGGGAGTAGTTTCTGCGTGTGGTGCATACACTTCTCTTCGTTGACCTTTGGATTCTGGGGGAGGTGTCATAATGAGCCCGTCTGTTTGTGTAACACTTTACACAAGTGCTTTAGAAGTTTGTAAGTCAGTTATCTATTTCATCCGTCTGCCTTTGATGGTATGAGGTGGACGGCCTGGTCCTCAGTGTCCAGGGGGTGAGTGCTGGCAGAGAAACCCTGGGTCACGTGATGGGAGACTGGCCACGCCAGCAGTGAGCTCCAGGTCTCTCCATGCCTGGTGTGGGTCCCCGTGGTTAAAAAAAATAATAATAAATAAAGCAATGAGGTAGGAAAGACACCACTTCTTAATTTTATTTGTACAAAATGGAAGACTTTGAACATGTTGAATGTGTGTTAAAGATTATATTTTGAATAGACACTACACCCACCTGTCCAAAAAGTCAGAGTGAAAGTCTTGTTGCCACCCTGAGCTCTTCCTTTGACATCCCTGTCCCCCGTAGATAATCCCTGTTGTTTCCTCTAGGCCTTTCCTAAATTTCTGCTCTCACCTTCTGGTATTTCTTTATGCACACACAAATATGCATGTTTATTTTCTCTTTCTTCTTGGACTGGTGGACTACTGTGCGTTCTGTACCTTGCTGCTTTCCCTCCACTATGCAGTCAATCCTGGCTATCCTTTCATAGCAATACGTAGAGAGCCTTGCCATTTTTTCCCCAAACTGCGCTGAGGTATAGCACGTCATGAAACACACACATTCTTTAAGGGCCCAGTGAATTTGTACACAGGTGCACACCCATGCCACCATCACCTCAAGCGAGATGTAGTGTGCCCAGCTTCCTCCTAGCCCATACCCCCTCCCAAAAGGACTATTATTCTGCTTTCTAAATCTGATTAGTTTCCCCTGTTATTGATTTTAGTCTCTCAATTTTAAAAACAGCTCCATTGTTTATGTCGGTGCTATTTAAATTTAGCATGCATCAGAATCACCGGGAGATGCATTAAGTGTGAAGTCCATCCCGGGAGTTTCTGATCCAGCAGGCCTGGGGTCGATCTGCATAAGCATTCATCTCCGAGCTCCCAGGTGATGCTGGGGCTACTGGTCCACAGCCCCACTTTGAATAGCCCCAGTGCATTAGAACTGTGGTCTGTGTAACCACGTCCCAGGAGATGAAAACCACTTGGATTGCTGCCATCAGCTTATTGTTAAAAACAGTGCTGCGGTGCAGGACTTTGTACACATGTCATTTTTAACATGGCAGGTGTGACTATAAGATAAATTCCCGGAAGTGGAGTTGCCACATCAAAGGGTTGAGGCACTTGTGATCTCAACAGAAACTGCCAAATTGCCTTTCCAAAGAGGGGGTGCATTTTGCATTCTCATCAGCGGTGTGCGAAGGACAGCCTGAGTATATTGTCAGGCTCTGGATTTTTGCCAATCTGATAGGTATGAAATGGTAGCTTACCGTCGTTTTGTATTTCTCTTCTGTGCAGGGTTGAGCATTTTTTTAAATGCACAAGGGCCGTCTCTCTTTTCCCTGTGAATTGACTGTTCCTATTCTTGCCCATTTTTCTGTTGCAGTTTTAATTGTTTTATCCTCAAGTGTTGGGAGTACTTTACATATTAGAAGATTAGCCCTTCATTTATGATCTAAATTATGAATATTTTCCTTCTAGGTTATCATGTGCCTCCTGATTTTTCCTTATTTTGTTTTCATATCTAAGTTTTCCCTCTCCTCCTCCTCCTCCTCCTTTTCTAAGCTTTTTTTTTTTAATATTTATTTGAGAGACAGCATGCCAGAGAGAGAGCACGAGCAGAGGGAGGAGCGGGCAGAGGGACAAGCAGACTCCCCAGTAAGCAGGGAGCTCCATGCGGGACGCAAACCCAGGACCCTGGGATCATGACATTAGCTGAAGGCAGCTGCTTAACCAACTGAGCCATTCAGGCACCCCTAAGTTCTTCTTTTAGAACCTCAAAATAATTTGGAAGCAGAGTTGGTCATAAGCCTAGAAACCCACAGAAAGTGAATTTTGTCAGCCTGGATGTGCAGGTATGGGGAAAGACGTGGAGAACCAGGCGGCAGCCAAATTGTGCGGCGATACTCTCTAAACAAGCAGCTTTTCACCCAAAGGCGCAAGTCTCGTTGGCAGGTGCCCAGACTCCAAGGATCTGAAAGGTAGATGGGATGGCTCCAGGCGGCCACCAACGAGCTCAAGTCAAGGAGGACGTGCAAGACTGCACGGGAGTACCCGGACGAGATGGGGACACGTAGGGCAGACAGGAGAGGCTGCTCACAGGTGACACCAGAGGAAACAGGAATGTGTCTCTTAGTCATAGGAAGCAAACAGGATGTCCATAAGAACGTTACTCCCGTCAAGGGACAGCTGCTGAGAGAGGTGGTCAAAACAGCCAAGGGTGTTGTATTGATGACTCCAGCTCTCTCTTTAAACTGTGGTCAGAGAGAAGCCAAGCAAATGCCACATTTGGTGGGAGGTGAATAATGTACCTACAGTTGGAAGATCAGTACTGAAGGTGCTTTCTTCCCAAGCCGGACTGATTCCTACAGAAGGGCATATTGACCTTCTCCATGGGAGTGTGTAGGAGGGTGTCAGGGGTCATGTAGGCTGGAGGCTCCATCCTGATGGCCTATGGTCAGAGTTGGCCTGAAGATCTGTTTTCTTTGGCCAGTCTGGTGTTGGCCCATAAAGTGTTATTTAAAAATTTTGAATTAGTCCCCATATATTTATTTATTTATTTATTTATAATTTATTTATTTGACAGAGAGAAACACAGCCAGAGAGGGAACACAAGCAGGGGGAGTGAGAGAGGGAGAAGCAGGCTTCCCGCCGAGCAGGGAGCCCGATGTGGGACTCGATTCCGAGTCTCCAGGATCATGACCTAAGCCGAAGGCAGTCGCTGAACCAACTGAGCCACCCAGGCGCCCCAGTCCCCATATTTTTAAATCAGATGATTTCATGTAAAATTTTTTCTTTTTGCTTCTGGAATATTAAGAATCTGGCTCCGCTGGGCTGCACCTCTCCCCTGGCCACCATCTCCAACGAGCACCTTCCCCCTTCCTTCATCACCCCCAGGGGACAGATGCTGAGTGGCTTCCCACGGTCACACTCCCCTCTAGCATCCCTGACATAGAGACTTCCTGTCAATTAGTGTGTATTCCAGTTTTAACTGTCTAGTGAGGTAAAAAGGAAAGTGGGTACTTTTTTCTTATACTGGGAATTTTTTTAAATTTAAATTTTAGTGAATATACAGTGTAATACTGGTTTCTGGAGTAGAAGTCAGTGATTCATCACTTACATACAACACCCACTGCTCATCACAAGTGCCCTCCTAACTCCTCCCCCGCTTCCCTCCATCAGCCCCCTGTATGTCCTCTGTAGTTAAGAGTCTCTTATGGCTTGTTTTCCTCTCTCCTCTCCACCCTCCCCAATATGATCATTTGTTTTCTTTCTTAAATTCTGCATATGACTGAGGTCACCTGGTATTTCTTTTTCTCTCACTGACTTCTTTAATTTAGCATAATACACTCTAGCTCCATCCACATTGTTGCACATAGCAAGATTTCCTTCTTTTCGATGGCTGAGTAATATTCTATCATGTACATACCATGTCTTTATAGGAAAGTGGCTATTTCTTAAACTCTTCCTTGTCTCAGAGCAGAAAGGTGAACGATAGGCCAAGAGGGTGCTCTGTTTAAAGAAAATCAGTGGGCAGGGTACTGTGCAGGTGGTAATACACCTGTGTAAGGCAGCACACCTCTGGGCTGAGAGGTGTGATCTTGTGAGACCTGGACTGCTTTGCTAGTTTGGGTCACTTCTGTGGTCTAATAGCTCAGAGATGTGCTACAAGGTACTTTTCTGCCAAACGAGAACAGGTTACCGCAGACCATTGCCAGCCTGTTTAATAGCCCGTGCAAGACAGGGGCAATCCTTCAGGACCAGGAGCTCCAAACTGGGCCCTGAGAAGACTTTTATAAGTGAGCAACCAAAAATCTAAAAAAAAATGCACACTGAAAACATCAATTGCTTTACAGCCTCCTAGAAGACCCAGCCTCCATGGCTCTGTGAGAGCAGAAGGAGCCAAACCGGTGTCCGTTCCTGCTTTGATGGAAAGTGGGGAGATGTGGATCAGGGGAAGGCACCAGGGATAATGTGTATGGATCAGAGCACAGGTTTTAAGTATTTGTGGATGCTGTTCCTTGTTATCAGAGTGGGAGAAGGACCTCCTCAGAGTAGGAGAAGGATTATCACCAGTAAGGATGCGGGACACAAGGGGTGGGGGTCAGTGGGTCATGGTGGCTCGTAGTTGGCGTTTAGGGGCTGGACTGGGATGCCGAGGCCCTGAGAAGGGCTCCTGTCCCTTACCTCTCTGCACCCCGTGTCCTCCCTGCTCTCTCTGCCCATCTCATGAGATCAAACAGAGTAACCCATGTTGCAGAATTATGAAACCATGAAGGAAGGCTCCAGAGTGCCGATGAGGTTCCAGAAGGAACTTGAGAACTGTTCCACACAGCCGCTCCATCACCCATATCTATCCGGATGTGTCCTCTCACCAGGGCTCGGCCACCGTGTCCTCCTGCCTGCCGTGCACGCCTCTCTAACTCTTCTCCAGGCGGCAGGAAGAGTCAGCTCTATAAACACGGGGCTGAAAGCCTCCGTAGCCTGCCAGTGCCTTTCAGAGCTCTCCGGGACCTGTAAGGGGATGTGAAGGTCATGATCTGGCCCTCCCAGACCCCTGCTCCAACCTCGTCTGCCCCTCCCCACCACCTGCCTGGGGCCTCTGCCCTCGCCAGCCCTCTCCCCCCTGCACAGCTCGTGCAACACTTCTCCCTGTTACCGCCCCTTCAGCCTTCAGTTGCTTCAGAGTACTTATCTAACACTTGGCCACTGGTGGTGGTTTTTTAATTTAAACACATATAAGATACAGTTTACCATCCTCACCATTCCTAAGTGTTCTAGGTGTATAGTTCAGTAGCATTAAATACATTCGTGTTGTTGGGCAGCCTGTCTCCAGAACCTGTTCTTGCAAAACTGCAACTTCGTAGCTATTAACCGGCAGCTCCCGTTCCCCTTCCGATCCCCAGCGTTCTGCTTTGTGTCTGTGACTGGGACTCTATCCACCTGCAGGTTCATCTGTAGCCACGGCAGGATTTCCTTCCTTAAGGCTGAATAATATTCTGTTGTGTGTGCATACCATATTTTGTTAGTCCGTCCATCTGTCAGTGGACACTTGGGTCATTTCCACCTTTGGTTTCTGTGGAAAGTGCTGCTGGGACCGCGGGTGTGCGGGGGCTGCTTGAGACCCGGCTTTCAGTTGTTTTCCAGCATATGTCACGATGCGGAATTGCGGGATCATATGGTCACTCTATTTTTAATATTTTTAATGGAAATCTAGTTGACTATGATGTTGTATGAGTCTCAGGTGTACAACATGGTGGTTTGACAGTTCTGCACGTGCCGCTGGGCTCACCACCACAAGTGTCGTCCCCACTGTCACCAGACGTGTTATTGCAGTGGTACTGACTGCACCCCTGTGCTGTACTTCTCACCCCCGTGACTTAGTTCAGAACTGGTAGTGTGTACCTCTGTGCCGCCCTCGAGTGGACACCAGTTCGTTCTCTGGATACAGGAGTCTGGTTCTGGTTCTGTTTGTTTTTTGCATGCCACATATATGTGAAATCATAAGGTATTTTTATTTCTCTGACTTCACTTAGCATAATACCCCATAGGTCCATCCATATTGTCATAAGTGGCGAGATCTCCTTTTTTTAATGGCTGAGTGTGTACCACATCTTTATCCACTTATTTTATCAGTAGGCACTTAGGCTGCTTCCATAATGTGGCTATTGTAAATAATGCAGGAAACATAGGGGTGCAGGTATCTTTTCAAAGAGCGTTTTGTTTTCTTTGGGTCGATACTCATAGTAGTAGCTGGATTGTATGGTATTTCTAGTTCTCTTTTGGGCGGGGGGGAATTCTCCATACTGTTTTCCACAGTGGTTGGACCAAGTTACGTTCCTGCTAACAGTGCACGAGGGTCCCTGTTTTCCACATTGTCACAATGCTTGTTTCTTGTCTGGTTCTAGCCATTCTGACAGATGGGAAGCATTCTCTCACTGTGGTTTTGATGTGCATTTTCCTGAAGATGAGTGACGTTGAGTGTCTTTCATGTGTCTGTTGGCTATCCAGATGTCTCCTTTGGAAACATACCTATTCAGATCCTCTGCTCATTTCTAATCAGATTATTTATGTCTGTTGACATGTATAAATTCTTTATATATTTTATGCACTAATTCCTTATTGGATATATCATTTGCACACACCTTCTTTCTTTCTGTAGGTTGCCTTTTTGTTTTGTTGATAGTTTCCCTTGCTGTGAAGAAACTTTTTATTTTGGAGTTGGCCCCGTAGTTTATTTTTTGCTTTTGTTTCCCTTACCTCAGGGGATAGAGCCAAAAAAAAAGTTGCTAAGGCTGATGTCCAGGAGATTACTGCCTATGTGTTTGTTTAGGAGTTTTTAATGGCTTCAGATCTACCTTTAGGTCTTTCATCCATTTTGAGTTTACTATTTTTAATATTTTAGGAACTACTGTACTGCTTTCCCTAGTGACACTCCCATTTTACATTCCCACGAAAGCTCCATTCTAAGTCTTCACCAACACTTGTTATTTCCTGTTGGTTTTGGCCTTTTTTTTTTTTTAAATGGCCGCCACTCTAATGGATGGGCGGTGGTATCATGGTTTTGATCTGTATTTCTCTAATGATAGTGACGGTGAGCACTTTGTCATATACCTGTTGGCCATCGTATGTCTTTTCTAGGTGTCTGTTCAGATCCTTTGCCTATTTTTTTCATCTGTGGTTTTGTTGCTGCTGCTGCTGCCGCCGTTGCTGCTTGGAGCTTTAGCCTCTAGTTTGCATGCATGGGGATTTGGTGTGCACCCCTAAGCCCCAGGAGGCAAGGGCCAGACCCACGTGCTCGCCGCCTTCTCCCAGCACCCGGATGGAGCCGTGCGCATGGGTTATTCATTGATGCAAAAACATGCATGTCGTTCTCAACAGCAAAGGGACGAGAGAATATATTAATTCACACATTCTTGTTTCAAGAGGGATCAAAGGCTAGTATCGCATCTCTTGGAACCCGGTATTTGGGGTGAAGAGCCTCAGGTGGCCCTGCAGAGCCTTGAAAGAGGATAATCCAAAGTCTTGACAGCTGTTATCTCAGTACTCTGGGACCATGCTTATGGGGCTGAGTATACATCCCATTTTGCCTAGTAATGCTGGTCTCGACAAAACTTTGCATGTGTTTGTTTTAAGGTTTCAAAATATGCCCCCATCGAGTTCGTGTCCTTTGGACCTTCCTTCTGAAGGAAGCAGGGCAAGTGTCCTTCCAGGTGTCCTCCTTCCACCTCCAAAGCCTTCTCCTCCGGCCCCCTGCCTGACCCTCCCCACCTCCAGCCCTCAGCCCCTGGATGGGCCCGGCCTTGCATGCTGCCCCTTCTGTCACTGACGGCCCTCCTCCCCGCTTTTCCTCTCTCCTCCTCCTCTAATGCAGGCCTCTGTGCCTCCTGACGCGGATCACGGTGGCAGCTCCCTGACTGGTGTCTTCACCTCCAGGCACGACGCTATTCACAGGGCCAGAGTCCATTTCCCCAGACCCATATTTTGTCACTTGCCTGTTGGATGAATCCTTCAATGTGTCCATGTTGCCCTCAGGATCAAGTCCACCCCCTTTCACAGGGCACCCAGGCATTCAACGCGGCCCCTGCCCCCTGACACCCCGGCCTCATCGCCTGCGGGTGCCACCTCCTCTGCCTAAGACTCCTCCCCGACTTGATCACCTGCATTCCCCTCCAGGTTCCAACATCATCCGTTGCCCCCAACCTGTTCCCCGCCACCCCCACCCCGGCCGGTGTTGGGCCCCGTCCTGCATGGCTCACGGGGGCGCTCTGTGTATCTCTCAGCCTGTCCGTAGGGTCACTGTACGTTTGCTTGTCCGTCTCCTCACTGGTCTGTGTGCCCTGAAGCCGGGCCAGCGTCCCTTATCTCCATGTGCCCCCCACAGGGCAGGTCCTTGTGGAAAGGAGACGGGAGAGGAAACAGGCAAGTCCATCTGACTTCGGGGTTCCCGTGCTCGCTGCCCTCCCACCCCTCGGCACCGTGGCAGGGGGCGTGGCGTGGCTCCCAGAGTGGCCCAGTCAGCTCTGCTCCGTTCTGTGGCCACCCTGAACCTCCCTGACCCATGTCTCCCTCCTGGTAAATGCATTCTGGCAGAGAGCGATGACTCATGGGTGTGACTCAGCGAGAACGGAGCGAGGCTGCCAGGGCAGCCACTGTCTGCTTGGCCGAGTCCGGGGGTGGGGTGGGGGGGCAGCGGACGGAGCAGCAGAGATCCAGGCCTGGGGTCACGAACCCTGGAACGAGGGTAGAAGTCCTCCTCTGTCCGTGGAGAACGCGGCTGCCATTGCCGAGCTTCACAAGGCTTGGGTCTCTGACTAGTATATTGCTATGAGATGGTACCATTTATTGCATGTTTGCCATGGGTGTAGCCACGCCACTGTCATGAGCATCTCGCCTACAGATTATTTCACGTAATGCTCACACGGGCCCAACAACAAAGCTAGCCACGGTACGCATTTGTAGCACTTACTATGTGCTAGAGTTCTGAGCCCTTTGCATCAAAGTCCTCTATTCTCAGGGAAGCCCTGCGATACGGGAACTGCTGTTACCCTCATTTTACAGACGAAGGAACAGGCCCAGAAATGTCACCTAGAGAGGTGTCCCATCATCACATAGGGAATTGACAACTGTGATATAAACTCGGGCTTCTGAGTCCACACTCCTAACCCCCACTCATGCTTCCCTGATGAAGGCTGCAGTCCTATCTTGCAGGGAAAGAAATTGCAGCTCAGGGAGGTCAGTTACTTCTGCACAGGCACACAGCCAGGGTGTGATTGAGATGACCTGTCTCCCACCCTGCCTCCTAACCACCGTGCTCTTCTTGCCCAGAGGCAGGGGAGGTGGTCCTCATGGTGTTCCTTAACCTTCCCTGTTGTCACTTCCGAACAGCCATGTCCAGAGGTTGGGTAGGATTCTAGGGAAGAAGCTTTCTGCATCTTGGGGTACAGCATGGCACAGTCTGTTTCAGGGGTCTCCAGTTTGGGGTCCTCTTCCTCAGCCCAGGGATGCTGACATGGCTCTTCTTACCTCCACAGACAGTGAGACCGTGCACTACCACTATGGGCCCAAGGACCTGGTCACCATCTTGTTCTACATCTTCATCACCATCATCCTGCATGCTGTGGTTCAGGAGTACATTTTAGACGTGAGTGATGCATGTGGGTCCTAACATCAGAAGCTGGGGAGATGGTGTGGATGATGGGGCCTCTCCCCGAGGGAGACTGCAGCTCTGGGTCCTTTTGCCGCCTAATTCGCATGCCCTGATTGGTCATATTGCCTGGACATCCCTCACCACAGTGGTTCCTGTCCCCGCTCACAGCCTTCTTCATTCAGGGGACGGCGACACGACGGGAGGGCAGCACCCTCACAGGTCTGTCCTCTAGCCGGACTGGGGGGTGTTTTCTTCACATCTGGCCTGAGACCTCCATCTTGCCACTGTCTCAAAATGCTCACTTGAACTTGAGTGCTGCATGCACACAGCAGGCTTACGCAGACTAGCCCGGGCCATGCCCAGCTTCCAACTGCTGCCCTTTCACGGGAAGTGGGAGTTCGAAGCCTGCCTGTCAGCCATCTACCTGCTTATGTTAATGTGCAGGACTCTCTTAATTCTTTAGAAAATCAGCAAACGGCTTCACCTCTCCAAGGTCAAGCACAGCAAGTTCAACGAATCTGGGCAGCTGGTCATCTTCCATCTCAGCTCGGTGGTATGGTGCTTCTACGTGGTGGTGACGGTGAGTGGCCCTGGGGACTGGTGCCTGACGTCACTTCTCAGGTCGCTAATACAAGAACTGCAGGGCTGAGCAGGGAGGGGAAAGAGGCAGGAGCAGTTGGTCAAAACTTAGAGCAGTTTCTTGGAGCTGAGACTATTTTTGCAAATAGTAAGGGGCCACGTGGTATAGCCGCTCTTTCCTAAAGCTGGAGAGAGTCCCCTTGTCCAATTATAAGCACGCATTTTTGTCATGGGATGATACGAGAATGATACCACGGACCTCCATAGCACTACATCGTTTGGCAGGACCCTCCAACCAATGCTGTCCCATGAGAGGAGTCTTATGTTTATTCTGGTGCCTGTGTTAATGGAGTGAAGACCTCCGGGATCGAATTTTGCAGTGTCTCCATGGTCACGTGGTTTGGAAGTGGCAAGAACCAGACTTAGACTTAGGAATCTGGTTCTAGGTCTAGCACACTTTCTGTTTTTCCACATTGGCCTCCCACAGGCAAGGCTAGCCTCCCTGCTGTCCACACATCCAGTCCTGTGAGAGTCTGTGCCATTCCCACAAATGCCTGGAGGACCAGACAACTTTTTACCTCTCCTTTCTACACAATAGGACTCTTCTTTCAAGAAACCTTTGATATGGCAGAAATCCTTAATAGCAAGGAATGTGCACAGCCCTTTGGGGTTCATGGTAACAAGACCTGGCCTGTGGTGCATGGCCAAGCAGCCCCCTGCCCCCACTTGGAGCACCTCCTGTCTGGAACTTGGTCTCTTTCCCAAGAGCTAGAATTGTCCTGTGCAGGCCCAGGGCTTGGAAAATCCAGCAACCCTGCGATCTTTCAGAAATTCCCTGTCTTCCACTGACCTCTCACCCACTTCCTTTTCCTTCAGTGACCGTGATGAGCTTTCACATCCTAAGGGATTCTACGTCCAGAGCCCAATGCTGAATTCCTGGTCTGAAAGCGGGAGTCAGCATGTCCTTTCATTATCTTGCTTTTGTTTCTATTATCATCTAATCCTGGAACAGTCTTCCTAGCCAGAACATTAGGAGTTTTAAATGCCAGGACCGAAGGCTTCTGTCCCCCCAAGAGGGACTGCCCTGTTACACTGTCCCCGGGGGAGGACCTACAGTCTGGTCTGTGTGAGGAGTGCCCCCTGCAGTTGTGCAGTGTGCGTCCTGGCCCCCCTAGTCTGGGTAGAGCCAGAGCCAGACCCCTTCTGCCAACGGCTCCGGGTTTCGGTCCTGCAGCCTGCGGAGTGCCCTTGGCCTCGGGGTCTTTCAGGAGAAGTGTTGCCTCACGTCTGGGTCACTTGTACCCAAGTGACTGCTTCCTCACCCCTACGTCATGCCAGAACTGTGAAGCATGCAGACCAGACAGTGAGGCCAGAAGCCATGGTACTCAACACACCTTCCGG
The DNA here is from genome assembly GCA_004023965.1 of Spilogale gracilis. Lineage (NCBI taxonomy): Eukaryota > Metazoa > Chordata > Mammalia > Carnivora > Mephitidae > Spilogale > Spilogale gracilis. The sequence continues at coordinate 156,762 of PITA01000032.1, forward strand.
AATGTTAAATGCTCAACTGCGCTGTCTTGGCTTCTCTCAGGCCTTCAAGGCCTTGAAATTGATGAGCTCCTCCGTTGGTTAGCATGCAGCAGTTTACATGGTGGCGCTCACGACAGGCTTTTATCTGGGGGACAGCGGGGTCCCCCACTCAACATCTTCCATAGGAAGTGTAGACCCAGTGGCCCCTGCTCTTCGTAGCACCGCGTAGCCCCTGGTCCAACACTAACTCCATCTATACTGTCCTGTGGGGAGTGAAGGTGACTGAGGAAGAAGAGAGAGAGTAGTTTTATAAAAGGAGTGAGACAGAGCTGGTGTTTTTCAAATGTTATTTTTCAGTGAGGGTGATGTCTTTTTTGATGATCCTTCTTTCTTTCCTTGCCCATATTCAATTCATCAGTAGGTCCTCTCCTCCACCCCTACCTGCCGAGCACATCAGGTTGCCGTCCCTGCCCCCTGTCTGCGTGGGACCCCGGGGACGTGGGCAGTGGTGGCGGGAGGCCAGGGGCGTCGTGAATGTCCTGCCCTGTGCAGGCCAGTCCCCATGACCAAGAATTGTCCAGCCCTGGGTGATAGGAGTGCTGAGGCTGGGAAGTCCCGGTCTGCAGTCCAAGCTCCATTTTCTCTTGCATGGACTGCTGACCATCGTTCTTCTAGAAGGAGGCTGTTTCTGCTCCGGTAGCCTACCACCCAAATATGTTTTCTGCTCAGTCAGGCAGGTCTTTTTGGAACCTCAGTGAGATCCTGTACTCTAGGTCAAAGGCACTGTTGCACTTGCAGCGAAGTCATTTACTTCCTCACTCCGTGGCCTAGGTCCCCCTCTTCTTACCTCTGCTCTTCCACGTCTCCTGGCCCTTGGGCTGTGCATGCACACTTCGTCTGCCCGAATGCTCCCTTCCCTGAATCCGTGGCCAGCTCCAGCTCCCTCACATCTGAGTTTCCACCTCAGAGCCCCTCCTGCGAGAACCCCGCCCCCAGCGGGTACTGTGTGCACTCCACACAGTGCTGCCGTGGTTTTCTCGGTCACATGTGTGTGCTCTGCCGTCTGTCTGTCCCATGAGCCCTGAAGCTGCGTGAGACTGGTCTGTCTCCATCTCAGCATCTTGGGTGCAGAGCCCAATGGGTGCAAGTGCTCGCAGTGCCGTGCTCGTGAGAACGGGGGAGTAAACTGCAGGCACGTCCTCTTGCTCTGGCCCCCAACAGTTTGTAACACCACGAGTCACTTGTTTTTATAAACTTGTAGATGATCCTCTATTAAAAAGGGAGCGATACATAAAGTTTTTTAGAAAAAGCTCCAGAATCCCCTCAAAATAACTGGGTTTTAGAGGGTGTTTGATCTAGACATTTCTGTCTGCATTTATACAAGCAGAGTGAGAAGAGCATGGCTGGACCATCCAATAGTATAGGAGAAGATCAACCCCCTTCATTTACCTTGGAACTACTGACTCTTAATTATTAGAAGGCGAAGCAGGATATCTGTGCTCAGGGAAGCAGAGTGGGCAGGCATCTGGTCTCCCTGCCCGACGTCCTTGGGAGGTCTCCCTTCATATCGTGAAACCTGCAGTCTGGTCGAGGGAAGGCCCTTCACTCTGGACTGATTTCTATTAGTGGACTGGCCACTTAGAGCAGAATTCGAGGACGTGTTTGTTCCTGAAGGACGAGCGATGTTGGTATGTCTGAGTCTAGGTAGCAACCAGCTGTGTTATGACTGAGCTCTGCTGTTTTCGTGGGTCTCTGTGTCCTTTCACCATAAAGGAAGGCTGCCGGGCAAAGGGAGAGGTTGTTCCAGTCTGCTCAGGCTCCCATAGCTCCTATGTTAAGGAGAGAATGAAGGACCTCAGGAGTTCCCCCACACTCCCTCCCAGTGCCTGTCCAGGACTGGGGTTGGGGCAGGGTTGCCACATTCAGCCTCCTGGGATCTCAGGTCCTTGGCCTCCCGAGCTCGGGGGGGGCGGGGGGCACCCCAGCCTCCGGCGCCCTCAGGCAGCTGCCTGGCCGAGGTCTGGAAAAGGCTGTTTTCAGAGCAATGAGTCATTTTCCTCTGACTCCCCCCCCCGCACTCCTTCCCTGCACTCCCTGTGGATTAGACATTCACAGGCAGGCAGCATTTTTCTGGGGAGTTTCTTTGCTTGTTGTCTTCAAACTTCTGACCTCCTTGTCTCCTAAGAAAAGGGGCCAAGCGGAGGAGGGTTCCTGTTTAAAATCACTAGGTCATCTGACTTTGGGTTTCTCTCGGGGCTGCTTCTCTGGGCCAGTCTCTTTTTGGCCAGAGGTGTCCCTCCCACCTCAGTCCCAGATGGACCATTTTCCTCCTTAATTAAGTACGTCGCTGCTTCCTCTAAGAAGGGATGTTCTCACTGGAGATTTCCCAGGAGTGAGGTAGAGAGCGGAAGACCGTGCACACTGCTGTGCGCCTGGATCCTCACGGGCGGCCGAGAGCGCAGGCAGACCCGAGAGCAGGAGTGCAGGAAAGCGCTCTGATCACCCCCCAGAGGCCCCAGAGCTTCTGTCTCTTCCTCAGCATGTGTGTGTGTGACCAAGGGAGGAGGAAGGCAGTGGTAAGGAGAAAGGACTGGGAATGAAGCCATGGGAGGTTGGGGTGAGACCTTTTCTTTCAGATCTGAGTTACCTTGACCACAAAGGTACATTACCTGACTGGACTTACCAGTTCGGTCACTGTGCTGGTGGGACCCCGGGTTGTGGAAAGGGGCTTGGGGACCATATGTGAAACATCCAGGGCATTGAGCGACTTGAGGGTGGCTGGGTGAGCCCTCCCTTGGAAATCCAGCTGAGGATCCACCAGGCAGGAAGTTGAGTGTTTCCCTGACTCCTGCTGGCTTCCTCCTCCTCCCAGCACTGCTAACGCCCTGACCTTAGTCCCAGTGTGACAGTTGAGTCTGTCTCCTCATGAAAGCCACTGCTCAGTGGCTGACTTACTGAGGAAATTGGCTTGGGGTTACTGTACCTCAGTTGAGTTGGTGGCCCAGCTCAGATTTCACCCCCACTGCTGAAAAGGCGTCTCCGTTCAGGAGCTACTTCCTGTCTTTTCCCATATTTCCCTGTTTCTGAAACGGGGTCATACTGCCCTCATCGTCTCTGAGGGACAAATAAGAGCCTTGCTCTTCCCTCAGAAAAGAAGAATTGCCTAAAGCATTCATCATTGCTTCATTCATTCAACCAACAGGTTTTTATCGGATTCCTGTAATGTCAGCCGCCTCTTGCTCACAGAGTGTTTCCTCTTACGTTTTGTAATTTTGGATTACACATTCATCTTCAGCAAGGTTTTCTGTGTGAGAATCCTGTATATCCTTGGATAAGAGTATGCCCTAGTATTAATAATACTCATTTCTAAGCTGGATAATTCTCGGACCACACAAGGAGTATAAGTTTGAACTCCACACCCAAGTGAAAGTGAACCCGAGGTTGCAGATTTTCAAGGGATAATGTATTTTGCTTTTTATCCCGAGCCCAGGGTAAGCAGAGCTTTCTCTCTCTTTATTGGTTGTCACACTGGAGTCTGCCTTTTCTCTGCTCTAACCCAAACTAGCACCAACTCTAGTCTAACCGTTTTTTGCAGCCCTTCAAGGGTCCTGATGTTACACGAGGGTCCTGGAGTCCACCTCTGGAGGTGCCCTCTTCTCTTCCCACGTGGGCACAACACCCTGGCCCCAGGACTAGTGCCTTCTGAGCTGTTCCAGCTTCACCTCACTGCTCAGGCTTTTAGCCCCCTGTCCCTTTGGGATCCCTTTCTGGGAAAACCCTTTGTATCTAAGAGAATACCCGTTAGCTTTCATCCAGCATTTCTAGATGTTTCGTGATGGGAGGGTTTTTAGCTTCCCTCCCTTACTCTATAACAGGCCCTGGGCTGGGAGCTGGAGGCGTAAAGGGCATGATAGGCGTGAAGGGACTTGTGGAGTGATGGAGACCGCTCATGATAACGACAAAGTGTGGTAGGTGTCACACTTATGAGGCCCATGGGGTCCTGCATTCTTTTTATTCATAGTGATGTGGAAAGCCAAACTAGGCTTTTTGTTTTTCTAGTGGATGGTGATTCTCTAGTGCACTTGCTTATTCATTCTACAAGCATTTCCTGAGTGCCTCCATGCCAGGCATAATGCTAGATGCATAAACAGAAGCTATCACATTTATTTCTAACAATAACTCTGCGAGGGTATTTTTATCCTCATTTTCAGATGAGCCAACTGAAGCTTTGGGAGACTAAGTTGCCCAGAGGATACAGCCAGTGGGTGCCCGGCCCACCTCCAGACAGAGGTCTTCAGACCCCAGACTAGGGCTCTTCCCACAGTATCATGGCTCTTTCACAATAAGGAAGCCGGCTGAGGGCCGGGGGACCCCTGCGCAGAGAGATCCTTCATTTTCATGTTTCTTGTCCCTTCCTCTTTCTGGCAGCTGGGGATTAGGTGCACCCCTGGCCCCTGACTTCTCGCTCCTGGCCCTGGCCAGGCCCCCAGCAGCCCTCCTCTCCGCCTCTCTAAAAGCCATCTCTCCTTGCCCACTACAGGAAGGATATTTAACAAACCCAAGAAGCCTCTGGGAAGACTACCCACACGTGTACCTCCCGTGAGTATTCTTATGACTGCGTCTCCAGGAAGAAGCAAGCTGGTCCCTGGCTTCCTCAGCCCAGCCTGTGGCCAGAAAGCCGCGGGCCGGTGGCATGAGGAGCCACTCATGCCCGAGCCTCTGGGGGCGCCGTGTTGCAGATGGTGGTCTTGTCTGCCAGCTGCTTCCTCCCAGTGTGCTCCATGGAAGCTCCCAGAATAGCGTCTCCTGCACTAGCCCCTGTCACAGAGGTGACGTCTTCGCTCTGCCTGCTGTCCCGGAATGCCACAGGCTGGGTGCCTTAGAAATTACACAACAGAAACTTCTGGCTCTCAGGTCTGGAATCTGAAAAGCCCAAGATCAGGGCACTGGCGGATTCAGTGTCTGCTTCTGGGTTCACAGAGGGCTGTCTTCTGGTTGTGTCCCCACATGGAAAAGCCCAGAAGGAGCTGTCTGGGGTCTCCTTAACAAAGGCAGGGATCCCATGAAAGAGGTCCCCGCCCTCATGCCTCAGTCACCCCCCCCCAAGGCCCCACCTCCAAATAGCACCGCACAAGGATTCCGATTTCAACATCTGAGTTCTGAGGGACACACACATTCGCTCCGCGGCTGGCATCTACACGGTCAGAGACCGATAACGGGAGCAGGGCATCTCCGTAAAGCTCTCTGGGCCTCATGCCTTCTTGATGACCTGCACCCCCTCACAGCGCACCTTCCTCCCAGCCTCGAATAGCCGGTGCCCCTTCTGAGGCAGCCCCCTCTTCCTTCCCTGCTCTGTGCTGCCGAGACACTGGGAAGGTCTGCCTCCCACAGGAGACCCTCTGTGCCTTTCCTGAGACCCTTCAGAGAGCAACAGAGGGCTTACAGCTGAGATGCCTCCTTTGCACTTAGCTCTGTTCACTCTTCAATATCGTGGTGCCCCATCCTCTCTGTCCATGCTCAGCTTTCCCTTCTCTGAGCCAGCGAACCCTCCTCTATACTATCTTCACCATTTTTGGTTTCCTCCGTGGACCCTGTGTCCTGTGGCGTTCACTGGTCTGTGGAGCAGGGTTCCTGGGCTCAGGGCCTCCCTCCAGCTCCCAAACCAGCTCCTCCCACGGTCCTGCCCTCCCTTCTCCCTCTGTGCTCAGCCCTTCTGGGTGACTCGGTCCCTTGTCTCCAGCTTCCAGGTGAAGTTTTTCTACCTGTGTCAGCTGGCTTACTGGCTGCACGCGCTTCCTGAGCTGTACTTCCAGAAGGTACGGAAGGTGAGTGCTCCCCATCTGGGAAGCCCCGTGTCCTCCTTGACGTTCCCCGCATAAGCTGAAGAGGATGTTGAGCTAGCGAAGTCTCTGCCCAGACTTCCCTGAGAGCAGGCCACCCGCACATCTCCTGCCTCCCACGCTAGACATGTGGCTTTGGGGGATGTCTACCTCTTGTCTTCCAGATAGCGGATCAGAGGTTTTTGCCTTTTTTGGTCTTTTTTTGTTTTGTTTTTAATAACCTCCCTCTTAATTATTTCCAAAAGCCCTGTTCCCCAGTCCCTGTCACCTCTTTCTCAGTCCATTCCTACCCCACGATCTGGAAGCTGGTGCCTCGCCCCCTGACTTGCCCATAGCCTGGTGCAAGGCCTCTGGTGTGATCCAGGACCGGCTGGGTCAGAGCACCCCTGCCCGGCCTGCTGCCCTCTCTCTGCACGTTCCTGCATCTTCAGTTAGGGAGGGAGCATGTTTATGTCTGCTTCTCTCGTTTGCAGGAGGAAATCCCCCGCCAGCTCCAGTACATCTGTCTGTACCTGGTCCACATAGCCGGAGCATACCTCTTAAAGTGAGTGAGACCTCAGGGCCGGTCAGACTGCCATGCCCTTCTGTGTCTGTGCTGCTCTGCACCCAGGCAGGCACTAAGGAGGCATTTATTAGACACCTTCTGTTTGCCAAGCACCATGCCAGGCTTGGGAACACAAACGGGGCGATTGCTTTATGTTGAGCAGTTCATGCTTAGCCCAGCAGAGGAGACCGTTGTAGGTGCAGGTCAGGATAGCTCAGTGTGGCCAGCGCAGGGCTGTGGTATGTGTCCTCTGCCATGGGAACCCAGAAGAGTGACAAACTCCTCCTGACCCAGAGCCAGGAGAGGCTTCGAGGGATGTTAGCCCTTGAACCATGGCTTTGAAGTCAGAGGAGTTGCTGTAGGAGTTGCTGTATTTGGCCTGGAGTGTCTCTTACAAAAAGAATCCTGTTGAGTAGTAGGATATGTCATTCTAACTTGGGACTTTCTTGAGCTTTATCTGTGCAGTGTAGGGGAATAACCTGTACTTTCTCTGGGCTGACATGTTGAGGGTTAGTGATGGGTAATTTACTGCTAGGCTCCTCGGAGGTCACTGAGCCTGTCATCTCCCAGGCCCTCATGGCCGGCGTCCTGTGAGGCTGACCACCCAGGAGTAATGGAGTTAGAAGGAAGGCAGCTCTTGTTATCTCTGGAGGCTGATAGGGCGTCAGCTCCTGGCTGGGTCTGGGGGGAGCAAAGGCCCTACGGGGGGGTCAGCTCTGTGCTTGTGCGGCACCAGCAGCGTGTGGTGAAGACCCAGGGAGAAAGAGCTTTCCGCTGTTGGGTCCCCGCTGTATCATCGCTGTACCTCCTAAAGACAGGAGATGCTGTAGCATCTGTTTTTCTTACGTCTGACACGTGCCAGGAAAGGAGATGGTCGGGCGTGTGACCCTGTTCAGGCAGGATCCTGTGATTCTTGTTTTGGAATCAGGCTGGAACCGAGAGGGTGGGGAGTGGCACACCCTCTAAAGTGAGCCCCAGTCCCATCCCCAGTGACTCCGGTGCTGCTGCCTCTCTGCTCACGTAAGGACCATAACCTTCCTTCTCCATCCTTGTGTTGGTTTTGACAAGTGAGTGTGGGGAAAGGAGAGACCCTTGACTACAGGATTTCCCCAAGAAAGACACACCTTGGAAATACCGACTGGTGCAAGGCCTTTTTGTGTGTGTGTGTGTGTGTGTGTGTGTGTGTGAAGAGCTTGACTTTTAGAGGCCTTCACTCAGTCAACACATACCTGAGCTCCTCCCCATGGGCCAGGCGCTGCCTTAGAAGGGGAGTCACATCTGGGTGAAGGCAAACCAAGGCCTTTCTCTCCTGGGGTGCCCATTCTAGTGGGTGGCAGACCATTAAGAAAATCGAGTTTCCAGGCTCCTGGGTGGCTCACTCAGTTGAGCATCCAACTCTTGATGTTGGCTCAGGTCATGATCTCCGGTTCATGAGATTGAGCCCCGCATTGGACTCAGCGCTGAGTGTGTAACCTGCTTGGGATTCTCTCTCCCTCTGCTCCTGCTCCATTCCTCTCTTTAAAAAAAGAAAAAAGAAAGAAAGAAAAAGAAAAGTTTTCTGTGTTGCTGAGTGTGATGAAGAGAATAGTAAAGCTCGGTAATGGGAGAGAGCGACTTCTCTCCTGGCACCTTTGTCATGGGGAGGGAAGACTCTCTCAGGACGTGACTCAGGTTGAGGCAGGAATGACAAGACTCAGGCACATGAAGATCTGGGGGACAGTGGTACAGGCAGAAAAACCTCAGGCACAGAGGCCCCGAAGTGGGGGTTCGTGGAAAGCCCACTGTGACCAGAGTGCAGAAAATGAGGTTTGAGACGAGGTCATGGGCAAGATCATGTTGGACTTTCCAGGTCATGCAAAGACATTGGCCAGTTTTCACATCATTCTCTCAGGCACCCACAGGATCCCACAAACCTCCCCATCCATCTTGCCCTGCCTTGGTCTCATTGGGTGGAAGCGGCGTGTCTCCAGTTAGCGCGGCTCCCACATCATCTTCCCAGCCTTCCAAAGCCCTGTGTGTTCAGCACGATCTGTAGTTTCACTTTATAGTCCTTCTGCAATTCTTTGAACTACAGTTGAGCCTCTGTAGCAAACTGCCTAAGAAAGTCCACAGCGACCCCATGCCTGGAGCTGAGCAGAGGGTAATGTCCGAGTGGGTGGTGCTAATGTTTTCAGAGACTTTTGCGTCATGCTGAGTTTTGCTTCTCCACGTACCTCTTAGCCATGAAGACTTGGATGATGAAAAACCAGACAGTGGGAATCCCGTGTATTTCTACCTGCAAAGCTCCACCCCTTGTTCTGAGCACCTCTTATGTGCTTGGTACCAGGCCAGAGGAAGCATGCAAGGGGACGGGTGCTGTGAGAGCCGAAGTTCCTTATGGGAGCAGGGAGGGGTACGGGACCCAGACAGGCCAGCTGGACGGCCAGGGGATTCAGTGGTTTCTTAAGGTATGACCGCAGAACTGAATCTTCCAGGCTGAGGGGGGCCCACTGGCCGGGGGGGGAGGCGTGGTGCACAGAGCCCTGGGCTCTCTGTGGCATCTGGAGCCGATGGGGACACTTGTCCTTTTCTCCCAGCCTGAGCCGCCTGGGCCTCATCTTGCTGCTGCTGCAGTATTGCACCGAGTTCCTCTTCCACATGGCTCGACTCTTCTACTTCGCAGATGAGAACAACGAGAAGCTGTAAGTGGTGTAGGGCCGGCTGCCCAGTTCCAAGGTGCTGCGGGCAGGGGCCTCCTGTGAGGCCTGGCTGGTAGGAGGTTCCCACGTGTGGTATGAACTGCCCCTTACCTACAGGTGGCTCCCTGAGGCTGGTTTTTGGAGCCCCTTATTCTAGCTCTCTCCTCCCTCAGACACCCGATTTGATTTGGCTCAGCTACCCTTGCACGCTCTTCTGGGGTTGCTTCTGGAGAAGTAGGTGACAGCACAGGCCCTAAAGGCTGACGTCCCTTTTCTGCCTCCACGAGTAGGTTTAATGCCTGGGCTGCTGTATTCGGGGTCACCCGCCTCTTCATCCTCACACTCGCTGTGCTGGCCATCGGCTTTGGACTTGCCCGCATGGAAAACCAGGCCTTTGACCCTGAGAAAGGGAACTTCAACACCTTACTTTGCAGGTGAGTTGGGAAAAAGCCCAGTGAGGGAAATCAAGGCTCCCTGAGCCCTGCCAGGAGCCTCGTGAACTTGGCACAACTTTGGACGTTCGGGGACAACAGACCCTGAGTGTCCCAGAGTCTCCCAGACATTGATATTTTGCTGGAGATCTCTAGACAGCAAGCCTGAGAGGAGAAGGAGTATCAGCCTTCTGCTTCTGGCAAGACCGTCTTCGCTGCCAGCCTGGCCTGCTGGGATTGCGGTCAGGGAATCCCCTGACCTTGTTCAGTGCTTCGTGGTGCATGATGTGTGTGCTGTCTAGCCCCTCGGCTGGTTGTTACCACCACACTTGGACTCTCTATGGTGGTGTGCTCGGCAGCCGGGCCAGCGGCCTTCCACAGTGACAGGAGGCAGGGAGGAAGCTGTTGTGCTTCCGTGCAACCCTCACGCCTGGGAAGCTGTGCAATTTTCCCGGCGCTGCTCAGCTTTCGAGTGGCATGCGAGATGGGAAGCCACTCCTCTAGAATTATTTTGCTATATCCGAATTCACTTCCTTTGGATTCTTTCACTATATGTATGGAGTCCTGTTTTGTGCGGTGGGACAAGAGAGGCCACGGAGGCCATGTGGCCAGGAGCCGGCCTTGCGTCCGTCGCCGCCTCCTTCCCGGTCTCGCCCCATCCCTCTGTCAGCACCCGTGCAGTGTGCTAGAGGGCAGACTGGCGTGGACGCACAGGATCTCCGGGTGCCGCTGGCGGGGTGGGGCCATGCCAGCGCTGAGGTGATGACCGTGGGGGCCCGCGCCCCGCTCCCTCCGCAGGCTGTGCGTGCTGCTGCTGGTGTGCGCCGCCCAGGCCTGGCTCATGTGGCGCTTCATCCACTCCCAGCTGCGGCACTGGCGGGAGTACTGGAACGAGCAGAGTGCCAAGCGGAGAGGCCCAGCTATCCCCAGACTGCCAGCTAGGCTCCTCAAGAGGGAATCTGGTGAGTGCCAGGCCCCCAGGCCAGGAGCCGCGGAGGCTGTCTGGGGTGCACGGGGAGTTGCCCCGGTCCTCGGGCTCTCCCCGGACCAGTCCTGCCGCTCCTCCGGCCTCCCCGGGGCCCTGGCTCTGGGGCTCCTGCTGGGGCCTGACTGGCACGTGGCTGGGCCGGGGCCAGGGACACGTTGTGGGTGAGGCTGGCCCTGACCAGGCAGGGAGCCCTCCTGGCCTTGGTGGGGCGGGGCGGCAGCTGGGTGGGGAGCTCTGGCGGCAAGTGTGTCCTCGAAGTGGCTTCTGAACGCCGGCCAAGATCTGCCGCCAGTTGCTTGTGCAGCTCTGTCCTCACCTGCCCTCTTGGCTCTGCACTGCTCCATGCGCCTGCCTCCCAGGCTGCTGGCTCGTCTTCTGTCTTCAAAAGTGACTTGGGGACACGGTGCGAGGTGGGCAGCCTGGGTGGGACGCCTCGTTCTCCTGTGGCCCCGGCCATACTCCGGCAACGGCTGCCCTGGGTCCCAGGCCACAGGTGGGCCTGTCTGCACCAGGCTCTGTGCTCTGACTCACCTGCTTCTCTCCAGGTGTGGCCTGCTTGGCGAGGGCCCCTGTGTGTTGGAGCAGACCCGTGCATGGCTGGGTGTGACAAGGGGTGGCTGGGAGGGGTGTGGGTCGGGAGGCTGCAGCCCCGAGGACTGGGAGCAGGCGCAGGGAGGGGTTTTCGACAACAGTAAAAAGATAGTTTCTTCAGCCAGAGGAGCAATGGCCTCCGAGTAATGCCTGTCCCTGCAGCGTCTGCCGCCTCCTCTCCCTTTTCCATTCCCTGGGAGGGCATCCCCCAGCCCCTGTGCCCTGCACCAGTCCCACGGGAACACCACGTCTGTCTGTCTCTCTTCACTTCCTAGGTTGCCATGAAAACGGAGTGGTGAAGGCAGAGAATGGCACCTCCCCACGGACTAAGAAACTCAAGTCTCCTTGAGACCAAAGTGCTGGAACAAGGATCCTCTCATGGGGGCCCAGCAGGGAGGTGGGGAGCCTGGCCCCCACTGCTGCCTTCCCCTTCCTGCTCCTGATGCTGTCTCTCCAGCAGCGGGAACCTGTCTCCAAATGGGGCCTTTTCTCTTTCTTCTTTCTTGGCTTTCTCTTCTTACTCTTCCATAAACCATTCTCAATAAAACCAAACTCTTCTTCTCTTCCTCAAGCCATCTCATGTCCTCACCTCTGTGCTGTGTTGGGTTTTCTAGAAGCCCAGGCTCTCACAGCTCTCTCTTGGCTTGCCTCCTCTTTCTCTTCCTTCATGGCTGCTTCCTTTGATTCTTTACGTATTGTGCAATTTTTCTGTGTCTGATTTTTACAACGAGAGGGAGCTCAAATTGCAGTCCTGGCCATCGGACACCCAGCATCAGTCCCCAGGACCTGTCAGAGTCAGAAGCCTTGTGCCCAGGAGCCTCTGCCCAGCCGCTAGCAGGCCCCCAGGGGCCCCCGGGTTCAGGCCAGGAGAAGAGACCGGCCCTCTTGGATCATCATCTCCAGGTGCTGATTAACTGAGATGGATGATTCTAGTTCCACATGTACCATCCAGAGGCCCGGCAGCGCCTCTCCTACTTGGAAATGCCAAGGCATTTGGCTGCGGGCACAGCGACCCAGTCCAGAAAGGAGGCTGATCCACTCGGAGGCCAGCCGGCCCTCACACTGCCAGGGAGGTGCTGAAGGAGGACAAGTCTTCCCACCCACTGGAGCAAGGACAGAGCGCTTCTGGAAAGGTTAACGGTGGCAGAGATGATGGAGTGGTCGCCCTAGGCCTTTCTTTGGCCGCAGCCCCTGCTGCTTTTTCAGCGGTTCACCAGCATTCAAAACCCAACCCCACCGCAGTTACCAGAGCACCTGGCAGGTGCCGGCCCCGAAGCCCAGAGCCAGAAGGCCGGGGGAGGGGCTGGCCTCGCTGCCTGACTTCGACTCTCCCGCTGCAGGAACCCCAACCCCCCCTCCCCCAGTGCCACAGGGAGGGTCACCTGGCTGTTTACCCTCTGGCTCAACTGTGCAGTGTCTCTGGGCTGGTCGTTTTCATCCCGTGACGTTGGAGCTCGCCAGCAACATTTTAGACTGTATGCAAGTGGAACAGACGCAGGATGCTCTACAGGGTAGATGAGTAGACACCTGTGCCAATGGGGGGCTTTCCCCTTCCTCTCCCCTCTTCCTTCCCTCCACACAAAGACAAGGACTCCAAGGCTGTACAGGGCCTGGGGAGGACTTCTAGAAGGGATTAGGCTTAGTCCTGGTCAAGAACTCTTGAATTCTGTGCTGAGGCACAGGGAGCAGATCTTGGTGGGCATAGAAATGTGTCGTTTGAGGTGCTGGGCCTCTTTCTGACCTCACAGTGGAAGCCAAACCTTGGGTTACTACCCTAAAATAGGGGAGATGGGCCTCTTCATCAGGGCAGCTCCTCTTCTCCATGTCACTTGCATCAGAGATAGATTTAATTTTCCGGTGACTGAGGGATTTGTACCCAAACCACATTGTAGACCCTCGTCTCTCTGTTCAGGCTAAGGCTGTAGAAATGGGAAGAACTGCCCTTGGCCTCTGATTACCCGTGGGAAGCGGGACAGCCTTTTTGGAGATCTGCATCTGTCCCATCCTTTTCTGACACTTCTCTTGGCTGCAGAGCAGCACATTGCTAGGAGGGTGGCTTGGTATCAGCCCAGCAGACCTGAGCCAGGACCCCTTGGCCTATGGCCACATACCCCTGACCAGGCTGCAGTTTTGTTCACGCTCCCCACCTTGCCTGGTGAGGGAAGGGCATCCAGCCAGCAGCCTCCAAGGCTGCCCCGTGAAGCTCCCTGCCCATCCCTGTACTCTCCTGGCTGAGTCCCGGGCAGTGTGCTGCTCCCCACAGGGGGCCGCTCCCTCAGGGGAGCCCAGCGAAGGTTCGGCAGGTGCGCGGTGCCGCAGGCTGAGAGCAGGGCGAGCAGCTCTTCTGTCAGGCAGCCTTCTTGTGTCTGTAGATCTAAGCGTTTGTTGCCACGGGGCTCCGTGTTCCCTGAGTGGCCGGCCAGCTTCTGGCGCCGGGGCAGGTGTGATTCAGAGGTGGTGCCGCCAACACAGGGGCGTGTGCAGGGATGAGGGTTAGGAGGATTTTTTTCCGCCAGGTCCACACCCGAGACCATGAGTGAGGCTAGCGTGTCACAGGCCGGGCCTCAGGGACGATGCGGGGGGGCGGGGGGGGGGCAGGGAGAAGAGAGTAGTTGGAGGGAACTTTGTCAGCCCCTGGGCATCCCGGCCACATTTATCTCTGCGTGGAGCCCAGGCTTTGGCAGCCTGGCTCAAAGCAGGGTCCTGGGGCTGAAATAACCCCATTTCGTCCTCGGAGCTTGTTGTGCTGCCTTGTGGTGATGTGCCCGCCCTGGCTGTCGTCTTGAGTTGGTGAGGACCAGCTCAGCGGGAGCCTGGGGACAGATGCTAATCTACCTCAGCAGCAAGCTCCACTCCCTAAACGTCCCCAGGGGAGGGGGGGGTAATGGCTTGTGGTGGCGGGAGGACCCGGGGCTGCTGAGGTCCGGTGGTGGGAGAGTTATTTTTATCATCAGTCTCTGATAGCTGCACTATTAATAAGTTACATGTCCTTTTTAAAGGTGGGGTAAGTTTTGAGAGGAAAGGGGGAGCAGACAGAGCCAGGACGGGAGCTGCTGCTCCTGCATTCTAGTCCATTCTAACCGTGTGTGTGTCAGGGCCACCAGATCTCCGTTGTTGCCCAGAAGCTTTTATGCTTCTATCCCAAGGCAGCAGTTACTAACATTCCAGAAACCAAACTAGACCTTGTGTGCTGGCTCCCTTTGCAGATGCGGCTCTCGACTGCAGTCCGTTGGACCCGGAAACCCCTGAAGCCTGGCTTGGGTGTTCTTCCCGTGTAGCATGCGTCTGGGTTTTTCTTTAGGGACCTTCTTCCTCCATATCCTTTCACATGTTTCCTAAATGGCGAAGGAGAGGCAGAGGCAGAGAGTACACCCCCTCCCAAGATTCCACAAGAGAAAATCCTATTCTCTGGATGCCTTTTTAAATTTGCAGTGGCTCGCCAGGCCCCATGCGGCTGGGGAAGGCTCGGTTTGGGTCTCCGTCAAAGGTTTCAGCCTTCCCAGTCGGTGTTTCCTCTCCTGCTGAGGGCCTTGGAGACCCAGGTGAACAGCCTGAGCTCCCAAATGTCATTGCCACCCTCTGTTCTTCTCTGATGGAGGCAGGACAAGAGAGTGGTTTGTCTTCCCTCCTGCTACCCCCCCTGCCCATGGCCCTGCTTCTCAGAAGGCACACTAGGCACGGCCAGGGAACTGGGCCACTGTCAGGTCATGTGAAACTTCTTTGGAACCCCTGTCCGGCCCTGGCTGGCCCAGGAGGCAGCCTTCACCCTCTTGCTTTACTCTGGTCCCCCCGGGGACAGTTTAACTGCTTCCCCTAGTCTGCTGCCTCCCGTGCGGCCCAGCCCCTCTTGTTCTAGAGGTCTCAGAGAAGCACTGGGACTTCTGTGTTACGTGCTGACCCTGTGCTTGTGACCTCTGAGTGTGCTTGTCCCAAGCAGACCCTCCTCCTCTTTGTGTAAGAAGTGCCTTACTTGCCGTGTGGCCTTCCAGCTCCCGCCGCCTGTGCTGTGTGGCCAGCCCCCTGCTGCCAGGCGTCTGGGGTGGGTTGTCATGTGCAGCCGAGGACACTGGGCCCTGGTACATTCCATGTAAAAGGGACATGGATTGTGACAGTTGGGCTGCATTCTTCTCTGTCCCTTCCCCCCCCCCCCCCCCCCCCCCCCCCGCGGTGCTGGAGTCTGTGGTTATGTTCTAGATTTTGTTTCTGGTTTCTTCCGTGTATTGGCCCACAGGGGTAGCTGCAGAAGCCTGGAGGGCCCCGCTGCAGGCCCCCTGAGCCTTCTACCTGGGGAGGGAAGCCCAGGGGCCTCCAGGGCCACAAGGCCCCCCGCGGCGAGCCCTGCTCTGCTAGTTCTCCCCACCCCTCACCCCCCAATGAAAAAGAAAAGTAGCCTGGCTATAACCTCTCCCAATCTGTTTTCCCTGCCGTTCAAGGTGTTTACTTTTACTTCCCAGTCACATGTGCTTGCTCGCAGACCCCCGTCTGACAGTGGTCAAGTCTGGCTGTGGCAGAATTGCTTCCCACTCCCAACTCAGTGTTTCCTAGGTTAGCAGCTGCCAGCCTGCCCTCTCCTTGCTCCTCCGGGTTGTGCAATAACTCTCCCAGCCGCTGTCTCCACAGGCCCCGCTCTCCCCAAGCACCCTGCGGCGGGAGGGAAGGGACCTGTGGGAGGGTGGTCGTCCTCCCCTACAGAAGAAACAGGCACTACTTTCCCTTTGTTGCTGGCATTCTCTTCATCCTGGGTGGGTTTCTGGCACTCTCCTAGAACATTGTAGCATCACCTTAGAAGTCCATAATGATCTTAAAAAAAAAAAAAAAAATCTGTTAAAAAGGAAAAAAAACCATCCTCATCATGGGGCATTAAATAAGTGTCTAGGAATAAGATCTCTTGGGACACCTGAGATATCCCCGTCATTGTCTAAAAGCCTTCCAGAGTTCTTTGTTCATGTGGAGTGGAAGGAGGTGCTTCTGAGGAGCAGCCCCGCGTGCACTGGTCCCCACCACTGTGTCCTGGGGCACGGATTCGAGTGTTCATGTGAGGAGACCCCACTCCTCATCTTTCAGTTCTTTTGTTCAGTAAACACCTGAAGGACAAGCTGAGGCTACAGGTGCCGTGAGCAACTCATAATGCAAATGTGGACAAGTTGTCTTTTTGTTTTTCTACTTTAGCCTGTTCATGTTATGGACCAAATTTCAACGAGGAACTCAAGGAAAATTTGTACCTGCCGTATTTATGCTTTCATGTAAAAGGTTTTTTTGGGGGGGATGGGAGGAGGAATCTTTTTACTTTCAGTGAACTTTTTTCAAAAGCCTTTTCCACTGTTTCAGGTTTTAAAACAAATTACAGTTTTGTATGGATTTTTTAAATGTACATTTTGAAGCAAATGATCAACAAATATTTTTGAAATAACTGAATAAAAGGCATAGAATTATCAGGCTAATTGTCTCTGGTCACATTCCTTATGTTTATAACCTGGATGCTTATTACATTTGTTTTCATTTGAAAAATAATTTTGTGTCCATTTTAGTCTCATTTATACTATTTTTCACCCTACAGGTGCTTGGATATCTTTTTTTGAGCTGTATGTGTTCCTTTGGGTCCTGGGAAGGAGGGAAGTGGAATGGAGGGTGGAGAAGTTCTCTTGACTGCTGTATTCTAATAGGCATTTTTGAGTCTGTAACCGTAAAGTAGAAAAGTGGAAAGGAGTTTTCTGACATGGGGTCTGCCGCCAAGCCCCGCGGGGAAACACCGTGGGCTTGCTGTAATGAAGTCTCGGGCCGAGGTGTGCGTGTGAAATATTGGTGTTGGTGCTGAGCAGTATTTGTCCCAACGGTGGGCCATGGGGATTGTGGGGTCTGTTCTATGGCCTGCTCTTGCTGGCAGTGGTCTGTTTTCCAGAACGTACGTTCTTCAGAGAGCGCAGAGGAGGAGTGCAGTTACAGGAGGCAGCTAGTGGTGGACCCCTGCACAGGAAGTGCTCATCTGAGGTGAAGCTGAGGGACCCGTGGAGGGCAAGCTCTGCTGCAGACCTGGGTTTCAGTCCAGAAGATGCCAGGTGACCTCGGCCAGTTAACCTTTCTGAGCCTGTTGGCTCCTCTGTGTTCTACAGTTTTGGGGGTTGTGTACTTGCTACTTGTTCTTGTAGGGAGTGTTGGGGCGAGATTTAGGGATGGTGAATGCTGAGTTCGTGGCATAAAGAAAGCACTGGTTTTGTTTTAATGAAGACGGGTACTCGGGATATTCAGTGCCGGCAGGATATTAAGGAGTCACCCAAGTGGCCCTAGATTCCCTGGAAGCATTTAGAGAGGTCTTTTTCACCTGTTGGTCCCAAATGCCCTCAAAGCCTAGAGATATGGGTTGGCTACACCCTGATGGGCTGGTACTTTCCAGGGCCCAGGGGGCGCCAGCAGTTCTTGCCCAGGGCCTGAGTAGTGGCTGACCAGAGCCCATCTTCACCCCAGGGCAGATTTTCTCAGCCCTGAATCCATGAGCTGTCCCAAGCCATCCTGTCGCTGTCATTCACTCAGAATGGACGGCCACAGCTCTCAGTGGCTTCTGTGGCAGATGCGAGGACTGAGGCGACTTCTCTCTGCTCCTGGGTGGCCCCCCTCAAAGGGGCACCTTTCTCCACAGTGCTGCTTGCTGCCGGCTAATCCTCCTCTCTTCCGTCACCTCAGCCAGGACCCCACGGCGTGCCGGGGGTGACTGTAGCATCCACGACCTCAGGTGGCTGTGGTGCCTGTCGCAATTCAAGAGAGTGAGTTGCGTGGGTGGCTCTACCCTTGGCTGTCTTACTAGAAGCCAGTGCAGCTGAGCAGGGAGCGTGGGGACCACCGAAGTGACCTGCGGGCTCTGGTCTTCTGTGTAGTGGCTTCCGTGCCTGGTGACGGAGCTTCCTGGCTCAGGTAAGTGTAGGGAGTGAGGATGGGACCAGGAGCTAAAGGCCCATAGGCGACCACTGCCAGCCGTACTCGGCACAGCTCTCTGTGAGGCACCGGACATTCATGGTGGGACACGTACAGGGAACCAAGAAAGAAGAACTGTCCGAATGAGGGGAGAAGGGCAAGGAGCACTGGGACCTCAAAAGGCAGGTAAAAGGATGTTTTCCTCATGTCTCCTTTTTGGCTGAGGACCAGAGTTTGCAGGTGTCCCCATCTGCTGCAGATCCCAGAAAGACTGGAGGAGCCAATGTTGTGTGACCTTGCCTCTTGCAGGGATAGTGGAGAAGTTTCTGGGAGTGCGGTAGGTCCACAAGCTAAGTGAGGAGGGTGCTTTAATGGATTCAGTTGGACCTGAGTCCCCTAGTGTTAACAGGAGAGTTAGTACCTGACCCTCCCTTCCAGGGAGTCTCCAAGAGAGGGACCAGCTATGACTGCACAGCCCGGACAGCACTCTAGTTGGACATACTGGGCAGGAGCGAGGCCCTGGGAGGGGAAGCCCGAGGGGACCGCCACCCCAAGGGCCTCCAGGGAGGAGGAAGAGCCTGCAGGGAATGTGCGGTCAGAACCGGGCCATCTGAGGGCACACTGTGAGCTTTCCTGAGGGAGGGTCCTGCAAATGCACGAACGCTGCCCTGGGGAAGAGAGCAAGCCAGACTTGGCACATGACACACAGAAGGCCCTGACCCTGATGACATCACAGGCCACAGAAATACGACCTTGCCCTTTCCTTCTGTGGTCTACTCTCTACCCTTCCCGCCCCCTCCACAGGCCAGAAACAGCAGTGTGGCTGAATGGGGGCAAAGGGAGCAGAAATCAGAAGGAAGGGGAAACCCGCTATACCTGTCCTAGTATCTCTCTCTCTCTCTCTCTTTCACACACACACACACACACACACACTTTTAAGCTTGGGCAGGCAGGATAGACCTTAGTATTTTTACTTTAGACTGAAATGGACTTCTGAATTCTCAGAAATTAGGCTTTCAATAGTTAAGTAACTAGGGGTAACAAATTTAAAAATGGGTTCTTCTCGCACTACGGGCCTGGAGCAGGAAAGGAGAAGTCAACATATCTGGTCTTAGAGAGCCCTTTGCATAAGCTAGCTGGAGGTGGCTTAGCTCATTAGTGGAGGAAGAAGGAGCAGTTCTGAGAGGGTAGGTGGCCTGGATCCTGTAGGGATAGCTACCCCCTCCTTTATACCCGCCCCCCTGGGAAAGCGGGGGGGATTCTGGCCTGGCAGTTATAAAGAGCTGGGGGCTGGCTTCAGCTTGGGCACAGCCCTGGTTCTAAAAGCTGAGGCAGAGCTCATTAGATGACCAGTAACTACTTTTCCTCCCAGCTCAAGGCCAGACTCCCAAAAAGCAGCATTTTTCTATATACTTTAACTACAATTCACATCAAGGAATACATTTTTCTTTATGGCCCAGTAAATACACACTCAGTTGAAACAAAAGTTTCATGAACTAGTATATAACCTATTTGTACCACACTCTCATTTCTATTCCATTTTTTTTTTTAAATGCCGGCCTGCTAATGGGCCTAGAGCCACAGTTTGAAAAATGTGGATTTCTCTACAATACTGGGGTGAGCAGGTACATGGGGGAGGGGGCAGTGGCTTGCAGCAGCAGCAGACTCTACTTATTCCAGCACCCCAAATGCTGCTGCTCCCAGCAAAATCTAGCTTTCCTTCTGCTTGTAGCCATCCCACTACCTGTAGTAGTCAGGGCTCTCCAGAGAAACAGAACCGATGCAATGTGTCTGTAGAGAAAGAAGTTTCTTACAGAGGATGGGCTCATGTGATACGGAGGCTGACGGATCCCAAGATTTGCAGTCAGCAGGCTGGAGCGCCCTGAGAGCCGGTGGTGGAAGTCTAGTCCCAAGGCCCGGCCGGCACGGCACGCAGGAGACCCAGCACGAGCCCACGTCTAGTGTGAGTCAGAAGACAGGAACGAGGCGATAGCACAGTTCAAAGGCAGGAGGAATTCTCTCTTCACTTGGGGAATGGTCAACCTTTTCTATTCAGGCCTTCAACAGACTGAAGGTGCCCTACCCAGCCCCGGGGCCATCTGCTGTACTCAGTCTGCCCTCTGTTCATCTCACCCAGAAAGGGACACACCCAGAAAAATGTCTCACTAAGCATCTGGGCACCCAATGGCTCCAGACAAGTTGATGACACAAAATTAACCATCACAACACCCCACCTCCCTAAATAAAGCACCAATCTTAGCTCTTAAAAGATCCAATTTAATTACTTAAGTAGTCTGAGATGTCAATATAAGACCCAAAAAATGCTATTTTAGGAGCCCTGTGGATGCCTCTGAAAAGTACAAGGGGTTTCAAAATGTAGGTCCAACCTCAAAACGTTTACTGCGTTCTCTGATCAGCCAGGTCAGTTGGAGAAAGCACGCACAAAGTGATAGTAGTTGATCTTGTCTTCTCCGTGAGAGCACAGCCTGATCAACTGCAGGAGAGAGCGGAGAGCAGGTGAGACGGAGCGGCAGGGCCCGCTTATCAATGGCCATCCCCAGCCTTTGCAACCAGGTCAGAGTTCATATCTGCAGCTTCTAAAATGCTCCCGTGAACCTGGCAGGTAGGTCAGACATAATCCCCATCTTCAACTTAATAAAACCGAAGCTCAGAGGGAGTCAATGGCCTGTCAGATTTCAGGACTCACATTTATAAGAACATTGCCATTTCCAGAGTACTTTTAATTTGTTTATTCAAATACTTGCCTTGTCCACCTGGTCTGCACAGAGTAAAACTCTTAAAATAGCAAGTTGCCATTATCACAAGGTAATGGAAGACTCTAGTTGTGTCACTGCTCGCTTGACCTTCGCTCAAAGGCCAGAAGCCTTACGTCACTGCACAAGCCATGTCCTCAAAGTTCCGCTGTGGGGGGAGTAGCCCGATCTGCTCTGGCTCTGCCACCCACACGGTCCCCAACCCCACTGCCCACTGACCACAATTCCACTCTACTAAGTCAAGGTCACAGCACAAAGGACTTAAAAATCAAAAGCTGGGCCTGCTGTCAATCTAGAGATTTGGGAAGCAAAATGGGCATTTGTCCAAGTGAACTCGTTCTCTTCTATCTGCCCTTTCCCCCTCCCAGCTGATGTTCTGATATCTGAAAAATCCTCTTCTCCAGCCTAGCCCCCTGCAGTGCCACGTGACTCCCCTAAATGAGTCTTTACTTCTGAACATCCCTTTTTGCTCAAAGATCTTTAAGAAGGTCTACAGCAGGGTTTTTTGTCAGGGAGATAAGTCATAGTCATTGGCAAATTTTGTTCTGAGTTCCATGGAAGCCCTGGCTAAAGGGATTTCTAATGAAACAAAGGCACAAAACCCCCTCTTCAACTCACTCATGAAAATTCTAGGAGGAGAATGACCATGTCCTCCCTCCATGTGCAGCCATCTGGGTAACCCCTTACCGACAGACAACCCTGTGTGGGGAAGAGGTCACGTCCTCTCCCATGCCAGCTGTACTTCTGAACTAACAGAAGCACTGGCTGGCGGGGGCATGAGCTGCCCCCATCCTGCTCAGTCCAGAATCTCCCCTCAGGGTTGCCCCTCTGGGATCACCTCTGCAGCCCTCCTCCAGCTAGCCAGACATGGCTTATCCACCACGCTGTGCCATCTAGCCCATACCCACTTCAAGAGAGGCCCTACAACAGCCATGAGGAAAGAACCCCAGTGAGAGAATCAAGGGGAAACACCATAATTAGGCCACAGAGGGGGATCTAATTCAAACATCTTAAATTTTCCCATTAAAACAAAATACACATGAAGTGGCCTCTGGGAGAAAACAGACAGGTGTGTTCACAGCTTTTGCAATCGACTCAGCAGGGTGACTCCTACTGACCTCTTTAATCAAGGAATCGTCAATTGGGAGGTTGAGAGAGTCGCAGATTTTAAAGAACATCTCCTTGTCGACATATCCTGACGCTTCCTTGTCATAAATCTGAAATGTTTCATGAATGTTGTCTTTGCATGGGTGGTCTTTCAGTTGCTTGTGGATTGTGTCTATTAATGCCTCCAGTTCTTGCACACCTGGGTCCTCTGGAGTGTGCTTGCTGTAGAGAAAGGAAGGAAATGCCTGGGCATCTAGTTTATTCTTGACCAGTCTTAGCTTCGTGACCAAGGTCCTCCTTTGGTGAAGTTGGGGAAGCTTCTAATGACAAGTGACTGTGATGCAGGCAGAGCTGACCAATAACTGAACACCTGCCTGCAGGGGCTGGCTGATGACCGGGGAGCCCCGTCAGGGCATTTTTAAGGAGAAGCTCAGGCTCCCTGGCTGCCACCCCTGCAAGCTCCGTGTCTGTACGAGCCACCTGCTGCTGCTGAATGCTGGTGCACATGGACCTCGTCTGTGTGACACCATCTAAAGATAAGGGAGTTTTCCAAAATTACACACATTCACAGTCAGGAATCTCGTACTTCCAGCACATTCTCTCCAGTTCACTCTGAACTTTATGGAAAATGGTGGATTGAGAGGGTTAGCTTAGCATTTACTGAAATGAAGAGAGAGGAGTAACCCACAGCATTAGGAAGAGGGAGGTCTGTCCCTTCAAAACACAGCCAGGAGAAGCAGGAGCCCAATATTTATTTCCTCTGAACACAAAGGTACTGTTAAAGAATTTTAGAGCTGGCAAAGACTCATGTTTCATCTTTATAAGCCTGTTTGGGGATAAACTCAGAAAACACCCCTCTCGTATTCAATGATGAAAAAACAGACTCAAAGCCCTTAGAGACTTATCCCAGATGTCCCGGCAGAGGCAAGACCAGAATGGTCATCTCACTCAGGTTCTTTCAGGTCCACGCAGCAGCCTTCACTGGACTGCCTCCCTCTACACCACCACAGTGCCGCTCCCTGCGGCTTCCTGTTCCGATTTCCTCCTGCATATAGTATCTGAAAGGTTCACTCTTCCGAGTAGCCTCTGTTAACTTAACTCCCTTTTGACCCGCGGGCAGCCCTTGCTGTGGGAAGGTATGAAGTGCTAGAGCCTTTCAGGAACAGTTTGGAAAACATGAAGCAAAAGCCCAGCAAAGAATTGTAAGTAATTTATCCTAAGGAAATAATCATGAGTTGTATACAAAGATACAATCTAATAAAGCTGTCTTGAGACAACTAAAGGTCTAAAAAAAAAAAATCATCTCCAAATCAGGAATTGGTTAAACAATATCCAAAAACAATGAGGCAATATAATAATAATGTGGCATGGACAATGTTGCAGGAAGAGTAGACGGATCTGTTAGAAAAATATCAAGTTGTAAAAGTGGGTACAGAAGGCTCCATTTTGCATAAAAGTTGTGAGAGGAATAAAAACATTTAAATATGCTTATATTGTGCAAAGAAACTCTGAGAAGCTATTTTAAAGCCAATAAAACAGGTAGTTACCTCTGGGGAATGGAGCGTAACAAGCAGGTGTGTATGTGTATATGTATAGACTCATGTGAATGCACCACACTCAAAAAGTATCAATGCTCCGTAAAACATTTCATATCAGAAATGTTCATGATATGCTATCGAGTGTAAAATGCTAGTTAATATTACAGGATTATTCTGTCTCATATGCATATTAAAGCAATATTGGAGGTAATCATCTCTGGGTTATGGGCTTTTAAGAAATATTTTTCTTTCTACTTACTAAATGTTTACTCCTTGAATGTTATTTACCCAGGACAGGTGTTACCTTTATAGTAAGACAAATTACAATGTAAATTCTAATACAAATCTCTTGAATCTAAATGCTGTCTCGCATTATTTATTATTTAATAGAATATGTGTATCCGATGGGCACATCTCCAGTCATACATACGAAATTACGCGTGACTGCCAGAGAGCTATTTTAGTGGCAGAAAGCAGTCAAACCCCAGTCTTGCATATGTTCCCAGAGTTAGAGGCATGGAGCATATATATTTAAAATGTGATCATCCAGTCATTTTGGGAAAGAAGATAATTCTCCCTCCCCTGAAGGGGCCACATGTTCTTACTGCTTCATACAATAGGAAAAAATGCCCATGGCGCCTGCTGCCTTTGAGTACAATGGAGTAAATTTAAACAGAGCTGGCACCAGGTACAAACCAGGACCCATTCCCTAGGAAAGCCGCAAGACCCACATGTTAACAAAGGAACACAAGAGCCCAATGATTACCCTTACCAGGGACTGCCAGCTGAGCAAGATGGCTGGGTTCCCAGCACTCTAGGTGCAGACTCCGTGCCAACCCTTTCAGTGCCCCTTTACTTTCCATAAAAGCAAACATGAGTTTTATAGGGTGACTGCACTCCCATAGGTAAGAAAGATATGGTTTTCATTCCGCTCTTAGAATATTTTCCTAGGAACAACCTGGCAAACCCCTCTACTTAGCAAGAACTAAATGGAATTCACATATTTTCTTCAACAACAAAGAGACTTCCATCTTGTTCTTTCTTATATTTGGGAGAGAGGGGATTTAGCGGGCAACTCTTTGACATGTTAGAACTTTAAAGGATGGCCAGAGTGCAAAGATTCAGCGTCAACCCCTTGGCCTGACCTTAGCTCTTGATCCATGATCCAAGGTCTCCCCTTGGTCCCAGTGAAGGTAGACCCACTCCCAGGACAGGCAGTCTCTTGCCCAGAGAGCTTCGGGTAGTCAGGAAGCTCAGGAATAACATTCTCGATTTCTTGCTGCTTTTCTCTGTTAAGACAGAAGAAATTATAGTAAAGAGTATGAGCTCTAGAGTCTGATGGGTTCAAAAGCAGTTTTACCATTGAAAGGCTACATGATCTTGAGTAGATTAGCTAATTGCTCTGTGCTTCAGTTTCATCTGTCATATGGGAGCTTTAAAGACTCATACAGACTGTTGTGAGAATTACATGAACTGTTACTGAGAAAGCACTTAGTACCTCACAGAGACACACGCAAATGTCAGCTTTGAATAAAGTTCTTCTGACAGGCCTAGTAGAAATATTCTAACAGCTCTTTATTGAAGATATATGGCCCAGTTCTAAAAGGAATCAATCTCTAATAAGGATCCCTGCTCACCAGAAGTAAATTAAGGCATGGACTTTAGGGTGCCTGGGTGGCGCAGTGGGTTAAAGCCTCTGCTTTCACCTCAGGTCATGATCTCAGGGTCCTGGGATCGAGGCCCACATCGGGCTCTCTGCTTGGTGGGGAGCCTGCTTCCGCCTCTCTCTCTGCCTGCCTCTCTGCCTACTTGTGATGATCTCTCTTCTGTCAAATAAATAAATAAAATCTTAAAAAAAAAAAAGACATGGACTTTAAAATTACTCACAGAAGGGAGAAAATGACCATTACCATGTAGAGGAGGTACAAAGCCTGAGAGCATAAGGAAGAGCTGAACTAGGAGGTGACATCTGACCTAGGCCTTGAAGGAAGTCAGGGTTTGGACCTACAGAATGAAATAAAGGAACTGCAGACTGGGAACAGCCTGAGAAAAGGCATGAAGAAAGGAGCGCTGGGGCTCAGCATGATAAACCTGTTTGAGGTGCAGAGTGTGTGGAAAGGTAAGCTGGAACTCTTAAGTTAGATGGTCATTTGGAGACACACTATGGAGGTTCTTAGATGCCTGACTAAGAACTTTAGAGTTTTGTTTTTAAGTGATGGAAATCTCTTTGTAGTAGTATGATGAAGAAATCATAAAAAGGTCAAAAGGGAAATCAAAAAATATCTTGAACAACTGAAAATATAAATACGACATACTAAAATATGGGAGGCAGCAAAAGCAGTTCTAAGAGGGAAGTTTATCACAATAAATGTCCACATTAAGAAAAAAAGGATCTTGGGGTGCCTGGGGGCTGAGTCAGTTAAGTTTCCACATTTTGATTTCGGCTCAGGGTTGTGAGACAAGATGTGCATTTGGGCTCTGTGCTGGGTGTGAAGCATGCTTCAGCTTCTCTTCTTCCCCCTCTACCTGTGCTCCCCACCTCCTGGTCATACAAAACAACAACAACAAACAAACACCCTAACTTTATACCTCAAGGAACTAGGAAAAAAAAAACAAAAAACTAAGCACAAAGCAGAAGGAAGAAATGATAAAAATCAGAGCAGAAAAATGATAGAAAAAAAATCCATGAGACTAAGAGTTGGTTTTGTGAAAAGTTAAAAGTGACAAGCTTTTAGCTACACTGAGGGGAAAAAAAAGACAAAATCAGAAATGAAAGGAGATATTACAACTGATATCATAGAAATATAAAGACTCATAAGAGATCATTATAAACAATTATACATCAACCAATTGGATTACCTGGAAGAAATGAATAAATTCCTAGAAACAAAACCTACCTAGACTCAATCATTGAGCTAGAAAATCTGAGCAGACCAATAACAACTAAGGAGATTGAGTTGTTAATAAAAAAAATCTCCCAACAAAGAAAAGCCCAGGACCATTTAAAGAAAATTTGTAACAATCCTTCTCAAATTCTTCCAAAAAAAACTGAAGAGAGAGGAACACTCACCAACCCATCTTACGAGGCCATCTTTACCCGGATACCAAAGCTAGACAAGGACACTACACGAAAATTATACACCAATATCTTTCGTGAACATAGATACAAAAATCTTCAACAAAACACTAGCAAACCAAATTCAATAGCACATTATAAAAAGATCATTATAAAATGATCAAATTACATTAATCCTTTGTATGTAATAATGGCCCAACTTACACAAAAATCAATAAATGGCATAGACTACATTAACAGTAAAAAGGATAAAAATCATATCATCCCAATAAATTAAAAAAATCTGACAAAAATTCAACATCCTTTCAGGATAAAAAACAAGTTAGGTATAGAAGAAATGTATCTCAACATTATAAAGGCCACATAAGACAAACCCACTGCTAACTCATGCCCAATAGTGAATAAGAAAAGGATGCCCATGCTTGCTGTTGGCATTCAACCAGACCTAGTCAGAATAATTAGGCAAGAAAAAGAAACAAAAGGCATCCAAATACAAAAGGAAGTAAAACTGTCTCTGTTCACAGATGACCTGTACTAGGTACAGAAAACCTTAAGAATGCCACCAAAAAAAAATATGTTAGAACTAATCAACAAATTCAGTTAAGTTGCAGGATATAAAAATCAATTGTGTTTCTCCACATTAACAATGAGCTATCTAAAGGAAGAAAATAAAAATTCCACTTATATTAGCATAAAAAAACAATACTTAGGAATAAATTTAAGGATGTGGAAGACAGGTACACTGAAAACTGTAAGACATTGAAAGAAATTAAAGAGGGCACAGATGGAAAGATATCTTGTGTTCTTGCATTGGAAGAATAACTGTTGAAATGTTGACACTCTCCAAAGTGATCTACAAATTCAATACAATCCTTATCAAAATTCCAATGGCATGTTTTACAGAAATAGAAAAAACCATCCTAAAATTTGCATGGAGCCACAAAAACCCCAAATAGCCAAAGCAGTCTTGAGAAACAAGAACAGAGCTGGAGGCATCACATTTCTGATTTCAAAGTATCATTACAAAGCTACAGTAATCGAAACTACCTGGTACTGGCATAAAGAGAGATACATAAGCCAATGGAACAGAATAGAGCCCAGAAATAAGCTCATGTATATATGGTCAACTGTCTTTGACAACAGTGCCAAGAACACACAATGGGGAAAGGACAGTCTCTTCAGTAAATGATGCTGGGAAAACGGCATCCACGCAAAAGAATGAAATGGGATCCCTAATTTATAGGACTCACAAAAATTAACTCAAAATGATTGAAGACTTAAACACAAGACCTGGGATTGTGGAACTCCTAGAAGTAATCAAAAGAAAAAAAATCCTTGACCTTAGTCTTGGCAATGATTTTTTCAACACCAAAAACACAGTCAACAAAAGCAACACAAACAAGTGGAACTACATCAAACCAAAGAAGTTTCTGCACAGCGGGAGGAAAAAAAAATCAATAAAATGAAAAGACAACCTATGAAATGGGAGAAAATATTTACAAACTTAATCCATTCAGGCTAAGTCTAACAAAATACCAGAGACTGGGTAGCTTATAAACAACAGAAATTTATTTTTCTCGGTTTTGGAGGCTAAAAGTCCAATATCAGGGCACCACAGATTCCATCTGGTGGCTGATGGAGGTTCTTGCTGATTCACAGCCAGTATCTCCTCACTGTGTCCTGACATGATAGAAGGGAGCTGGCAAGTTCTCTCGGGCTTTTTTTTTCTTTTTTTAATAAAAGCACTAACCCCATTCATAGGGTTCTCATGACCTAATCACCTTCCAAAGGCTCTTCCTCTTAATCCTATCTCATGGCCTCTTAATATGGATCAGGATATCAACATATAAATTCTGGGGGGACACAAACATGCAAATCATAGCACAAACCATGTATCTGATAGGGGGTTAAATACCTAAAATATATAAGGAACTCCTACAACTCAATAGCAAAAAATAAACAATCCAATTAAAACACAGGCAAACGACCTAAGTAGACATTTTTTTCCAAAAAGGATATATGAATGCCAGTGGGTACGTGAAAAGATGCTCAACATCACTAATCATGAGGGAAATGCAAATCAAGACCAGAATGAGATAGCACATCTGTTAGGATGGTTATCATCAACGACAAGAGGATGTGGAGAAAAGGGAACTCCCACTGTAGATAGGAATATAAATGAGTATAGCCATTATGGAAAACAGTTATGGAATATCCTCAAAAAATTTAAAAAAGAACTATCATAGTATCTAGCAATCCCACTTCTGGATATATATACACCTGAGGGAAATGAAATCAGGATCTCTAAGAGACACTACACTCCCATATTCACGACAGCATTATTCACAGTAGCCAAGAAATGAAAACAACCTAAAGGTCCATAGATAGATGGAGTTTAAAACTGAGATACATATATAAAAAACATGGCACAATGGAGTGTTACTCAGCTTAAAGAAGGAAATCCTGCCATTTGTGTTAACATGGATGAACTTGAAGGATACTGTGCCTAGTGAAATAACCCAGAGAAAGACAGATACTATATAATCTCATTTTATATGTGGAATCTAAAAAGTTGAACTTCGGGGGCTGGGGGAAGGCAGTGATGCTGGTCAAGAGAACAATCAGTAACAAGGCAAACACGTTCTGGAGGTTTAATGTACAGCACTGGCTATAGTTAATAATACCGTACGGTATACTTGATATTTGCAAAGAGATCTTATGCATTCCCAACACACACACACACACACACACACACACACACGCACACGCACAGAGATAAATGGCAGCCATGTGAGGTGATGGAGGTGTTAATTAACTTGATTATTGTAGTTATTCGCAATGTATTTCAAACCACCATGTTGTCGATTTTAACTACATACAATTAGATCTCAATAAAATTGAGGGGAAAATAGTTGTATGATGAATGTGGAGCCAAGTTCCAGGATGACGGGTCTGATCACTGTACATGAAGTGGACTGAGGGAAAGAGTGGGCAAGGGAAGATACCTCAGGAGGTGTTATGGATGCTGAGGTAAGCAGTGATGGAAGGATGGCAGACATTGGTGGTTCCCTGCATAATCTTCATCCTCTCCTTTTCCTAACAGAGCCCTTATTTTGTTTGGAGCAGCAGCTAGGAGTGGCTGTGTGACACCGCCCAGACAATGAGATGTCAGCAGAAGTTGCTAGGTTGGGGCTCCTGGATAAGCCCTTTAAAAACAGGAAAGATATGATGAGATTGGCTATTCCGTCTTTTACCCTTTGTCCTTCCCCTTCTTCCTGCCTGGACTATATAGATGCAATGCTGGAGATGGAATGTTCACTTTGTGGCCACAGAGTGAAAAGCAGGAGGACAAAAGCCACTTGCTAAGGATGTCTGAGAAGAGAAAAATATCAAGTCTCTGTGGGCGTTGCGAAGCCACCACACCAGCTCTAGATTGCTTCCCTCCAGATGTTGTATTCCAGGAGGAACATAAAACCACTGGGTTAAGCTAATGTAGATTTGTTTTTGTTATTATTATGCGCAGACAAATGCAGTTTCTGCCTGATGGAGTGCTTTAAATTGGGAAATGGGACAAAGGAATAGGAGAAGTCAGAGGCAAGACACTATAGAATAAAAGAAATTAACATATTGAATATGGTGCAAAATAAAAGAGGTCAAAGGTATCTCCAAGGTTTCAAAGCAAGGCAAATGGAACACTGATGTGATTAAGAGAAAGTGGGCAATTAACATTTATTGCTTGATTCCTTTGTGTTCAGAGACACAACGCTGGTGCTTTACATAACGCTATCACAACTCACTGTTCTCACCACTTTATGAAGTGGTGAGAAGAAGGAAGAAGGAAAGGAGGAAGAAGGAAAAGCAGTTGTGCTACAAAGATGAAAATGACAATGACCTCATATTTTGGTTGTACAAATTGTGGGGTAATGTGGCTCAGCTGGATGGAGACACACGAACAGGCCAACGGGAGGGAATCTAGGACTAGAGTCAGAAGAATGGTCAGAATGGAGAACAACTTATTTAGACACTGAGCAATGAGATAAGACTGCCAAGAGAGTTTAGAAAAAGCAAATAAGTAGACCAAAAATAGGATCTTGAGAAACATCAACCTAGTAGACAAAAAGTAGCAAAAAAGATATAAAGAATAGGCTTCAGAGAAGTAGTAGGAGTATCAGAGACTCTGACTTTCTAGAACTCAAAAGAGAGTTTCAAAAAGGGGGTGGTAAAGACTTCCATAAAAGATGGTGGAGTAGGAGGGTCCTAGAATCACCTCAACCCATGGATACACCTAGATAATGTGTTACCCACCATCAATGTAAGTAACCCAAAAATAATCGGAAGAATGGTCAAATAGATATACACAGCTAAATGCAGAGAAGAGGCCACACCTAGAGGATAAGAAGGGCAGAGACGTGGTTGCGGGCTAAACAGACCTGCAGGACTGTCTGTGCGAGGGAAGGACTCCAGCGGTGTGGACAAAAAAGACAGTGGACCTCACACCTCAGGCACAGGGGACTCATAGGGGGAAGATGAATCCCCATAGCATTTGGTTTTGATAACCAGAGGGCCCTAACAATCAGTAGGGCTTAACACCTGGAACTTTAAAAATCAGCAGCTTGGCTCTGGGAGATCCAGGAGGGCAAGAGGAAACTGAATCCCTGCCCTTAAAGAGACAGCACAACAAAGAACCCCACTGAGATATAGCATAGAAGCAGCAGTTTGAAAAACACCTGGGGTATCAAGGAGGGAGATCTGTTTACTGATCTCAGAATGTGTCCTGGAGGGACAGGAATCTTTGGGAGACTTCTTTAAGAACAAAACAGAAGGAGGGCCTGCGTGGCTCAGTCAAGTGGCTGACTTCAGCTCAGGCCATGATCTCAGGGTCCTGGGATTGAGCCCTCCCATCGGCTCCAGGTTCAGTGGGGTATCTGCTTCACCCTCTCCCTCTGTCCCTCCCCCTGTTCATGTTCTCGCTCAACTAAAATAAAATCTTAAAAAAAAAAAAAAAGGAACAAATGAGTAGGTACCATTCTCCCCTCCCCCAAATACCAAAATACAAGGACACCTGTGGGAACCAGGGCAGCATGAACACTCTCTGCCTAGCTTGCAAACAGCACATCCCATTTGTGGGGTCTCCTGCGGACATGAGCTTTCATCTTGGTCCGTGCAGGAGTTTTCCTATCCCCACCCCTCATGGCTATAGGTCCCCTTACACTGAAAACCAGCATGGACCTTGCTGGCACAGCACAACATGCCCTCTCTACCTGACCTTGGCAGGAGTCCATCCTAAGTGGTGCCACAAGCCGGGCAGGGTGCAAGCAGCCCTGATGGGCCAGCACCACTCCAAAGTGCCTCCTGCCCCAGGAAGAGGGGATGAGAACCACATACATACAAATGGTTTAGACTATGGCCCCAGCAGTGGGCTGGGGTCAGATATCTGGTCTGACTACAGAACCTGTACACCAATGAAAGTTTCTCAGTGCCCTGTAGTTTAGTGCTACCACAGCTTTGGCAAATGCCTGGTCTGACTCAACTCAAGCCCAAGGTGGCCTAAGTCTGGCCCACTAATACCATAGGGACCAAACATTGCCACAATAAGTAAAGAGAACCACTGCAGACAACTGAACTGAAGGCAAGAGACACAGAATTAGACAAATTGAGGAGACCAAAGAATATGTCCCCAAAGAAAGAACAGAACAAAATCACAAGAGAGCTAAATGAAACAGAGATAAGTAATATGTCTAACAAAGAATTTAAAATAATGCTCATAATCACCGAACTTGAGTTGGATGACCTCAGTGAGACCTTCAACACAGAGACAGAAAACACTGAAAAGAACCAATTACATAGATGAATAACTCAATAACTAAAATAAAATATATAGATTTTATAATATATATATTTAATTTATATATTAATATTTGTTATATACACATTTTTTTGGTACACTTGATAGAATAAAATACTAGCCTAGAACAAGCAGAAGAACAAATCAGCGACCTGGAGGACACAATTATGGAGAGCAATCAAGCTGAACAGGAGAGAGAAAAAACAATAATAAATGAAAATAGATTAGGGAACACCAGAACACTGTCAAGTGTAGTAACATTCACATCATAGAGATCCCAGAAGGAGAAGAGAGATCGACGGTGGCAGAAAATGTGGTTGAAGAAATAATAGACGGAGACGTCCTGAACTTGGGGAAGGAAACAGAAATCCAGATCCACGAGGCATGGAAAGGCCCCAACAAAATCAACCTAAGGAAGTCCACACCAAGACAAATAGTAATTAAAATGGCAGAAAGTAATAATGAAGAGAGAACCTTAAAAGCAGCAAAAGAAAACAGTTACACCCAAAGGAGTCCCTATAAAGCTATCAGTTAATTTTTTAGCAGCAATTTTGAAGGCCAGAAGGCATATATTCAAAGTGGCAAAAGAAGAAAACGCTACATTCAAGAAAACTCTGTGTAGCAAGGCTATCATTTAAGATAGTGAGAGAGAGGGGCACCTGGGTGGCTTAGTGGTTAAGCATCTGCCTGCTGCTCAGGTCAAGATCCCAGGGTCCTGGGATTGAGCCCCGCATCAGGCTCCCTGTTCGGCAGGAAGCCTGCTTCTCCCTCTCTCACTCCCCCTGCTTGTGTTCCCTCTCTGGCTGTGTTTCTGTGAAATAACTAAAAAATACAATTCTTTAAAAAAAAAAAAAAAAGATAGTGAGAGAGAGTTTTTCAAACAAACAAAAGTTAATGGAATTCATCACCATTAAATCAGCCCTGCATTAAAGGGGACTCTTCAAATGGAAAAGAAAGGCCATAAGTAGGATTAAAAAAAGTAGGAAGCACAAAAACAGTAAAATTAAGCATATCTATACAAGTTAGTTAAGGGATTAAAAAAATAAAAAGATGTAAAATATGATACATAATACCTAATCATGGAGGGGAGACGAGCAAAAATTTAGTGCTTTTAGAATGGGTTCAAACTTAAATGAATATCAACTTAATATACAGTGCTACATGCAGATGTTATGTACAATCGTAATGGTAGCCACAAATCAAAAATTGGTAATAGATATACCTGAATTCATATCTCTTCATTTCTTGCATATCAGTAAAGAAAGCCAGCAAACCATGAGAGAAGAGCATAAGAAAGTAACAGATGAAATACAAAAACAATCATAAAACAAGTAACAAAATGGCAGTAAGTACATATCTATCAGTAATCATTTTGAATGTAAATGGACTATGCTCCAATCAAAAGACATAGGGTGATGGAATAGATAAATAAATAGATAAATAAGACCCAGGAGTGCCCAGGTGGCTCAATTGGTTAAGTGTCCTACTCTTGATCTCAGCTCAGGTCTTGATTTCAGGGTCATGAGTTCAGGCCTACTTAAACAAATAAACAAACAAAAAATAAATAAGCAAATAAACAATAAAAATAAAGACACATCTCTACAATACTGCCTGTAAGAAGCTCATTTCAAATCCTTTTTTTTTTTTAGATTTTTAAAATAATTTATTGTATTTTTTCAGCATTCCAAGATTCATTGTTTATGCACCACACCCAGTGCTCCATGCAATAGGTGCCCTCCTTAATACCAGGCTCAACCATTCTCCCACCCCCTTCCCTTCCAAAACCTTTAGTTTGTTTCTCAGAGTCCAGTGTCTCATGCTTTGTCTCCCTCTCTGATTTACCCCAGTTCACATTTCCTTTCCTTCTCTTAATGTCCTCCATTTTACACCTTATGTTCCACAAGTAAGTGAAACCATATGATAATTGATTTTCTCTGCTTGGTTTATTTCACTCAGCATACTTTCCTCCAGTCCCATCCATGTTGATACAAAAGTTGGATGTTCATCCTTTCTGATGGAGGCATAATATTCCATTGTATATATGGACTACATCTTCTTTAACCATTCGCCTATCGAAGGGCATCTTGGCTCTTTCCACAGTTTGACAATTGTGGCCACTGCTGCTATGAACATTAGGTACATATGTCCCTTCTTTTCACTACATATGTATCTTTGGGGTAAATACCCAGTAGGGCAATTTCAGGGTCATATGGTAGCTCTATTTTTAATTTTTTTAAGGAACCTCCACACTGTTTCCAAAGTGGCTGCATCAACTTGCATTCCCACCAACAGTGTAAGAAGGTTCCCCTTTCTCCACAGCCTCTCCAACACCTGTTATTTCCTGTCCTGTTAATTTTGGCCATTCTAACTGGTGTAAAGTGGTATCTCAATGTGGTTTTGATTTGAATTTCCCTGATGGCTAATGATGATGAACATTTTTTCATGTGCCTGTTAGCCATTTGTAAGTCTTCTATGGAGAAGTGTCTATTCATGTCTTCGGCCCATTTTTTAACGTGATCATCTTTGTATGGAACCAGAAAAGACCCTGAATTGCTAAGGAAATGTTGAAAAAGAAAAACAAAGCTGGGGGCATCATGTTACCTGATTTCAAGCTTTATTACAAAGCTGTGATCACCAAGACAGCATGGTACTGGCACAAAAACAGACACATAGACCAATGGAACAGAACAGAGAGTTCAAATATGGACCCTCAACTCTATGGTCAAATAATCTTCGAAAAAGTAGGAAAAAATATCCAGTGGAAAAAAGGCAGGCTCTTCAATAAATGGTGCTGGGAATATTGGACAGCTACATATAGAAGAATGAAACTCAACCATTCTCTTATGCCACACACAAAGATAAACTCGAAATGGATGAAAGACCTCAATGTGAGGCAGGAAACTATCAAAATCCTAGAGGAGAACATAGACAGTAACCTCTTTGACATCGGCCACAGCAACTTCTTTCAAGACATGTCTCCAAAGGCAAAGGAAATGAAAGCGAAAATGAACTTCTGGGACTTCATCAAAATAAAAAGCTTCTGCACAGCAAAGGAACAATCAACAAAACAACAAGGCAACCCACGGAATGAGAGAAGATATTTGCAAATGACACTACAGACAAAGGGCTGATATCCAAGATCTATAAAGAACTCCTCAAACTCAACAACCCATAAAAAGATGATCATTTCAGATCTAAAGACACATGCAAATTGAAAGTGAAGGGATGGAAAAACAAAATTTATCATCCAAATGGCAGTGAAAAGAAAGCCAGGGAGCAATACTTATATCAGACAAAAGAGACTTTATTTTTTATTGTTTTTTAAGATTTGTTGGGGGAGGAGGGAGAGAACAAATAGGATAAAGGGCAAAGGAAGAGAGGAGGAAGACTCCTTGCTAAGTGGGGGAGGCTGACATAGGGCTCGATTTCACGACCCTGAAGTCACTTCATGATCCTGAGCAAAAACCAAGAGTGGGATGCTCAATTAGCTGAGCCACCGGGTGCCCCAGAAAAAATAGACTTTAAAACAAAGTCTGTATGAGGAGACAAAGATGACACTATATAAAGGGAATACCCCACAAGAAGATATAACAATGATAAAAAATGCGCCCAACATAACAAAGCAGTTAACAACAAACATAAATGAAGCAAACAATAGTAATGCAATAATAGTAAGGGACTTTAACACCCACTGACAGCAATGGATAGATCATCTAGACAGAAAATCAACAAAGAAACTGACTTTGAATGACACACTAGACCAGATGGACTGAAGAGATATACTGCGAACATTCCATCCTAAAACAGATTACACATTCTTTGAGTGCATATGGAATGTTCTCCAGATAGACTATATGTTTGGCCATGAAACAAGTGTCAACAAATTCAAAAAGACTCAAGTCATACCACACATCTTTTCTGACCACAATATGGTGAAACTAGAAATCAACCACAAGAAAAAAAAATAAATCTGAAAAGAATACAAATACATGGAGGTTAAATAACATGCAGCTAAATAATGAACAGGTCAACTAAGAAATGAAAGAGGAAATAAAACATAAAGATGAATGAAAATGAAAACACAATGGTCCAAAATCTTTGGGATATAGCAAAAGCAGTTCTAAGGAAGAATTTTACAGCAATACAGGCCTACTCGAGTAGAGAAATCTCAAACTAACCCTAAATCTCAAGAAGCCAGAAAAAGAACAAACAAAACTCCAAACCAGTAAAGGGAAGTAATAAGGTTAGAGCAAGAATAAACAAAATAGAAACTAAACAAACAAACAAACAAACAAAAACAGTAGAACAGTACAATGAAACCAGGAGCTGGTTCTTTGAAAAGGTCAACAAAATTGATTAACCTTTACCCACACTCATTTAAAAAAAAGGGGGTGGGGGGACTCAAATAAACAAGAGGAGAGAGAACAAACCACAGAAATTCAAAGGACTGTAAAGGCATATATATTTTTTAATAATATTCTAATAAATCAGACAACCTAGAAGAAATAGATAAGTTCCTATAAATATATAACCTCCCAAAACTGAATCAGGAAGAAATAAAAATTTGAACAGACTGATTT
Organism: Spilogale gracilis; assembly: GCA_004023965.1. Classification (NCBI taxonomy): domain Eukaryota; kingdom Metazoa; phylum Chordata; class Mammalia; order Carnivora; family Mephitidae; genus Spilogale; species Spilogale gracilis. The sequence continues at coordinate 193,639 of PITA01000032.1, forward strand.
CCAACAATAAAATTGAATCAGTAACCAAAAATTCTCATCAAAGAAAAGTCTAGGACCAGACGGCTTCAGAGGTGAATTCTACCAAACTTTTTTTTTTTTTTAGAGAGGGAGAACGAGTTGGAGGGAGGAACAGAGGGAAAGGGAGAGAATCTTAAGCAGGCTCTACACCCAGCATGGAGCCTGATGTGGGGCTGAATCTCACAACCCTGAAATCATGAACTGAGCTGAAATCAAGAGTTAGACACTTAACCACTTCTCAACTTTCAGCTAAGATCAGGTGAAGAATCAGTCAGACACTTAACTGACCCAAGCACTCCAATTCTACCAAACATTTAAAGAAGACTAAGTGTTATATGCAACTAATGAGTCATTGAACATTAAATCAAAAACTAATGATGTATTATATGTCTGCTAGTTGATTAAATAAAATTAAAAAATAAAGAAGACTTAATAGCTATTCTTCTCAAACTATTAAAAAAATTGGGATGTCTGGGTGGCTCAGTTGGTTAAGCATTTGTCTTCTGTCTTTGGCTCAGGTCATGATTTCAGGGTCATGTGGGATCGGAGTGATGTGGGATCAAGTCCCACATCAGGCTCCTTGCTCAGTGGGGAGCCTGCTTCTCCTTTTACCTGCCACTCCCCCTGCTTGTACTTTCTCTCTTTCTCGCTCAATCTGTCTTTTTCTGACAATTAAATAGGTAAAATCTTCAAGAGAGAAAAAAAAGAATAGAAGAGCAAGGAAAGCTTCCAGATTTATTCCATGAGGCAGCATTACCTTGATACCAATATCAGATAAAACATTACAGAGAGAGAGAGAGAGAGAGAGAGAGAGAGAGAACTATAAGCCAACATCTCTGATGAGTATAGATGCAAAATTCCTCAACAAAATATTAGGAAACCAAATTCAACAAAACATTAAAAAAAAGATTATTCACCATGATCAAGTGGAATTTATTTCCAGGACGCAAGGGTGGTTCATTATTCACAAATCAATGTGATGCATCACATCAAGAGAAAAGATAAAAAACATATGATTATTTCAATAGATGAAGTAAAAACATTTGATTGAATATAATATCCATTCACAATAAAAACCCTCAACAAAGTAGGTTTAGAAGGAACATACCTCAAAATGATAAAGGATATATACCCACAGCTAACATCATACTATATAGTGAAAAACTGAGAGCTTTTCTGCCTAAGATCAAGAACAAACAAAATTTTTCACTCTCACCACTTTTATTCAACATAGTACTGCAAGTGCTAGCCACAGCAAGGCATCCAAACTGGTAAGGAAGAAGTTAAACTGCCACATTTGCAGATGACATGATACTATTTATAGAAAACCCAAAAGACTCCACCAAAAAACTACTAGAACTGATATAGAATTCAGTAAGGTCACAGGATACAAAAATTAGTAGACAGAAATCCGTTGCATTTCTATACACTAATAATGAATTAGTTGAAAGAAAAATTAAGAAAATAATCCCATTTATAACTGTACCAAAAATATAAAATACCTAGGAATAAACTTAACCAAGGAAGTAAAAGAGATGTACTCTGAAAACTACAAAACACTGATGAAAAGAAATTGAAGATGACACAAATGGAAAGATATTCCATGCTCATATACTAAGAAAACAAATACTGTTAAAATGTCCATACTACCAAAAGCAATCTACAGAACAAATATAATTGCTATGAAAATACTAACAGCATTTTTTACAGAACTAGAATAATACTAAAATCTGTATGAAATCACAAAAGACCACAGATAGCCAAAGCAATCCTAAAAAAGAACAAAACTGGAGCTATCACAATCCCAGATTTCAAGATATACCACAAAGCAAAAAGACATATGGATCAATGGAACAGGGCAGACAGCCCAGGAATAAACCTGCAACTATATGGTCAATTAATCTTTGACAAAGGAGACAAGAACATGCAATGTGAAAAAGACAGTCTTTTCAATGAACCGTGTTGGGAAAAGTGGAGAGCTATATGCAAAACTAAAAAAAAAAAAAAAACAAACAACAAAACACAAACAAACAAAAACCTAAGAATGTATTAAAGACCTAAATGTGGGACCTGAAACCATAAAAACCCTAGACGAGACCACGGGCAGTAATTTCTCTGACATCAGCTGTAACATTTTTCTAGATAGATCTCCTGAAACAAGGGGAACAAAAGCAAAAATAAACTATTGGGACTATATCAAAGTAAAAAAGCTTCTGTACAACAAAGAAAGCAATCAGCAAAAACTAGAAGACATACTGAATGGGAGAGGACATTTTTAAATGCCATATCCAATAAAAGGCTAGTATCTAAAATATATAAAGAACTTACACAACTCAAAACCAAAAGAGCAAATAATCCAATGAAAAATGGGCAGAAGATATGAAGAGACATTTTTCCAAAGGAGACATTCAGATGGCCAACAGACACATGAAAAGATGCTCAACATCACTCACCAGAGAAATGCCAATCAAAACCACAATGAGGTATCACCTCACACCTGTCAGAATGGCTAAACTGAAAACCCCCCAAAACAACAAGTGTTGGCAAGGATAAAGAAAAAGAGGAACACTTGAGCACTGTTGGCGGGAATGCAAACTGGTGCACCTGCTGTGGAGGTCATACAGTATGAAGGTTTCTCAAAAAATTAAAAATAGAATTACCAGATGATACAGTAACTCCAGGACTGGGTATTCCCCCAAAGAATATGAAAACACTAATTTTAAAAGATTTATGCTCCCCTGTATTTATTAATTACAGAATTATTTACAAGAGACAAATCATGGAAATAACCTAAGTGTCCATCAATAGATGAATGGATAAAGGTGTGATAGACACACATATACACACATGCATGCACATGCACGCGTGCACACACACACACACACACACACACACAATGAAATACTACTCGGCCATAAAAAAGAATGAGATCTTGCCATTTGCAACAATATAGATGGAGCTAGAGAGTATTATGCTAAGTGAAATAAGTCAGTCAGAAAAAGACAAATATTGTATGATTTCAATCATAGGTGAAAGAAACAAAACAAATGAGCAAAGAATAAAAGAGACAAATGACTTTCAAATTTAGACAACAAACTGGTTACCAGAGCAGAGGTGAGGGCATGGGTAGAATAGATAAAGGGTATTAAGAGTACCCTTGTTGTGATGAACACCCAGTAATGTACAGAATAGTTAAGTGTATTATACACCTGAAACTAATACTAGAGGTTAAACTTAAAAAAAAAATCCTTGGAATAAAAAAGCAGAGTATGGTAGTAAAGTGTAACATATATGTAGATCAAAAAATACTAAAAACATTTGACCAGGGACTTGGTAAACTACAACAGTTCAAAATCAACCTGCTGCCCATTCTAAAGAACGTTTAATTGCCATCCAGCCACACTTTCATTTACACCTTGTCTATGACTACTTTCACCCTGGAAGGGTAGAGTTGAGGGATTGCAACAGAGATGGTATGGCCCACAAAGCCTAAACTATTTACTACTTGTTTCTTCAAGTAAAAATATTTGCCATCCTATCCTACACTATGAGCTCCCTATGCTCTCATATATTTGCCCCAGCATTTATTAAGGTCTGGCACAAGCCACAGACTCATTTATCTGTTAATGAAAAAATGACAAGAGACCACTGGATTTGGAAGTGATCGATGACCTTCAAGAAAGCAATTTATGAAGCATGGATACTGAAGCATTCAGAAAGGAGATGGTTACAGACCCTAAACAGAAGAATGAAATTTGGAGAAGTGGGAGCTACTTATCTTTGACAAGAAGGTATAGAAAAGATGAATAATAGTTCAGAAACTCTCTAAGGTGAAGACTGAGAAAATTGAAGGAACTTACCTTGGATCATTTGGTCTCAAATGAATCTGGAGGAGCTTGGGGCATAAAGAAAACAGAAGAAAATGAGAATATTTGGGAATGTTGATACAGGAAAAGTGGCTAAAAGTGAAAAAGGATGAAAAAGCTCACTGAGCAGGGGAGGGGCCTCCTCTCAAAGATGACAGCACAAAAGGGGCTGCTGATTAAGCAATGATATAGGAACACATAGAGATTTCACGTGGAGGTGTGCACTCATGAGCATCTGTCTTTTTATAAGTCTGAGGTCCATATACTGCAACAAGGACCCAAAACCCAAAAGGAACTTCAGATAAAGCCAATAAATACTCAATTATCTGTGCCCTTCTCAACTTTCTGGCTCAGAGAAAGAAAATGGCTAACTCCAAATATGATCATCCTTTGACACTTGGCATAAGAAATGTTCAGGTCTGACAAGTACTTGAGATCCTCTTTCATGATTCTTAGTGATGATTTGTCAAATAAAGGATCTGTGTCTCCTTGGAGTGGGTTCTTGATCAGATGGGAGGAGTTAGGAACCAAAGACAGAATGGCTAGACGACACGGAAGGTGCATCATCAGGATTCACACCACCTTCAGGCATTTCCCCTCGCTTATCTGTCTGACTCATTGCAAAAGAAGAGAGGGAAGATGAGGGTCCAAAAACGGACGGTGATAGAATGCTTAAACCAGAACTTGAACTTCTATTTTAATTGGTATTTTAATCTAAGTGCCACACACTTTTCCTCATTACTAAATGAGGAAAAAGAAGAGAGATTCTACTTGTATTATGCCAAGGCAAAAATCTTTCCAGTATTGCTGGTTTTGCATAGACATGGGGAAATTACAGAAAAGAAACTTTTGAGAAGCACTTGAATTAGATATATGACCTATGACCATGAACCTCATCTCAGCCCTTAAGGCTGCCCAGTCACTAAAGAAGCCTCCTCTGGAATATGCGCCTCCCACTTCCCTAGATACCTGCCGTATTTGATTAGGCCTGTGACATTTGCTTCACATCTTTTATATGTCTGGAAGTAGGAGGCATTTTTTAAATTAATGGTGAATGTCAGTTATAATTGCCAGTTTATTTAATAGATAAAATAATGCTAAGCATTTATTTTCACTTTATATTTTATTGATATTGTCGGTAGAATGGTACAATCACAACTCTTCTTCTCTCAGAGGAAAACCTGAAACCTCCAACATGTCCTCATCCTTATTCTTCCTATGGCACTAGGACTCTGAAAACGAGACATCTGGAAGGGCCCCTCAACCATATCCCCACCTCCCAGGTGCTGCACTCACACACTCTACCTTCCTGCTTGTTGCCACAGATCAAGGTTTCCAAGAGTAATTCCAGGACTCCTAGAGGCTCCTGAGATCCTTCTTGGGTCTATGACGCCAAAACCATTCTCATAATACTAAACCTGTATTATCTGCTTTTTAACTTTTGTTCCCTCACAAATGCACAATGGAGTTTTCCAAAGGTTATATGATGGATGATATCACAGCCATCCGAATACAGAGGCAGATGTCTTCTATTAATAGTCAAACATTAAAGAGACTTGCAGAAATGTAAGACTTGCAGAAGATGACAGTCCTGTATTTTTTTCATTTGGAAAATTTTTTTATATAAAATGCTATTATTTCTGTTAACGTGGAATGAGTTTATTATTTTTTAAGACAAATTAATGAACATTTTTAGTTTCTCAGATATAATTTTCATTATAGTAAATATTGGTAGGTATAAACCACATACACACAAAAACTCTTTGTGGTCCTAATTTTTAGGACCGCCAGAGCTGAATGCTTTTATCTTAGAGCCCATTCCCCCACTGGGTTCTGTGTCCCATCTCTCACTCACACTCCACTAAGCTCCCCTCTTACACATTTGTCAGTTTCCCTCTCCATACAATCATTCCCATTTATGTATAAACATGCTGTTGTTTATCTTAAAAATAAAAAGCTTCTCCTGTTCCTCTGTCAGCTACTGCCCATGTCTCTTCCTCTTCGCACAAAACTTCCTCAAGAAAGTTGCCTATACTTGCAGTATCAAATTCCTCTCCTCCCATTTCTTTTTCTTTCATTTTATTTCCGTAGAGTTGACACACAGTTTCAGGTGCACAACATAGTGATCAACCAGTTTATATCTTATGTTGTGCTCACTGTAAGTTGCTGCCATCCTCCCACTCTCTCTTAAGTCCCCTCCCACTGGATTTTCCTGCCCTTCCCATTCCACTGAAATGGAGGGAATCCCACTTGGATCCCCCTCTCACCACATTGCTAAATCCCCATTTGACACAATGAATCCTTCTGTCTTCCTTGGCATATAGGCAGCTGTCCTTTTGCAAGGCTCTGAGAAGTGTGAGTTTCTGTTAACACTGTTTAGTTAAATAACCCAGTCCCTCGAGGACATGGTTCAAATTTCAGTTCCCACATTTACTAACTGTGAGGAATTGCACAAAGCACAGACTCCCTGTTGGGCTGGCCAGTGCGCTGACCACCACGTACACTCATGCTCATTGATCACTGACAATCATCTCGTTTGTTTCTAACTGGCCACTGGGTATTGGTTTCTCAGCTCAGAGATGGGGGGCAAAGTGTACACTTGAAATATAGCATTGAAAGAGGGAATTGGCAAAGAAAAGTGAAAGTGATGTGAAGACACAAAAATGCTAACAATGGATGTAGAAATCGAATCTAACATAATGGAGGTACAGAAGTAGCCGAGCGGGAACGAGGACCCCACCAGCAGCGGGGGCTGTCAGCTCAGCACTCCCCTATGGGAAGGGCGATTTAGGGCCTGAATGAGGACACTGGATGCATGGAAAGGACAAGCCTCTCCCAGATGCACCAGGAAACTTCACAATAAAAGAATTCTGAGGTTATTAAAGGAACACACGGGGATATTTCACAACATCAAAAGCAAGAATAATAAAATGTTGAAAGTTGACCCAAAATTAGAAAGGAGTATGCCAATTTGCCAAGGCATAGGAAAGATATTTGCTCTGATTATGTGACAGGAATGAGGCAAGCACTATTCAACCTTGTCTCGGCAAGTTTATCTTAGAAGTAAAATGTTTTAATTCTTGATGTTGCCAACATTTTAATTTTTTTTAGACTTACCTTAGAGCAAGCATGCATGCAAGTGGGGGAAGGGACAGAGGGACAGGGAGAGAAAATCTCAAGCAGACTCTCTGCAGAAGTGCAGAACCTGATGAGGGGATCGATCTCAAGCCCCTGAAATCATGACCTGCGCCAAAACTAAGGGTCAGATACTCAACTGACTGAGCCATCCAGGTGTCCTGCCTTTGTTTTAAATTACAGTGTATTACATAAAAATTGGTTTTACTATTTTTTTCACTTCCTCCTACATACAGAACCATCAGAGTTTTTTATGTTTTGACAGAAATTTGTAAAGGTCACAGAATTGTAAATTTTCCCTTTAAGATTGGTGTGGTTGCTTTTAGAGTTCAGAGCTCTGTGCAAATGGAAGATGGCCTGCATGTCCCTCACCTGACTTCCAGGCCACCACACACACTTGCTTTTCTTCCCGCCTCACGAGCTGACGTCCCAGTCTCCTCTCTCAATGCTTACTGTGGGAGGACATCAGAGCCCAGCCGTGGAAGCTATTTTACTTGCACTGCTCCCTTAGAGATTCCACTTGGCCCTGCAGCTTGAAATATCATCTATATGCCAACAACTTCCACATTTACATCCCCAGGGCAGACCTGTTGCCTGAAAGCCAGCTTGATATATTCGATGGCCTGTCTGATATTTCCACATGGATATGTGTTAGATATCTTAAACCCAAGATACCGTTAAAAGATGGAAGAGCATCAGGAAAATATGCTCTATAATGGAAAGGCACTTTAAGACTGAAAAGCAAAGCAAGCCACTCCATCCCGTTCATGCAATTTCTTTCAGGGTAACTTACAAGGGGGATCGGGGAAACAGATCCAGACGGGGAGACTCAGGCAGCACTCAACTCTCAACTACTCTCTGCTCCTCTTCTGCAGCCAGTCAGAACTTCAAACCCCAGCTTTTATGGAGCAAGCTGCATGGTGGTGAGGTCACAGAGCAGCTGTCTAAAGTGGTACCATTTGTGCACCAAAGGATCATTACTAGTTCCCTAAAGAGGGGCCTACTGTGGTCAGCCATCTCCACCAGTTCCCTAAAGTGGGGCCTTCTATGGCCCAGCCATGTCTACCAATTCCCTAAAGTTGAGACTTCTCTGTGCCAGCCATCTCCACCAGTTCCCTCAGGTGGGCCTTTGGTGGCTCAGCCATCTCTACTAAGTCCCTAAAGTTGGACCTTCTGTGGGCCAGCCATCTCTACCAGTTCCCTTGAGTCGGACCTTCTGTGGGCCAGCCATCTTCCACCAGTTCCCTAAAGTGGGGCCTACTATGGTCCAGCCATCTCCATCGGTTTGCTAAAGTAAGGCCTTCTGTGGGCCAGCCATCTCCAGCAGTTCCCTAAAGTGGGGACTTCTGTGTGCCAGCCAGCTCTACCAGTTCCCTAATGTAGGGCATTCTGTGGGCCAGCCATCTCCACCAGTTCTCTAAAGTGGGGACTTCTGTTGGCTAGCTGTCTCTACTAGTTCCCTAAAGCGGGCCTTCCATGGGCCAGCCATCTCTACCAGTTCCCCAACATGGGCCAGTCATCTCTAACAACTCCCCAGAGTGGGGCCTTCTGTGGGCCAGTCATCTATACCAACTCTCTGGATTTCTTGCCTGGATTACTACAGCATGGTCCTAACTCGTCTCCCTCCTGATCTAATTTCAACATAGCAACTAGGCAAGTTCTTGTAAAATTCATGGCAAATCTTGTCATTCCTCTCCTGTGAACCCCCACAGTGGCTTTCCATTTTACTCAGAGAAAAGTCAACATCTTTCCAAAGACCCAACGGGTCCTATAGGATCTAGCCCCTTCTTATGGGGCTATGTTCTAATCCCAACACCTCCTCCTCCTTTCACTCCTTCACTCTTGCCGTTCTCACCAGCCTGCTGCTTTGCAGAACTCTGGGCAGGCTGGGCCCTTGACTCACTGGTCCTTCTTCCTGGAAAGCTCCTCCTCCAAATAGCCGCTTACCTGACTCCTTTTCTTTCAAGTGTTTGTTCACTGTCACCTTCTCAAGGTGGTACCCAGCTCCCCAGATTAACATCACTCACCATCACCCTCCACTTCCCATAGCATTCATCCCCTAATTACTGTTTGATTTACTTGTGTTGTTTATTGGTTGTCTCCCTCTCCTATGCTTAGAAGGTCAGCTCCATGAGAGCAGCAACTTCTTGTCTATTCTGTTGACTTATAAGAGCCCAAGGGCCTAGTTATGGTATCTGATATGTATTAGGCATTCAATAATTATTTGCTAAATAAATGAAGGTGAAAAATTTCTAAGTTACTAGTTATTATAATGGACCCAGAGAACCTTCTGTGTATGTGTAATAACTCCCATTTGGTGAGGGAAATCTGGAAATCTAAAATGTGGTTACCCGTTCATTTTATCAAGAACTATTTCCTAAATATCTTGTAAGTGCCAAAGTCAATGAAGCTTAGATGGTCAAACATACTCTTCCAATTCTGTTGCAGGAGCTTCTTGCTTTTGGACACGGTTCTGAATGGACAAGAGTGCTTCTGGTGAATACTGGGCAGCATTGCTCTCCATGTACTTCAAAACATAGTCATCAGTGTCAAGGATGACAAACCGGTGGCCAAACACTGGGGAGAGGGTATAAATATACTTAACTTGGTTATGGTTCTAATCATGCTATTAGAGGTAAAGTAATACTGATCTTCCAATGACAAGTTCACAGATAGGAACCTGTGACCTAGATGAATCAACTTTCCATAGCTCTCTAAACTAATACGCAGTAGTTCGCTCAACATTCAGGAAGCTTGGGGTCTATATCTATGGTCCATGGATGTGACCAACTTACAGTTTAATTGACATGGAGGGAGATCAAGACACTGCCTCTTACAAGTTAAATGAATTAAATTCCCACTAAGAAGAAACCATTCACTTGGCAGGTAGGAAAGGCTAAGCTATGCTTAGACCTACCTTCAATCACAGCACCAATGAAGAAGTCAGTCGGACCATAGTAAATGGGGTTTTCTGCTGTTGAGGATGGCTTAATAACTTTGGTTCTGCCAAGGTACTTGCCCCCAATGATGCCAGAATTGCGGACAGGTGGCTCAAAGATACTGATCATGTCAGTGGCAAGAAAATAAGAGAAGACAAATCGGCGGTCTTTGTCTTCTGGGATGGGAGATTCCTAGACAGAAGAAGAAAGGAAATTATTATGAAGGTACAAGATGTTCTAAACTTAAGTATCTACAAAATGAGGTACCAAATATAAACCAAAAAGGGGCACCTGGGTGGCTCAGTTGATTAATCATCTGCCTTCGGCTCAGGTCATGATCTCGGGGTCCTGGGATGGAACCCCACTTTGGACTCCCTGCTCAGCGGAGAGTCTCCTTCTCCCTCTCCCTTGCCTGCCACTCCCCCTACTTGTGTTCTCTCTGTGTCAAATGAATAAATAAAATCTTTTTAAAAATAATAAAATAAAATATAAACCAAATATACAAAGTATAATGTAAGTGAACAGTACTGGGCGGGGCTTTGGGGAGACTGTGGTGGCCTGGAAAGAATATGCCTCTTCTTTTTATTTTATTTTATTTTTTATTACGTTATTTTAATTTTTCAGTGTTCCAAGATTCATTGTTTATGCACCACAACCAGTGCTCCATGCAACAGTTTGTTTCTGAGTCCAAAGTCTCTCATGTTTTCTCTCCCTCCCCAGTTTACCCCACTTCCCATTTCCTTTCTTTCTCCTACTGTCCTCCATATTACTCCTTATGCACCACAAGTAAGTGAAACCATATGATGCTTAAGTTTCTCTGCTTGGCTCATTTCACTCAGCATAATCTCCTCCAATCCTGTCCATTTTGCTACAAAAGTTGGGTATTCATCCTTTCTGATGGAGGCATAATATTCCATTGTATATATGTACCACATCTTCTTTATCCATTCATCTGTTGATGGGCACCTTGGCTCTTTCCACAGTTTGGTGATTGTGGCCATTGCTGCAATGAACATTAGGGTACATATGGCCCTTCTTTTCACTACATCTGTATCTTTGGGGTAAATGCCCAGTAGTGCAGTTGCAGGGTCATAGGGTAGCTCTATTTTTAATTTTTTAAAGAAAGCTCCACACTGTTTTTCAAAGCAGCTGCACCAACTTGCATTCCCACCAACAGTGTAAGAGGGTTCCCCTTTCCCCACAGCCTCTCCAACACTTGTTGTTTTCTGTCTTGTAAATTTTGGCCATTCTGACTGCTGTAAGGTGGTATCTCAGTGTGGTTTTGATTAAATTTCCCTGGTAGCTATTGATGATGAACATTTTTTCATTTGTCTGTTAGTCATTTGTGCATCTTCTATGGAGAAGTGCCTCTTCAAGTCTCCTGCCCATTTTTTGATGTGTTCATCTTCTTTTTGGATGTTGAGTTTGAATAGTTCTTGATAGATATTGGATATCAGCCCTTTGTCTGTAGTGTCATTTGCGAATATCTTCTCCCATTCCATGGGTTGCCTCTTTGTTTTGTTGACTGTTTCCTTTGCTGTGCAGAAGCTTTTTATTTTGAGGAAGTCCCAAAAGTTCATTTTCGCTTTTGTCACCTTTGCCTTTGGAGTCGTGTCTTGAAAGAAGTTGCCGTGGCCCATGTTGAAAGGTTACTGCCTATGTTTTCCTCTAGGATTTTGATAAATTCCTGTCTCATGTTGAGGTCTTTCATCCATTTTGAGTTTATCTTTGGGTGTGGTGTAAAAGAATGGTCTAGTTTCATTCTTCTATACTTAGCTGTCTAATTCTCCCAGCATCATTTAGTGAAGAGATTTTTTTCACTGGATATTTTTTCCTGCTTTGTCGAAGATGATTTGACCATATAGTTGAGGGTCTATATCTGGACTCTCCACTCTGTTCCATTGGTCTATGTTTTTGTGTCAGTACCATGCTGTCTTGGTGATCACAGCTTTGTAATAAAGCCTGAAGTCAGGGAACGAGATGCCCCCAGCTTTGTTTTTCTTTTTCAACCTTTCCTTAGCAATTTGGGGTCTAAGGAGGCTGCCCCAACTCAACTCCAACTGGTTGCTGTTTTGTACAAATGTAAGCCCAGTGTTGGGGGATCTTCCCATTTCTCAAGGGAAGACAGAAATCCAGTGTTTTATGTACGTGATGAATCACTAAATCCCACACCTGAAATTAGTATTATGCTGTGTGTTAACTAACTGGAATTTAAACAAAAACTTGGAAAAAAACCCAAAACCTCTGATTTTAAAATGTTGGCCTGAACTCTTTTAAAGCACCATGTGAGCCAAACAAAACATGTGGGCTATGTTCTGCCCACAGGCTGCCCACAGTTTGAGACCTCTTGTCTGACACGTTCAGTTTCACAGACACTAAGATGATTATGCAAGTTTAGTTCTTTAAACAAATCCATTTTTATATATAATTTTAAAAAGAAAATTTAGAAAGGAGTAATGAGTAATGCAATGCTGTAGAGTTGAAATTGATTCTGAGAAACTATCTTGTAGCTAAGACATTTCCTACACCGAGTGATCATATAACCCTAAGAAACCAATTCCAGATTGAACAAGCCTAAATACAGACAAGCATATTCTTGACTAAAATCTTCTCAAATTGTAACTTCAGCACATATATTTTCATTTACAACATGGAATAATTTTTTTGTATAATAATTTCTCCTTTATCAAAGATAGTCACTAGGTTTCCTTTTCGTCAAATAATTTCTTCATACAATTCCCTAATCTTTTTTTTTTTTAAAGATTTTATTTATTTGACAGAGAGAAACACAGCCAGAGAGGGAACACAAGCAGGGGGAGTGAGAGAGGGAGAAGCAGGCTTCCCACTGAGCAGGGAGCCCGATGTGGGACTTGATCCCAGGTCTCCGGGATCATGACCTGAGCCGAAGGCAGTCGCTTAACCAACTGAGCCACCCAGGCGCCCCCCAATTCCCTAATCTAACAGTCTCCAAACTTTTTTGATTAGACACTCTAAAAATAATATTGTTAAACAAACAGCCACAATATAGTCAATAAAAATCAAATCACGGTACTCTTCTGCTCTCAAACCTCCAGAGGATTCTTGTCACACCAAATAAAATAAGAGGTTCTGAGCACAGGGGCAGGCAGGGCTATACCAAGGGGGTGGAGGGGTAGGGATCATGGTTCATCCTAGCAGGAGTATTTCCAAAGTTAAAAAAAATTCTTGCAGGGGTTCCTGGGTGGCTCAGTCCTTAAGCATCTGCCTTCAGCTCAGGTCATGATTCTGGAGTCCCTGGTCAAGTCCCTCATCGGATTCCCTGGTTTGCAGGAAGCCTGCTTCTCTCTCTCTCACTCCCCCCTACTTCTGTTCCCTCTCTAGCTGTGTTTCTCTCTGTCAAATAAATAAAATCTTTAAAAAAAAATTCTTGCCTAGGTGGCTTATAAACGTTTGCCCAATTCATGATCCCGGGCTCCTGGGATTGAGCCCCTTATCAGGCTCCCTGATCTGCAAGAAGCCTGCTTCTCCCTCTCCCACTCCCCTTGCTTGTGTTCCCTCTCTTGCTGTGTCTCTCTCTGTCAAATAAATAAATAAAATCTTTAAGAAAAGTTCCCTATGTTTTTATTTAGAACTAAGTGTAAAGTTGCATAAACAATAGAGGATTTTCATATACTCATCTGACATAACCACCATACAATTATCAGACCCAGAGTAATGGTACAACAGGAATGGTAAATGGTAAGGGCACAATACTGTTAAATAAAAGTTCCTATTCAAATTTCACCTCTTTTTCACTTATGTTCTTTTCTTGATTCAGAATCCCATATAGGATCTCACATTGTATTTAGTTGTTCTTTCTCCTTGATCTCCTCCAATCTGTGACAGTTCTTCATTCTGTCCTTGTCTTCATGACCTTCATTCTTTTGAAAAGTAATTGTCAATTATTGTTGAATGTCCCTTGTGCATCTCATTTTTGCAAAAATACCACAGATAAAAATATCTTGCCATTTTCTGAGTGTACCAAGGAGTTCATGATACTGATAGATCTTACCATTGATGATGCTGACCTGGATCATGTGGGTAAGAAGGTAAATTCTGGGTTTCTCCCTTCTAAAATTACCACCTTTCCCTTTGCAGTTGATAAATATTTTGAGAAACACACACTGAAATGATGAAAATCCTGTTTCTCCTCAAAGGGTTTCCAGCGATTTCAGCGTCCCCTGACAGGTCTTCTCTGCAACAGTGACTGCTGTGGTGGGTGCTTGATGGTACTTTGTTGCCGCTCTCCTCTCGTCCACATTTCATAACTGACATTCTACTGTCCGGAGGTATGGTCTCTTGGAGGATGAGTATTGTAGTGTTGATATTTAGAATTACAGGCGCATGATGAGAGTAAGAAGCAGATTGACTTTGGGGTTTATTTTTAAATTGTCTGCACCCCTTGTTAACTAAACTCCTTGTTACCTTCACCCCTTGTTACCCGCACCCTTGTTACCCGCACCCTTGTTAACTAAACTCCTTGTTACCTTCACCCCTTGTTACCCACACCCTTGTTACCCGCACCCTTGTTAACTAAACTCCTTGTTACCTTCACCCCTTGTTACCCGCACTCTTGTTACCCGCACTCTTGTTAACTAAACTCCTTGTTACCTTCACCCCTTGTTACCCACACCCTTGTTACCCGCACCCTTGTTACCTGCACCCTTGTTACCTGCACCACAGGTGACTAATCCCACCACTCTCCCCCCGCCGGCCCTGTTAGGCCACTGGCTGCGAAGCTGTGTGCGGTTGCCTGATCCCATCTTCAGGTCTGTCTCTCTACCCTCCGTTCCCTGTGCACGACCTCTGCATGAATCACAGTTTCCTCAGATACTCCACTGGCTGGCTCCCTTGTCCCTCATTCTGGTCTCCACTCAGCCCTTATTTACCAGTTAAACGGTAAACCTCGCCATCACTCTGTCTCCTGCTTTACTTTCTAAAGCATGTCTACTACTTGTTCTTTGATGATAAATTTACTCTTTTCCAGAATATCCTCAACTAGAATGTAAGCTCCACAAGACCAGAGATTGGTCTGTCTTGTTTTCCACTGTACCCTCAATGCCCAGAACTATGCCAAGCCCAAAGTAGTTCTCTAATTAATTTGTTGAATGAATGAATCATTTAACATCTATTCTTCTATATACACATGTTCTGTGCCCTACAAAGTCCATATAAAAATATCAGGGACTATAAAATAAATGTGCTCATGATAAATTGGAAGCAGAGGCTGTAATATTTTCTTCCCAGCATCCATGGAGTATAAGTTATCTGCAGGCTCCTTGGAAGGCCAAGCCCGCTGCTGTGGGGACGACTGTTCACCTCGCGTTCTCACGTTCCTGAGCTTCCCCAAGTCCTTCCGCCCTCACTCCACCCTGAGCCCCAGATATGTCACTAGCCATATTTGCACTTAGGCCCCAACTGCCTGTCTGGGTCTAGCATACTTTATTTTCATATATACACACACACACTCTTCACTGTGAACTATAACACACATAGAGAAAAACTGCAAATAACCAAAATGTACAGTTCAAAGAATTCTCATTAAGTCAACACTTATGAAACCAATGCCCAGGTGAAGAAACAGAATGCTGATAGAACACAGAAAGCCTTCCCAACTGAGAGAACTTGGTAGAAATGTAAAAACATTCACTGTTCAGAATTTTTATGGTAAAGAGTATGCTAGTTGGCCTAGAGTTTGCTAGAATTCCCTTTTTATTTAAAGCTTTGTTCAACATGTTCCTAAAATATAGTAGTCAACTATGTCTTGATTTAATTTTTATTTTTTCAAATACATGCCTACGGTTTGAAAAATCACTTGGCCCACCTCCCACACTCCCAATTCCTATTCCCAGAAGTAACTTATTTCACTTTCTATTTATATCCATATTTCTAAATAAAATGCTTATGTTCCTATTTCTGTATTTTCCATTTTTAAAGATCCTATCAGTAATTTGTCTCAGGTAACTCAGTCAATGAATGGAATATTCAGGATTTAAATTTGTGTCTGTTTCCAAACCCATGCTCTTAATGCACTAGTCATATGGCCTCTCAAAGGCAGTATCTATTAAATTGGTAGGATTCCATTACATTTAAGAAATAAAAATATATCAAGCTAGATATAACAGGAAATGATAAAAATTAGTAAGATATGGGTGCTTCCCTCAAGGAAATCACAGTATGCTCGATTGCACACAAGTACACAAATAATTTGACTCTGTCAGGCTTTCATAATTTCTTAATAAAAAAGGCCAAAAGGTCAGTCAAATTTGAGGGGTGGAAGGGAGACATTACTGGTCTAAGAACGAGGTTTACAGGAGATAGGCTTAGAGTTGGGTCTTGGTTCAGGGCACCACAGCTAATACTCCCCAACCCGCCCAGAGGCTGGCGACTGAGCCCCCCGGCTGTTTAAATAACACACAACCCTGACACCTGTTACTCTACAGCTTTCCGGACAAATAGGACAACTGGGCACAGTACTGAGACAGAACGGAATCTTACTACACAAAAGACATCCTCACCAGGGCAGCCAAATAACGAAGCACCTTGTTGTCATTCACCAGCATTTTAATAACATCTTTTTTCGGAGCCTTTGGAATGAGAACAAAGCAATTCTGAGCAGAGTCTTCAATGAGTCCATAACCGTTATAGGGAGGCAATTCCTGGAGAAATACAAGAAGTAAAGAAGATGCTATTTGTGTTAAAATTACATTAAAGGTAACTAAGTTTCTTTTTTTTAAATCTGGAAGACACGTATTCAAAAGCAATTTCTATACATACAAATGTACTCTAGTCAGAAAACAAAACATTGCCTCTTCCATTCCTTTTCATATGTAAACTTTACATCATGATCACTGAGCATAGGACTGACTGATGATGGTTGAGTCACCCTCGGGCTAGACTGAAAGTTCAGCCTTCCCCCTTACCACAGAGCATGTGGTCCAGGACCCCCAGTGGATGCCGGAACCCTATATATACTCTGCTTTTTCTCATACATGCTTCTCTAAAACTTATTAGATACAGTAAGAAATTAACAATGATAACTAATAGACTAGAACAATTAGACTGTAATGAAAGGTACATGAATGTGATCTCTCTCTCAAAAATATCTTACTGTACAGCACTCCCCCTTCCTGTAATGACATGAGATGACAAGATGCCTAAATGATGAGATGAGGTGAGGTGAATGACACAGGTGTGGTGACATAGTGTGAGGCTATTATTGACCTTTGGAGGCTACATCAGGAGGAGGCTCATTTGCTTCCAACCCTGCGGTTGACCACAGGGAACTGAAACCGTTTAAAGCCAAGCTGTGGATAAGGGGGGACTCATGTGTTGCCGATGTCCTCTGATCTCTTGCTGGCAATGGACCTGGCCCTACTCCAGGTCCCAGTCCTGGCCCTTGTGGTCATCCTACTGTGGACAAGCCCAAGGGTCCTGTGACTTCTTTGTTCTAGGGCGTGTGTGTTGGCATTGGGGCAGGGCAGGACTTGGTTTGTGCTACTATTTCCCTATTTATCTCCATATTTCTGGTATTTTTATTTCTTGATGTTAGCCGCACAAAACAGGGATGGCAGTCATTCTTTACTGAGAACTCAGATTCCCTGTCCATTCAGGACTCTCCTTTCCTAACAGAGGCACAAACTCAAGAAACCAAACTTCTGCTGTGACAGTATTTGGTGAGTTAGTGTGAAAGTACAGGACGAGCTTTTATTTTTCCTTCAAGCCCCAGGAAGAGCTGAAAGCGTCACTCTAATCTGGTAGGATTCTTGGTCTAAAACCTTGAGTTCAGTGGCTGTTTTCATCTCCTTGATGTGGACTGCCACAGAGTTCTTTCCCTTTGATTCCTTTCTGCTAGGATTTCTCAGCAAAGTTGGCTTATTCCATACTTCTGTGTAGATACCTTCCCCAAATCTTTTTATATGTTGCACTGAAGCACTTTGACAAATTGCCTATACGGTCCATCTATAACTGGTACTCCCTCAAAAACCTGTGGCTCACCCAGGGGTAGCGCCTGGAACACTGCCTGTTCGCCCACCTCCCGAGGCCGTAATGTGATCGTCATGGCGGAAAGATGACTAAGGCATCCAGTAGATGGGCAACGACCTAACTTGCTCCAAATGCAAAAGCAATATTCAATGCATATATAAGTTGCCATGGACAGAGGGATCCTGGTTGAGACGCCACATCCTGAGCATTTGAATTACTCTAGAGGCCAGGCAGGAATACACAATGGTGGACTCTAAACTTCCTCTGCTTCCGTATCAACACACCATGAGCCTGGTTGGGGGTTGGCAGTAAGGTTAAAGAATTTTGAAATAGGGAGGTAAGCCTCTGAGCACCTTCCTCTCAAATTCTTTCTGTGTTTCAACAGAGTTCAACCCATTTTTTTTCTGAATCACACCTCATGCCTCCTGCTTGGAATGGAGACCTTCCCTGAATATCAGCCCGTGAGCCTGGGGGTCCTGGCACTCAGCTTCTCATCCTCTAAGCTACTGTCAGTGTTTTATTCCAAACTAGAAGAGCCACTCACTCCTAGATAATCCTGCTTACATGCTCCACCCACATTATCTTAACAAGTACATCAGGAGTTTGAGAGTCCCATAATCTTCCAGATAAAGCTCCTAGAGGCCAGCTCCACAGGGGATTTGCTCTCCTAGTCCTGGATTCTACATGCTTACCTACTCCTGATCTAACAGATCAGTGTGACCTAAGTCTCATGATTCTTGAATTGAATATATCCTCTTCATATCTGCTTCCATCCTTGACCATTGGCTTGGCTCTAGCTTTATCCCTCAAGACCCAGCTACAGCTTCCTACCCTTGCTTTCCAACCACATTGTGCAGGGTTTAAATGATGGAAGCATAATGACTCAGGAGAGCTGAAAGGTATTTGCTGTTTGGTAAGTGGTGCTCTCCTATTTATTTCCAACAAAGACTTCCATGAACAAGCAGAGAGTGCTTATGTGGAATTATTATAGAGAATTTACTGAAAATAAACTGACCAAATACTATGACTCATGTACCATATGTATGGATGGAGAATTGGGTCTTATTTTCCCAGATAGGGAAAAACCAACCAACCAAAATCTATAGTGGTTCTTCAGTTCACTCTGCTCTCTATCGAACCCTTCCCTTCCTTTCCTTTCTTTAGAAGACAGGTTAGGAGAAAAAGATGATAGTGAAAGAATGGGAAGTGGAGGTGTTCTAGGACTCAGAACTTTTATTAGCTCAAAAGATGGATCAAAGCCTTTTCACTAAGAAAAATTCACTATTATATTGCAGTCCCTCCCCATTCTACTTCCTGGTTAGGTCAGATTCCTTCTTGTAAAGGGGTTTGACATTTCATAGACTCACCCGTGTACTTTGCAGAGTGACCCTGGGCAAGTCCCTTGGATTGCTAGTTCATACTATACTTCTCTATACACTAAAGTGATGGAATGGTTTGCCTTATCAAAATCTAGATCTTTCTTTTGGTACTTTTCCTCATATACTGCAATAAGTGGTATCTCAAAATTTGGGATAGGAGCAAGGGCTTTATTTTATCTCTTAATCAGTGGGCCTAATCATTGGTAAAGCATCCTATCAGAAAAAAAAAAAAAAACTGGCAGCAAGAAGAATTATCTTTTTTTTTAATATATATATTTTTAAAGATTTTATTCACTTGGAAGAGAGAGAAACACAGCCAGAGGGGGAACACAAGCAGGGGGAGTGAGAGAGGGAGAATCAGGCTTCCTGCCAAGCAGGGAGCCTGATGTGGCGCCCCAAGAAGTATTATCTTGATCCATACTTCCTTCCAGAAGTTTTATTGCCCCTGGGAACTCATAGCATACTAAAATCCAAATCCTCCTTTGTAATTGTTTTTATGAAATGTTGGTTCCAAAATGCTAGCCTAAGAGATCACTTGCCTCTTTAGGGAACAAATGCATACTTCATAGGCAGTCTTCTTGTCTAGTTCAAGAAACAAACCATGTGTCCTATTTGCTAGTCACTGGGTTAGGTGCTCCCTGACCTCAAAGAACTTATGGTCTAGTAAAAAAGATACTTGGGCAGATATTTTAACATAAAAGACAAGTGCTAGCGGAGGGAGGAATGGGTCCCCAGGAACATACAGGAGAGGTGAGTAAGCCTGCCGGGAGCTTCAAGAAGCCTTCTTGGAAGAGAGGAGGCCTACATGGAGTCTGGAAGGCTAGGGAAGACCTGTGTTAAGGAAATGATAGCAAGGAGGTTCAAGAAGGCATTGGCCGAAGTGCAGGAGTGTGCAGCAAGAGGCTGTGCTGGAAGAACTGCAGCTAACTCAGGAGACCTGGGGGCTAAGTGCAAGAGGGCGGCAAGAGGCTGGGCAGCCGATCGGGGGAAGGCAGAAGCCTGTGCTGGAGGAATTCAGTAATTCCATTCTTCTGTTCACATATTCCTTTTGAAAAGAAAGAGCCACAACCTTATTTTACACACAGAGGGGTAAAGATATATATAACTTTATATATAAAGATAGGTCACAGGTATTAATGCCCAATTTTGTACACAGGCCACAGACCGAAGAGGCTGGATGCATCGCTCGGGTCCCAAATGCACAGGACAGGTGGGCTGTGACACGGCGCTGTCTTAACATGTCAGATACTTCTTGAATTTGCTGGATAATGTGACATTTTTAACACATGCGATTCTTTTCTTTTCTTTTCTTTCTTTTCTTTTCTTTTTTTTTTTTTTTGAGAGAGAATGTGCAGGTGTGAAGGGGCTGGGGGGGGAGAGGGGGAATCTCAAGCAGACTCACGCCCAGTGCAGATTCCCCACATGGGGCTCCAGCCCACGACCCCAGGATCATGACTTGAGCCAAAATGAAGAGTCGGTCGCTCAACGGACTGAGCCACCCAGGTATAGCCCTACATGCAATTCTTACTCGAATTTCTAAAATATGTGGCTGAATCACTCTGAAGGCTCAAGTCTATCCAATTACTACGTGGGTGCACTGAAAAGCACCATGACCTTACTCTCAGATCAGAGTGGACTCTCTGGTACACAGAACAAGATTCCCGGGTTCAGTAGAATTCTACGGAAAGCTATGTGGCAATGAAGGAAAGCCATCTTCCAACATCTTCATTAATCAGCTTCTGTCCACTCCCCGTTAGTTTTTAAGTGAAAGGGTCTGACAAATAGGCAGGGAACAGTGAGATGCCCTAGCAGTCTGGAATTTCAGGAGATGTCTTTTTAAATCAAAATTTAAAAATTATAAAAGTAATATAAGATTTGGTATAAGAAGAGAAATTAAAAGCACACAGAGTATAAAAAGAAAGGTCCCTTGTCATCTTTCACTTCCCCCCAACCTCCCCATTCCCACATGTGGAACTCCCCACAGTGAATAGTGTGGGGGGATAGTTCCCCGGGTCCCCCCTTTGGTGACAGTAAGCGGACACCATATGCAGCAATTTATACAAACAGGGCCATATCACATAAACACATTCACAAATGTGATGGCCATTTTTCCATGTTGATATACAGAGACTGACTCTCTCTTTTTCTCTTTAACCAGCCTTATAGTCTCCCAGGCTTCTAACTGCACTATAGCTTATTCTGCCAATCTCCTTACTATTATATAAGTAATGCAAAAATACACATCATTATGCATATCATTTTATGGTCTCCGAACCAGATTTTCTAGATCAAGAGATAGATAAGATTTTATTTTGAGAAAATTAAAATGATGACACTACCCTTCAAAAAGATTTTTCCTACTGGCTCTCCTATTAACAGAATATGAAAATGACCCCTTCAGGGTACCTGGCTGGCTCAGTCTGTACAGCATGTGGCTCTTAGTTTTGGGGTTGTGGGTTTGAGCCTGACAGTGTGTGTAAGGATTATTTTTAAAAATTAAAAAGAGAGAAGAAAATGTCCACTTCTTCACATCAGGGCAAACACTGGATATTTTGAGTCTTTTTAAACTAAATAGATCCAAACCCTCATTGTTTTCATTTCTGTTTTCTTTGATTATCAGTTAAGTTGAGGGTCTTTTCTATTTTTTAAAGATTTACTTATTTTTGAGAGAGAGAGAAGGCACGAGCGGGAGGGGCAGAAGGAGAGGGAGAAAGATTCTGAAGCAAGATTGCACTGAGCCTGAAAGGGGGCCTTTTCATGTGTTCATTAGCCCTTTGTATTTCTTCTTTTGTGAAGTGCTCCATATCATATGCTTTGTCCATTTTTTATTGGGTATTCACTTGCTTTTTTCCTTCTCTTAAACCTCTATATCAAAAGATTAATTCTCCCACTCTACTCGGAACTAGTGTTCCATTACCGGTTTCACAGGAGGTGGCTCCTTCTTGCTCACATCAATATGTGGTAAATCAGAGATTCCAAACTTTTCTTTGTAATATTGTCGAGTGAAAGGATCACAATCATAGATGAAGAAGGTTCTCCCGAGGATAGTGAGTGGTTTCCCCACGATGAAGTCTTTGGCCGTATACCATTCCAACACCTCTTGATCAGAGATCTCCAGCACACACTGAGGGAAGTTCTCTGATAGAAGATAACAGGGATGGAAGAAAGAAAAGGGATGAGTATGGGAAGAAAGACTGACACACAGCCGTCAGGCACTCTTGAGAATTTGAGGGAGTATGGTGTCTAGCTCTGGTCAAGGGTCTCCTCTACTCTCCCAACAGATCATAAGGCTATGTATTTCCATCTATTGACCAGACACAGAAATAATATCCCAGATGGTTTTTGTGAAGTCTCTCTCTCATATTCAGCCTGAATTATCAGTACAGGTCTTAGCAGAACTCATGCTTAGGGGAAATCTTCACAGAAGGAAAGAATAAATATCCTTATATAGAATACAAGACCAATGGAGGGATCCAAGTCATTCAGTTCAACCTTCCAGCCATTTATTCATTTATTCAACATATTCTCAATGACCACATATATCATGTACCAGGTGCACTGCTAAATACTGAGATTATAATAATTAACAGTGTAGGTAAAATTTCTGCCTTGATGGAGAAAACAGTCTGTTTGGGACAATGGATACTAAATAATTACACAAATAATAGTTTCATTTTAACTGTTATCACTGCTAGAAGGACAGTCTGACCTAGTCCTCTGGCAGGAGGCAGGGTCAGTGAGATGATCATATTAATCTATTTATCTGGGCAATGAACAGATTTCCAAATGTAGAATCAACTTTGTATTTGAGGTGGGGGAATAAATCCAATTCTATCACAGTGTCTCATGAGAACTAAGAATTGATGATTGAAGACTGATTCCCTGCAGCATGGCCACCATGGAAACCATAAGATAGTTCTGGTAAAGTGCCACACTGTATAGCTGTAACCACAAAGCTTGAACCTAGAACTCTGATCCCGAGGGGTTTGACAGGTAGGCCACTATTCTCCTAACTGATAATTGTTAAGATGGGAAAATGGGGAAGAAGGCTAAGGTTTTGTTATATCAGAAGAAAGGCTTGAGTGCCAGCCCTTGATCATGCCAAGAGATCATGATTTTCCCAATCATGCATCTTAAAAGCCCTATAGAGCAAGGGTTCCTTCTCCCAGTGCCCAGTGCCTAATCCTACTAGACCCCTATGAACTACCCCAGGAAGTGAGGGCCACTGGGGGACACAGTCAACAATGTTCCAGAAAACCTGGGGTGTATGTGTGTGAGCACACACCACACAACCATTTACCTTTGTTCATTTAACAATTATTTTTTTCATATGTAGCTGGATTTCATTTACTGATATTTTATTTAAGTTTTTTGCATATATGATTGTAGTCTTACTCATGGTGTCTTCAGTTTTATTGGTCTTTTCTTAATGAATGAATTAGTTCTTTTTGTGACTCTGTATTAGGCTTAGAGAATTAGCTGTTTTTTTACTTGGCAAAACTGAAAACTTATATAGACTGGTGTTTCTTTGTGGAGATTTTTTTAAATGATTCTATTTTCTTAACAGCTAAAGACATTTGGTTTCTATTTCTTGGACAAGTTAAATTTTTTAAAAACTTTGCTCATTTCACACACACACAAAGAGACAAACCAAAAAAACCAACTCTTAACTACAGAGAACCAATTGGTGGTTATCAGGGGGATAGAAGTGGGTGGGACGGGTATTAGAGCTGAGAGGCATTGAGAGTACAGTTATCGTGATGAGCACATGGAAGTGTTGAATCACAATATTGTACACCTGAAACTAATCTAACACTCTGTGTTAACTATACTGAAATAAAAATGTAATTCAATTTCAGTTAAAATGTGCTCATTTCATCTTACTGAAATTAATTTCCAAATACATGAGGTTTTTCAGTGTTCTAAAATTGAATTCTAACTTATGTTGAAATTAGAAAAATACAGTATAAGATGCCCAGACTTTAAAAATTTGTTAAGAACGATTAGTTTTTTAAGTGTTCCATTTGTGCTTGAAAAAATGAGAATTATCCAGGTATCAATGCAAATACATATTCATTATATCATACTGACAGTTCTATTATTTAAATCCTATATATATTTATCCTTATTGACTTATCTTTTTTGATTTAACAATTATAAGAAGACATATTTTAAAGACTCTATTTTGATAAATTTGTCCATTCTCTTTGCACAAAATGCTATAAATTTTTGTTTTTCATATTTTGAAGCCACGTTACTGACTGTATTCAAGTTCAGAATTAGTACATTTTCCTGGTAAATATAATTCTTGCAATATGTAATGATCTTCTTCATCTCCAGCAATGCTTTCTGCCTCAATGTCTATTGGTATTTTAGTAATATAGCCTTATCAGTTTCTTTTGCTATTTGCTTGTACATCTTTTCTAAACTTTTTATGTCTCTGTCTTAAGTATGCTCTTAAAATAATATTTTTCAAAATTTGTTGTTTTTTAATCCTATCACTACCTCTTAAGTCATTGTTGTAATATATTTCAATTCTATCTTGATATTTTTTTAACTCCCACAAATTCAACATTATTTTTTTAGTTTGTATAGTCAATGTTTATTTAGATGTACCCATACTTTGCCATTTTCTTTTTTTCAATCGCTTCTTATATCTCAGACCTTACTTTTGGAATAATTTTTTCTACTAAAAGTACACTCTAGAATTTTCCTAGTAAGGGTCTTTTGTTAGTAAAATCTGTTGCTTGCCTGGAAATCTATTTCACTTTCTTCTTCAAAGACAGTTTCTCTATGTATTAAATTCTATATTCTTCTCAGCTCTTTGAAGATATTATGCTGTCTTCTGGTAACTGACCTAAGAGGTCAGTCATCACTGTAGCTGTCATTCTGTATGGATAATCTTGTTCTTCGGGACCGCTTTTATGATCTTTTTGAATTTGGTATTCTTTTTTTTTTTTTTAAGATTTTATTTATTTATTTATTTGACAGAGAGAGAGACACAGGGGAGACAGGGAACACAAGCAGGGGGAATGGGAGAGGGAGAAGCAGGCTTCCCGTGGAGCAAGGAGCCCAATGCAGGGCTTGATCCCAGGACTCCAGGATCATGACCTGAGCCGAAAGCAGCCACTTAATGACTGAGCCACCCAGGCGCCCTTGAATTTGGTATTCTTAAGTTTGACTATAACACATGTAAGTATGAATTTATATTTTTACAACATTATTAAGGCATGACCGACGACATTAAGTTGTATATATCTAGAGTGTACAATTTTGATGTTGTTTAACATTGTATTTACCAAGAGAAAGGCAAGGTCAAAGGATGAAAGCCAGTCTGAAGGATAATTAACAGACTTTAAGAACCTAGAACCTTAGGTTCAACAGCTGAGTAGAAGGCATCTGGTGACCTTTTTTTGACAATACTAACCATATACTGGTAAACTGCAATTGTGTTTAACAAAGAAAGAAGTATGATAATTCCTGAAACTTCAACTCCATCCATTATAAAAATACAATTTTTATTCATCTTAACTACTTAAATGAAGGCCGTGGCAAAAAGTTCTTCTGAAGGATACTTCCGTAACTGTGTATTACTATCCAAACTCTGCCTAGCCACTCTCTCTTGGATGCCCCCAAACAACATACTTGTTCCTAATGCCCAACCCTTGCTCTTGTTCTTTTCTAACATGCACTTTCCCTTTGTTCTCTGTTGCTCTAAATCTGGGTCTAATCTTAGTTCTCCAACAAAGCCCTCCTTAGACTTTCTAGGTCACATCTTTTCTTCAGAGTTCTGTCTACATGACATTACTAATTATATAATCAGATGATCTGATACACTTGTGTTTTTGTTAAACAGCTCTGTGTATTTATATGACTCATGTCCCCAGTCATGAAGTGACTGAAGGACAGAGAGTCTAGGTCTGGAAGTTACATTTTCATTTTATCCTCCACAGCACTTAGAACAAGAAAAAGTTCCCTTAGCAAATATTTAACTGTTGTTTAATGGAATGTAATTAAAATCATCCACTGGATAAATAAATGACTTTGAGAGTCTGTTAGATGCTACTTCTCCAATAGCACAGTTCTAATTAAAGGAATTTTTCAGCTGATGGAAGCTTAGCCTCTTCTGTCCTGAGAGTGCATGGCTAACAATAACTTTCACAAAAAGATATGTTTCCTGTCTCTTAAAAGGACTCTACATATGTCACCAGGCTGCCTCTCCACATAACTTTGGTGAAAATTTTGTTAAAATTTGAGAAGTTAGAGGGACACCTGACTGGCTCAGTTGGTAGAGTGTGAGACTCTTGATCTTTGGGCTGTGAGTTTGAGCCCCATTTAGGTGTAGATATTACTTTTAAAAAATTGGGGAAGTGATGAAAGAGGATGATTATATATATAGTAAAAATTTTAAACACAGGTCACGTTGATATGGCAGAGAAAAACATAGATTTTGAAATCAAAAACATAGATTTCAAGGGGTTTAATTTCATTGACACTTTTTTCATGCCTGAATAAATTTCCATTCTTTCTCATAATCTACTGCAAATCTAACATTTGTTAGCACTAGATGGCAGGAATTTCAGGTTCGTGTAAGTATTCTGGAAGGCCTAAATTAGTACATTAGTCTCAGTGTCCTAGAACTCTCAGGGGTTTCTACAGAAGGCCAAGTATAAGAATATGGTCGGCAGCAATTGGATTATCTTGAACTAGGGCTCAAATCTAGTTGCTGCTATCTGAGAATGTGAGTTATGTCAGCAATTACTCTCATTTCTCTAAGAGAGATTTTTACCATTAATTCTCTTAGTTTTAAAATGAGGGACTGTTTTTACTACCTTTTATTTTCCCCAGTCTCATTCTCCTCTACGACACAAGCAACCATTCTAACGTGCAGCTTTTCATGTCTGTACTATGTATATTGCTTTCTTTGTATTCCACTTTACATAATTATTATTGCATTGTACATCTCATTTTTCCTCTTTGTCCTCGAGCAACAAAGCTTTTTTTTTTAAAAAAAAATACTATATAGACAAATCAATGTGTGCAGGTAAATTGAATTTAGCCCTCAGATTGCCAATTTGTTTATAACCTCTAACCTCAGCTGGTTTATAACCTCTAAGACAAACCTCTTGCACAATACCTGAAATTTCTTACCACCTAATTCCAAAAGATTAGAGTAAAAAGAAAACCAACAAAAGTATTTACAGAGTTCTGTCAGCCATCCAAGCATGAGAGATGTCTTTGCATGTGACCAAGATGATATTTTTGCAAGAGAAAATTCTTAAACCACTAAGTCGATAACCAAAGTAAATGCACTTATCCCAGAGAAAGACGGATGGACAGCAGGTGTCAGCTGCACTTCGTTGCATTCTCCCTCTCCAGTCACTAGGTTATTTTATACCAGCAAAGAGATCAGGGGCTGACACAGTGGGGCCCCACCTCTATGAGTCACAGACATGACTTTGCCATTCTTAAGTTATCCTATATACAAACTTCCTGTTTAGGAAGTGTTGAGGTGAGAAGCAAAGTTAGGAATAAACATAAGGAAATGGTATGCTTTATGAAAACAATCTTGTTTTAAAAATGCAATAAAAATCTGATATTAAATTGCTTTACTTCAGAAGCCTCGCTCTTCTGCACTTTAAATGAAATTGCTATTGCTGTTTTGGTTGTTTCCTTGATTTGCAGATCAGTCATCTTCACCAGACCATTTTGTAAGCAAGCCTGGACTGTGGGGCAAGCAATGAAGGGAGTTATGGGAAAGTCATTTTTTACGTACCTACAAGAACAGCAAGAACCTCCCAAGCGTAAAAGGAATGACCATACTGATCAAGTAACTCCTTTGATATCCAAAAGATGGCCCAATTATGGAGGATAAACTGGATAAACATACTTGCATTCTCCACCAAAACCTTTGGCATGCGCTGGCGGTTCATCAGGAGTGGGAAAGGATCTCGCCCATCATTTCGTTCATGGACTTCTCGAATTTCCACTGTATCATCCATAAGATAGTAATGAATGATGTAGGTCCGACATTCACCAAACATGCTGTCTGTATCATCCCAGATTGCATAGAATCGAAGAACCTTTGAGGAACCCAAAGTACTGATTTAAGAATTCTACAAGTGGAGAGATTAACTTAGGTACTTTGGCATTCATGTATCAGACAATGATAGAAAGATTAGCTACAATTATGAAGTAATCTCAGATGGTAAAAAAAATATTCACCAAAGATACAAAAACATCTGAAATTATATACCAGATGTCAACACCTGGAAAGTATTAAATAACAGGCTTATATTAGTCAGTGAAAGAGAAGCCAAATTAAAAGAGCAATAGAAACTATAAGACACTGATGAAGGATATTGAAGAAGACACAAATAAATGGAGAGATATTTTGTGCTCACAGTAAAAGATTCAATATTGTTAAAATGTCCATACTACCCAAAGGAATATACAGATTTAATGCAATCCCTATCAAAATTCCAATGGCATTTTTCACAGAACTAGAACAAATAATTCTAAAATGTGTATGGAACCACAAAAGACCCTGATTATCCAAAAAAACTCTTGAGAAAGAATGAAGACAGAGGTATCATGCTCCCTGATTTCAAACCATACTACAACACTATAGTAACCAAAACAGTATGGTTCTGGCATAAAAACAGACACATAGATCAACAGAACAGAAATGAGAGCCCAGAAACAAACTCACACTTCTATGGTCAATCAATTTATGAAAAATGAGGTAAGAATATACAATGGGGAAAGACAGTCTTCTCAATAAATGGTGCTGGGAAAACTGTGGATAGCTACATGCATAAGAATGAAACTGGGCCACTTTCTCATAGACCACCATGCACAAAAATAAACTTCAAATAGAGTAAATATCTGAAACCATAAAACTCCTAGGAGGAAAAAATAGGCAGTAAGCTTGCTGACATTGATCTGAGTTATGTTTCTTTGGATGTGACTCCAAAGGCAAAGGGAAACAAAAGCAAAAATAAACAAATGAGACTAC
This sequence comes from Spilogale gracilis, assembly GCA_004023965.1. Lineage (NCBI taxonomy): Eukaryota > Metazoa > Chordata > Mammalia > Carnivora > Mephitidae > Spilogale > Spilogale gracilis. The sequence continues at coordinate 222,998 of PITA01000032.1, forward strand.
ATCAAACTAAAAAACTTCTGTACAATGAAGAAAACTACCAACAAAATGAAAAGGCAGTCTACTGAAAGGGAGAAGAGATTTGCAAATCATATCTGATAAGAAAGGGATTAACATTCAAAATATATAAAGAACTCCTATAACTCAATAACAAAAAAACACAAATTATGATTTAAAAAAAAAATTAGCAGGGATCCAAATAGTTCTTTTTCCAAAGAAGACACAAATGGTCAACAGGTACATGAAAAGCTGCTCAAAATCTTTAATCATCAGAGAAATGCAAACCAAAACACCAATGAGATATCATCTTAAACTTACCAGAATGGCTATCATCAAAAAGGCAAGAAATAACAAGTGTTGGCTGAAGAAAAATGAACTCTCCTACACTGTTGTGGGAATGTAAATTGGTGTGACCACTATGGAAAACAGTATGTGGTGGTACCTTAGAAAATTAAAAATAGAAATATCATATGGTCCAGCAATTCCACTAGGTAGCCTCCAAAGAAAATGAAACACTAATTCAAAAAGATATAAGCACCTCATGTTCATTGTAGCATTATTTATAATAGCCAAGATTTGGAAATAACTTGTTCACCAATGGATGAATGGAGAAAGAAGATGTGGTTTATATATACAATGGAATATTAATCAGCCTTATAAAAGAATGAAGTCTTGCTCTTTGCAACAACATGGATGACTTTGAGGGTATTATGCTAAGTGAAACAAGTCAGACAGAGAAAGACAAATATTGCATAATGTCACTTATATGTGGAATCCAGAAAACAACAAAACCAAACTGAGCTCATAGATATGGAGAATAGATTGGTGGTTGCCAGAGGGTAGGGAGCTTGGGATGCAGGTGGTGGTGGAATGGGTGAAATAGGGGAAGGGGATTAAGAAGTATAAACTTCCAGTTATAAAATAAATAAATCATGGGAATGTAATGTATAGCATGGGGGAATATAGTCAATAATATATTAACTTTGTAATATGACAGATGGTAGCTAGACTTATTGTGGTGATATTTCTACAATGTATTCAATTGTTGAATCACCATTTTGTATACCTGAAGCTAATATCATATGTCAATTATACCTCAATAAACAAAAAAACAAAATAAAAAAGAGCAACGTGTTTTATACAGGGCCTCATATGTATTAATAAAGATATATATGAATGGTTTATATGTAATTAGTATGGAAAGAATTTTCATTTATTAATCAGTATTTTTATCCATCAACATACTTCTTCTAGTAACAGTATCAACAACACAGTCTTTAAAGACAAAAGAATAACAGATATATGATTCATGTAAAGAACGCCCCTAAAAGATGATGCTAGTGTTAGGCAAATGTTTTCTGAACTAAAAAAAATTACATTTCTGAGAGAACACCAGAGGCAGAGAAGCACTGAGGATGATCTCCCCATCTTCTTTTGTATAGAAAGGAGAAGACCAAATCCACCCCCACACACCAACCCACAGTGGAGAGGATAAGATGGCTGGAACGGAGCTGGAAAATACCTAGACTGTTCTGTGCTCAGACATTCATATAAAATTTAACAAGAAGGCATCTGCAATGGGATTTCTGTGAAATTACTATTTTAACATTAGAAACCTACCTATATGCAATAGGTTTGAAATTTCCCAATAAATCACTTAGGGTTTCCCAAAGAAGGCTATGAAATGAACTCCTATTTGGGAAAAGAAGCAGTTGGATGGAAATGTAGAGTCAGAAGCAGATATAGCTCAGGGATTGCTTTAAGACTGAAAAGTTTGGTGGAACTCCTGAGACTTAACCCCACATCGTTTGGGTCTCTAATACAAAACTTGGGCATTTCTGTACCTCTAACTCTAGATGAAATCAGAAAGATAGTATTGTCTCCAAATAGCTAAATTACAGATGTAACGTTTTAAAACATACATCTACCAGAATAGTTTGTTAATAAACATGTATCACACTTGGAGATGAGCAAAGCCACTGAGGTGCTTACATCACTTACTTGTTTGTCAAAGGTGAGAAACTGCTTCAGTTGATCAAAGTCCGATGGGGTGACATACTTACGAAGAGGCTGTTTCCGGAGTTCAGTGTAAGGATCAAGAGCCATCTTCTCTGGTGGATTTAATTCGATTCCTTGACTTTCCAAAAATACCTAAATCATGCAAAAGTAATAATGATTATTTTTCTTGAAGCTTCCATAAGTATTAACTGATGGTATAAAGAGAAGTGTAATAATCATTTCTAGCCATTGTTCAAATTAATCATTAGCTTGCCGTTTGAGGAACATCTTGGCTGTACTAAGCCTCCAACTGATCCAGTACTGTGATGCAGATAACAACTGATAATTACCATAAGTATTCTATATTATAAAGCTTCTAGGCAATATGCTAAGCTAACTGAAAGACATGATAGTAAGGTAACCGGCTCCAAATATGAATTTAGATCAATGAAATGTAGTTAGGTGCCCAAGAACAGAGTAAGTCCTAGGATTGCTTACACACACACATCTGAAACCCAACCACGGTTTCAAACAACATGTAACTCGTATCAGGTAAGGGGGCAAGCTACATAATGGCAAAGTTAAGCTGAAATCAATTTCCCAACTTGCTCACCAAAAACAAGTATCTGATTAAGTCCCTATCTCCACCCCCCTCCAAAAAGGAAAAGAATCACTGGTTATTTTAGACCAGAAAATACTATAGCAAAATAGGAGAGACAGACCAAGTACTCAAATCTCATCAGATAAAGTTAAGCATGTGAACTTGATATGATCTTATTTAATTTGCTAATTATAAGCAAGTACAATATTTTTAGGAACTATATCTTTTAATACAACTTGGCGTTTCTTTTTCATAAAAGAAGCACAATAAACTGTACTTTTTTGGTAAACGGAAAAGAACTGTGTCATGGCATCTGTTTACATTCTAGAACTAGAAATTAATCTGAAATCTGGGCTTCTTTTGGGAATTGTTAGTTTGCTTCTGGACAATTCGATAGAAAATATACAGGACTCAGAGCCAAAATATTTGGGTGCTAATATTAGCTATGCTGCTAACTAGCTTGTAATCTTAGTATTTAAAGTTTCACTAAACAGTCTCCAGTATCTTTCAATATTAAAATACTGTGATTTCAATGTCTATTAAAACTACTGAACTGGAGATAATGACTAACAATATTCTCCTCTCCCTTGAGATGATATATTAGTGTAGCAGGATTATTGACTAAGGTATTTAGTGGCGTTTTTACTCCTTTCTGTTGCTTTCAACAGATAACCAGGCCCTTTGTTAGCCTTCCTTTAGGGATTTGGGCAGGAATGCAGAAGCTTCCTGAAGTTGACTACTCTTCCTGTCTCTTAGAAAAAGCCTAAACTCTTTGAAGAGATTATTCTGAAGTATCCCAAAAGGAGGGGAGAGAGGGGAATGTCTTTGAAGGCAAGGAGAGGAAAAGTAGGAAATTCTCTTAGACTGGAAAACAGACACAAGTTAATGGGTCTCAAAAGAGCAAGACTCCACACGTGCTGTTAGGACGCTCGGAGCACACGTGCAGCAGGTCAGGCACATCAGCCTCAGGCATTTGGGGTCTCAGTGTGTGACCGAGCACCAGAGCATCCGGGAGGTGCCCTTGGTCACAGACAGCCCATGGACCCTGCCTGTATGACCGCAGTAGGCCTGGGTGCCTTCTTGTTGTTCTTAGGGCTTGAAACTTTTGGCAAAGCTGAGGGTGAATAGAAACAGCAGCCCAGTTGGATGGGGGCTCAAGTAGGCTTTAGTTATTTTTTACAACGCAAAACAATATTTCCCACACACTTGCATATGTGGGGTAGGATTCACACCTGCTATACTACCAGCAAAACTCTAATGAAGATAATAAATTCTAGGTCTCTAATTTCTGGAGTTTATTTTTTTAATGTGCTAATTCTGTCTATAGGACCAATGTTTATTCAGAGCAGTGAGAAGGGGGTAAGAAGGGATGGTGGTGTGTTATATTTGCTTCGAGGTGGCTCCTTATTCAAACCATTGAATTCGTACCATTAAGACAACAGTCTTCTTCATCCACTCACAGGTCCAGCCCTAATGAAAACCATCATATTAGCTATGTATAAATGTTAAACGGTTATAGGAGCTGACTTCTAAGAGCTCGATTACTGAAAACATAATTTAGTCATCGATACCTAAAACCATTAAAATACAGTTGATCCTCATTGTTCACAGATCTATTTGCACTTTTGCCTACTTGCTAAAACGTATTCGTAACCTCCAAATCAATAATTCAAGGTCCTTTGCAGACACACGCAGAGTGGTAAAAATTTCCAGTTGTCTGAAACATATATTCCTAGGTGAGGTCGAATGAGGTGACATTCTGTCTTATTTCACCTTCTATACTGAAAAAGTGTCCTTTTAGTGGTCTACTTAGTGCCAGTTTTTCATACTTTTGTTGATTTTGTTGTTTAAAATGGCCCCAATGTTAGTGCTGAAGTGCTGCCTCGTGTTCTAAGTGCAAGGAGGATGGGATAAATACTTAGCGTCACTAAACTGTGCATTGAAAGTGGTTAATGTCGTCATGTTTATGTTATGTACTTTATCTCTCTCTCTCTCTCTCTCTCTCACACACACACACGTGGCTGTGACGTGCTTTCAGGAGAAAGTTCATGTGCGGGATACACTACCTTCAGGCATGAGCCCCAGGGCTGCTGGCTGTAAGTTCAATGCTCATGTATCAACAGAATATTTTAAACATGGCATCTTTAAACAGAAATGTACATAAAACAAGGTTATAGAAACCTAACCCTATATTTCTCTTAGGAGCAAGGGATCCATAGCTGCTAATAATTAAGGCCTTGTGGTGACTTCCTAGAACAGAACTACCCTCAACAATGAGAGCTGGGGCACCTGGGAAGCTCAGTTGGTTAAGTGTCTCTCTAGAAGCGTTGACTCACCGCTCAGTAATGAACTGCTGACATTCAAATTGTTCATAAAGACACAATTGTAAAAAGAATCACAATACCTGAAATTTACATAACATTTTATAATTCCTCATTATAGGCACAATTCTGAAACTGCCTATGATAAAAAGGACCTTAAAAACCTTTAAAAAAATGAGAAAACAGAACCTGTCTTGCCAAAGATGTTCGAGCACCTCTACCTTCTGCACTGCTTTTTGCTGTTGCTTTAGGATGGCATAGATGCTGAGGCTCTTTCCTTCACTTCCTTGAAGTCTCTGTTCATTTGTCATCTCATCAGTGAGGCCTTCCCTGACCAGCCTCTATACACACAAAGCCTCCCCTTTACTCGGCTCTACTTTCTTCCACAGCTCTAAGCAGCAACTGACACGTTACATACTTGTTTCCTTATTTTTGTCTCCTTCGGGGAGAATGTAATAGCCTTTATAAGGGCAAGTCTATATATTTGGCACCGAGAACCATGCTTGGCATAGAGCAGGCACTCAATAAGCATTTGCTAAATATATTACTAAATGTAAAACATAAATGAGTGAATTCACGGGAACTCAGTGCATGGTAAAGATTAATCACATGTGGCATTTGGTTACATGGGATTAAAGGTACAAAATAATTCAGAAATGTATCTTTGCTTCTAGACATTTTTTTTACTTTAAATTTATTTTATTTTTTCAGTGTTCCAAGATTCATTGCCCATGCCCCACACCCAGTGCTCCATAAACTAAGACAAAATTAGAACTGACTTTCTAATACCTACATTTTGTGCTAAAGAAATGATTTTGTGTCTATATACGTAAACACAACTTTTTAAAAAGGTGTCAAAAATCCATACTTATGAAATAGAGGAAATGGAGGATTCTTCTTGATATAAACAGCACTTTCCTTTAAAAATTGTTTTATTTCAGGAATTCTTTAGAGAGCAAGTTTTTCCAGTATAAAACAAGTATGATTTACAGGAAAAATATGAGCTACAGAAAAAATGTTAGGCTCATATCTGCTAATAAAGGTAATATTACTTTTGTAACTCAAACTTCAGATAAATTGTCCAATGCCTCTTTCATATTTCTATCCCATCAAGGGCGCTACCTCCCCTATCCTTCACTTGAAGTGGCATGGGAACTGGTTTCTTATCAAACGATTCAGCTATGATGCAAGTTTAATTTTCTTTGAATGGATATGTATCCATATCACTGTGAAAAAAAGCGATGTCACTATACCAGGTCGACACATATCACATATATAAACATATAAACACATATAAACACATATGTGTCCTCCTCTTACCTTTATATTTCTCTTCTCCTTTTTAAAGATTTTATTTGTTTATTTGAGAGGGAGAGAGCACAAGTAGGGGTGGGACAAGCAGACCCCCCCCTACCAAGCAGGGAGTCCCACACGGGACTCGATCAAGGACCCCAAGGTCATGACCTGAGCCAAAGGCAGATGCTTATCTCTCCGAGCCACCCAAGTGCCCCCTCCTCTTACTTTATAAATGAAACATATCCTTCCATAAAGTAGAATGATGCCTTATACACCACAATTTCCAGAAATATATACTATACCTGTGTGAATCGGTCGCAGTCAACAATACGGAAAGTTTTGCCATAAACTGTAATGTTTATTCCTCGATTTAGGTCTTTCCAGTGGTAATGGTCTCCCTGGTCATTCTTGGTTAGCCGCTGGCGTTTGATTAACTTGCCTTGAAGGATCCCAGAGTTTTCCACAACAGGCTCCATGACAGACATGCTGTCATCTTCCAGATAATAGTAAATGTTCACTTGACGAATCCTATAATGTTCCTCAGTTGACATAGGAACATCTTCTTGGAAATAGGCATCAAATTTTAGCACCTATAACACACGAGGCAGGGAAAAATGGCATTGTAGTAGTCTTTCATCCAAAAAACATCCAGTACCCTCCTCTAAAGAGAAACATTCCAGGAGGATAAATATTCATCACTTCTATTTTCTAAACTGAAGGTTGCTAAACCATGGCCCGTGGGACCCATCTAGCCCTGCCACCTGATTTTGTATGACCTCCAATTGAAGAATGTTTTATTTACATATTTAAATGGCTAAAAAAATCAAAAGAATAAAATCTCACAACACATGGAAAGGATACAAAACTTGAATTTCAGTATCCACAAATAATTATGTAAATAATGAGCAGGTATTTGCCAAAGGCTGCTTTCCCACTACAAGGGCAGGACTGAGTGGTTATGAGAGAGACCACATGGGCTGCTACTATGGAAGGAATTTTGTCTCCTCCAACCCCGAAAAAATTTTTGCATGAAGAAGCCCTAACCCTTAATACGACTGTACTTAGAGACAGAGTCTTTGGGAGTAATTAGCATAAGCAAGGTCCCAACCTGGGGGCCCTGATCCAAATGAACTGGTGGCTTTTTAAGGAGAGGAAGAACTCTCTCTCAGTAAACCCACCCTGAGGAAATGCCACGTGAGGACATAGCAAGAAGGCAGCTATCTAAAGCCAGGAAGAGAGCCCTCACCAGAAACTAGACTTCCAGCCTCCAGAACAGTGAGAAAATTATTTTCTATTATAAAAGGCACCAGTTTATGATATTTTATTATAGCAGCTCAAGTAGACTAAGACAGCTGCAAAGCACCAAATATTTACTATTTGGCCCTTCACAGAAAAGGTTTGATGACCTCTGCTCTAGATACTCAAACTACCTATAGACTAGTAATGTGGTCCTTGATGAGATGGCTTAAAGACTTTAACTCGACTAGCTTCGCTTCTGTGTCAAAAATCTCTTAGAATTTCTGTAGAGAGTCAAAAATTTGGACAAGTCTATAACCTTTGGTTTCAAAATAAAAACGAAGCCTCAAGTCCATTTTCTTTAGGAGAGTCCCCTGTAAATGCATACTAATGACACATTCATTCTTAGAGAATTCATATGAATGAGACTCAAGTCCCCAGTCCAGCACGGAATCTTTGGATGGCACGGAAAGACACCCTCACTGCACTCAGAAACATACATTCTATATGGAACAAACCCTCGGTCTTCTGGGGAGCATCAGTGGGAAGTCAAAATGGCACATCCTATTGCACATTTAAAAAACATTTAAAAATATTAAAAGCTTGTGTTGACAAGCTTTGGGATTAATTTTAAAACTTTATTTTATCCCATCTTTATTTTTAGTATTTCCTCCCATGAAGAGAAAATATTAGAATGGTGTTGTGGTAGACAAGAGCATGAACCTAAACCTCCACTGGAAGTAGAGGAACTAACCAAGGTGACCATTTAGTTAAGACACAAATATGGCTTGATGAATGGGAAGATGTATAATTTTATACATGAGTGCCGTTGCTAAAAAGGTTTAGTGTCTACTGTGCAAAAACAAGATTAAAGACCAAAAGAGATCAGGTAATTTCAGAGGTAAAATATGCATATATTGGAATAAACCTTAAAACTCTTAACAAAAAGATGAAATGCATGAATGGAACAGAATGTTTAAAGGAGAAAGCTAATACAGTAAAAGCAAAAGACAAGATCATTTTCAGGTAACACTTTAGTGGACTGCAAAGAACTAAAATGGAGACACGAACATATAAGTGGGAGCATGACCACTAATTCATGCACAAAATCATCTATATTTGAGCCACAGATAGATAAATATACAAAATGTGAGAGCCAGAAATGCTCAGCGAATTGAACCTCCCTCATTTTACAAATGGAGACTCAGGGAGGGTAGACTGACTTACCTGAGGCCAAACTCAGGGTTAAGGGCACAGATGGGGCTGAAACTATCTGTCGACTCACAGAGAAACAAGAAAAAGGTAAAGAAATATCCAACCATTTAACTGATACTGTTTAGGTTCAACTTCTGAATGGATATATGAACGTGTTCCTATGAGATGAGTTCACTGAGGTGGGGAAAGGGGAAGGATATGGATTCTAGCTAAGACATGTAAAAAATTTTTTTAAACTAAGTGATTATGAATATAAATGGTATAATTCCACCACAGGTAATTTTCTATCTTCCAGCCTCTAGTTTCAATAGGTACTCAAATAAAGTTGACTAGCTGAACAAACACTCTATAGGCATTTAGCAAAAAGAATAAAATGAAAAGACAGAAAAAAAAAGACAGAAAGAAAATAGGCTAGGAGTAAATTAGGAAACTTAACTTGTAAAAACCAGTCAGTAGTTCTCAGACTCACTTATCCATAAAAATCATCTAGAAATTAAGATCTATGAGGGTTAGTGACATGTCAGTTTCTTAAAAGTTCCACTAGGGATTCTGTTGCATGGGCAGGGTTAGGACTACCTCACCTTAGTTTAAAGAGGAGGCTCATTGACAAGGAAAATCAGGGATGATATGGAAATGTCAACAGACAGAAATAAAATAGCTCACATTAGAGAAGCATAAGGGTAAATGAGACAGAAACGAAAATGTTACAATAGCCCTTGGTTATATTATGCCAAACCTGAGACATTCCCTGAAAAATAAAAACTTATGGAGACACCCTGGTGAAAACTGACAAAAGATGGGAGTTGCTATCATGATGACATTTTGCATTTCACAAAGACTAAGAATTTGCCATCAGTACCAGGAAGACTTCCAAAAGGCAGACAGTACAGTGGAGGTGAACATGCAGCAATATGAACTCAAGAATTCAGACTTCATCCAACTTTTCTTTAACTGTTTTTGGAAAATATTTCAGTGAAGTCTACAGGGAGTTATTTTCTGTAATAAGCTTCCTGACTAAAGAAAGCCTCTTACAGTCCTGAGCTCAGCTGTCTATGACTAAAGGTTGAGGCATTTCAACAATTTTCTCCTCAGAGCCCTCTGGAAAACCTGTGGTTTGCTGTTGACTTTTCTGCAAACAGTTGGGCTCTCAGAAATCTGAATTCAAGGGTACCCTGAGATCCCAGATGATACCTTTTTGTCAAAAGCCACATGTGCAGGAATAAATTGTGCAGGTGGGGCCTGCTTAGGTTGGCCATAAGTTAAAATTGGTGCCTTGTTGGCCAACTCATCCAGTTCAGCCTGGGACAGCTGGTTGACCGGGAGCCGCTCCCCGCCTATCCCAACTGTTGGACGTCGGACAACTGCATAGCCATTCCTGTAGCCCAGCGTCTGGCTTCTATGAAATGCTGTTTTCTGAATAACAGAAGAAGTATTTCATTAAAAATATTTTATAAATGTATCTTAGGTAAATGAGCTAAGTTTCAAAAACGTACTAACTTAAACCTTATAAACATCACAAACCTTGTATTAAAAACCTTACCTATACCAGAGGCTTCTGATAGTTTAAGCTAAAACATCTGGTCAGGAACAGGGAGAAAAGCAGCAGACTGAGCTTAACATAAAAGTTAAAGCCATATTCCAGAACACCCAATTGAATTACCAGCTCACTTTTCATGAGAACATAAATTGTTATCTTATCTATACTCTTAATCTTTCACTTAATTCTTTCCATGTTTTTAATTGTATCTGCTATTCATAAACCATGGAACCTAAAAGATCTGACTCTGTGAAATGAATTTTTACCCAAAATGAAAGGCCCTTGTTGTTAAAGTAGCACAGATACATCCATGCAACTCTTTGGAAAGCAAGTGAGTATTATATGTTTAATGTCTTGAACACAGTAATTCTACCCTTGATCCTTTATTTTAAAAATATTATCCAAATTATGGGAAAGAACAATATGCCTAAAGTTGACCATTTACAATAGCAAAACATTGGAACCAATATAAAAGATACACATATGAGTTAATAATGGAAAACTCACTTAATGGACTATGATGCAGCCATTAAAATATTGGTTTTAAAGACCATACGACAATCTGTGAAAAATGTTTATGATTTAATAAGCCCAAAAGAGCAACATATAAAATTATATCTATACTGTAGGGCGCATGGTGGCTCAGTCAGTTAAGCAACTGTCTTCAGCTCAGATCGTGATCTCAGGGTCCTGGGACTGAGCCCAATGTCAGGCTCCCTGCTCAGTGGGGAGTCTGCCTCCCCCTCTCCCTCTGATCCTCCTCCCCACTTGTGCTCTGTCTCAAATAAATAAAATCTTTAAAAAAATTATGTGTATACTATAATTAGAAGCATGTAAACACGTGCACAAAAAGAAACTGGATTTGGATAATGTTCTCTGCATTGTTTCTGAATTAGGTTGATTTTTTTTATAATGAACAATTTTTTTGGTAACTGAAAAAAACAAAAGATTAAATTAAAAAAGAAGAAAGTGTAGAGGAAATATTTCTGAAGGCAGAGGAGAGACCAAAATGGTAACATGGACACCCCAGCCTCCCTACCCCTCCATAAAGATCAACAATTAGACAGTTATCCATGGACAAAAGCAGCTCTGGAAGAGCTTTAGAGTCCAGTTAGGAGGTTTTAGGAACACAGTGGAACAAAAAAATCTGAGAATAATTACACAAGGAGAAGGAAGACTTCTTTTTGCCTGCATCACCTTGTCCCCCAAGCCGGCACTGCTCAGTGTCAAGAGGGAACTTCCTGGCTAGAAGGAGGTCTCCTGGCCAGGAAGGAGGAGCAACCAGCTCTCTAGTCTTTGGGGGCAGTTCATGAAGATCCCACTTCAGTTTCCTCCCACCCAGACCAGCAAAGCTCAAGTGTGTAAGGCCAGCTGGGAACACGGAAATAAAGTAAGGGTTACTGGCAGCAGCCCCTCAGGGGAGTGACTGTGGTGTGTAGACACCTGCTCTGCAAACCCGGCAGATCTTATCACTGACCCAAAGCCAAGAGCCAGGATAGCTGTAGCCACTGGGTACCCCTGCAGATTTCATCAGCTTTCACCCAGAGGCATTCATGACGCCAGGCATCAGAGCCCCTTCTCCTTCTTCCCCTCCCCACATCCCTGCCAGAGCCTGGGAACCACGCCGGCAGCCAGCTCGGGCCTCTGCAGCTGCTAAAGTGCAAGATGCCAGCTCAGACACCCTCCGGCTGACCCCACCCCCATTCATGCCGGTGGGACTAGCCCCTCCAGCTGTGCATCTGCACGTGGCCCAACCCTCATCACAGGCCTCCACTGAGGTGTGAATGCTGAGGGGACGGCGTGCAGCCACAGGAGGACATGCCAACAACCAGGGTCTCCTGCCAGTGGGCTCATAGCTGGCCCTGGCCCTTGCCTTCTCTGCTTCCCACCACTCTGTGTGTCTGCAAATGGCCCCTGCCACTGCATAGGCACCAACAGCTGCCACCCTACAGCCAATTATGTGTACCCCTAACCACTCCAGTCACCACCGCTGCTTGCCCTGCTCCCTCGCTGCTGGACCTGGAGGTTGCTAAAGACCCCAACAGCCCTTACAGCCACAGTACACCCCCTGTAGCACCTGTTAAGGACTACACAGTTGTCAGTATACCCCAGTGGCCTGGGCCAAAGAGACATCATGACCCCTAAACCTGAACCCAGTGCCGCGACACATCCCTGTACTTGGTGCCCCACACTACTTGGCCCAGGACCACAGCAAGCTTCAGCATGCCTCCATCCACAGGTGAAAGTCATCTCTTAGCAAAAGTCCATAAATTCTGGAAGAGGTAGCTGCTTCTTCATGTGAAGACAGCTATGCAAGATACAGGGTTCATGAAGAATCATGGAAACATGACTCCACCACCTATAATAACTATCCCCAAAGAAATGGAGAACCAGGAACTGTCTAATGAAAAATATTGAAAATTGTCCTAAAGATGCTCAGAGACCTACAAAAGAACAAAGATGGGCAATTTAATGATATCAGGAAAACAACAAAGGAACAAAGTGAGAAATTCAACAAAGACATAGAAAACATAAAAAAGAACCACCAGAAATTCTGGAGCTGAAGAATACCATGACTGAACCAAAGGATTCAACTATAGCTTCAAAAGAAAATTTGAACAAGCAGAAGAAAGAATCTGTAAGTTGGAGAAATATAACTTGAAGTTAACCGATCGGAGGAGCAAAAAGAAAAAAGAATGAAAAGGCATGAAGAAAGCCCATGGGACTTGTGGGATACCAACCAGAAAAATCACATATGTATTACTGTATCCTTCTCTAGAAGGAGAAGACAGAAAGAGGTAGAAAGCTTATTTAAAGAAATAATGGCTGGGCTCCTGGGTGGCTCAGTCATTAAGCATCTGCCTTTGGTTCAGGTCATGATCCCAGAGACCTGGGATCAAGCCCCGAATCGGGCTCTCTGCTCAGTGGGGAGCCTGCTTCTCCCTCTCTCGCTCTCCCTGCTCGTGTTCCCTCTCTAGCTGTGTTTCTCTCTGTCAGATAAATAACTAAATCTTCAAAAAATAAAATAAAGAAATAATGGCTGAAAAAGTAGGTCAAAAGTAGACAAAAAGCAGGTCAGTGGTTGCCTCAGGCTGGAGGTGGGATTAGAAGCAAATGCAAATTGGACTGAAGTGATGTTAGCACAGTTCTGTAAGTAGACTTAAAATCACTGATCATTATGCAGGCCTCCATCCCAGGACCCTGAGATCATGACTTGAGCTGAAAGCAGAGGTCGTAACCCACTGAGCCACCCAGATGCCTAAAAAGTATCTTGAAACAAATGAAAATAGAAGCACAACATATAAAAACCTTTGGGAACCTGCAAAAGCAGTTTAATAGGGTTGTTTTGTTTTTGTTTAGATGAGACAGAGACAGAGAGAACGCATGGGGTGCTGAGAGAGAGAGAGAATCCCAAGAAGGCTCCCTGCCCAGGGCAATGCCCAACATGGGGCTCAATCCCATGACCCTCAGATTATGATGCAAGCCAAAACCAAAAGTCAGATACCCAACCAACCAAGCCACCCAGATGCCCTGACAGGGGATTTTATAGTGATAAATGCATACATTAAGAAACAAGAAAGAGGGCGCCTGGGTGGCTCAGTGGGTTAAAGCCTCTGCCTTCGGCTCAGGTCATGATCTCAGGGTCCTGGGATAGAGGCCTACATCTGGCTTTCTGCTCAGCAGGGAGCCTGCTTCCTCCTCTCTCCCTCTGCCTGCCTCTCTGCCTACTTGTGATCTCTCTTTCTGTCAAATAAATAAATCTTAAAAAAAAATCTTAAAAAAAACAAGAAAGATTTCTCTGATATCAACATCAGATAAGGATACTATACAAAGAGTTACAGACAAATATCTTTGATGACTATATATGCAAAAAATATCAAAAAATATTAGCAAACCAAACTCAACAGCTCATTAAAAGGATCATACATTATGACCAAGTGGGATTTATTCCTGAGATGCAAAGATGATTCAACATACACACATCAGTACTTGTTATACAACATATTAAGAGAATGAAAGATAAAAATCATATGATCATCTCAACGAACAAAAAGTGTTTGATGAAACATCCATTCATAATAAAAATCTGACAAATGGAGTATAGAAGGAACATACCTTATCACAGTAAAGGCCATATGTTACAAGTCCAGAGCTAACATCAAATTTGATGGTGAAGGGTTGAAAACTTTTGCTCTAAGATCAGCAACAAGACAAGAGTGTTACCATTCCTATTCATCGTAGATCTAGAAGTCTCGGCTAGAGCAATCAGGCAACAAAAAAAAGTAAGAGGGATCCAAATAGGAAAGGAAGAAGTAAAACCCCAATATTACATTCAGAAACCCTAAAAACTATATCAAAAAATCTGTTACAACTAATCAATGAATTCAGTAAAGTTACAGGATACAAAATCAACATACAGAGAAAAATTGTGTTTCTATACACTAACAATGAACTATCTGAAACTGAAATTAAGAAAACAATTCCATTTACAATAGCATAAAAACAATAAAATATTTAGGAATAAATTTAAGGACTGAAAAGCCTATACACTGAAAACTATAAGACGCTGATAAATGAAATTAAAGAAGGCAGAAACAAATGAAAATATATTTCGTGTTCTTGCACTAGAAGAATTAATATTGCTTAAATGTCCACACTATCAAAACTATGTACAAATTCAATACAATACTTATCAGAATTCTTTTTTTTTTTTTAAAGATTTTATTTATTTATTTGACAGAGAGAAACACAGCTAGAGAGGGAACACAAGCAGAGGGACTGAGAGAGGGAGAAGCAGGCTTCCCGCCGAGCAGAGAGCCCGATGTGGGACTCGATCCCAGGTCTCCGGGATCATGACCTGAGCCGAAGGCAGTCGCTTAACCAACTGAGCCACCCAGGCGCCCCTACTTATCAGAATTCTAATGGCATATTTCACAGAAATAAAAAAAAGCAATCCTAAAATTTGCACGGAACCACAAAACCCCCAAATAGCCAAAACAGTCTTGAGAAACAAGAACAGAGCTGGAGGCATCACATTTCTTGATTTCAAAGTATCACTACAAAGCTATAGTAATCAAAATTACATGGTACCAGCATAAAAAGAGACACATAAGCCAATGGAACAGAATAGAGCCCAGATATAAGCTCATGTATATATGGTCAACTGTCTTTGACAAAGGTGCCAAGAACACACAATGGGGAAAGGACAGTCTCTTCTGTAAATGGTACTGGGAAAACTGGGTATCCACGCAAAAGAATGAAATGGAATCCCTATTTTATAGGATTCACAAAAATTAACTCAAAATGATTGACATCTTAAACAAAAGACCTGGACCTGTAAAACTTCTTGAAGGAAAAAAGGGAAAAAACTCCTGACATTGGTTTTGACAGTGACTTTTAAATATAATACCAAAAGCACAGTCAGCAGAAGCAAAAATAAAACAAGTAGAGCTACATAAAATTTAAAAGTTTCTGTACAGCAAAGAAAATAATCAACAAAATGACAAGGCAGCCTAGGGAATAGGAGAAAATATTTACAAAATGTTTTAGTCTCTTCAGGCTAGTTTAACAAAATACCAGAGACCAGGTAGCCTCCCTATCCCTCTTAGTCATTATGGTTCACTCTCTGAATACTTTGAGAGTTTTACACATCTAGCTTTTCAGTGCTGAATAAAGACAGTGACCATGTTTTCCAAATTTCAAATAAGGTAAATACATTAACACTTGGACAGTGTAATTTAAAACAGAAAATATGTCTAAGGCACAGTTCATCATTTATGAAGTACAGCAATGTACATTCTCAGAGCCCAGGACCTCCAGTCCACGTCTGTATAATCTCCCAAATCGACTAACTCCCTGCCTTGTGGGGAACCCACATTCATCAGCACCAGTGTTGACGTTGTTGCTCCTGCATAGGGCAGGAATATGTCCACATTTTCTAACTAATGGAAAAGTCCACTGGAGGAAAAGCTCTATGGTGCTGTGTCTTAACTATGAAGAAGTGGCTCAGAATCCAGACTCCCTCACCAAAATTTCAACTTCAGTTCATTCTCCCAAAGAAAATTAATGGACTACATATTTTATCTTACCTTCCTACCCATGGGAAGGAGCTTATACCTTAAATTGTTAAATTATACAAATACAAATTATTATTGTCTTATCTATGATAGTCAGTTTACTAAATCTCAACATTGATTTTCAAACATATATTTCAGTAACCAGGTTAAAATCAAAACAAATACAAATAATTTCATCAAGGGCTAAGCTATGTCAGGAGGGAAAAAAGAACAAACTTTTTTTTTTCTCTTCAATTTTGTCTACAGAACACAACTAAAAACAGTTGAAGTAGGGAAGGAGCAAAACAATCAAATCAAGAATCTTTCATTAAAATGTTAGAAAAGAACAGGACTCGGGGAAGGAAAAAAAAACAGCTAATCAATTGTGGTTAAAAGGACTGAAATGGAATTATCTCCTATAAAGCAGGGAGGGATGATTTGGGAGGAAGACAGGCAAATGTTGAAAGTCTAACTTTTCGAGAAACAGCATTGAGAAAGAAGATAAAACAGGACTGGGGAGAAGATGGGGTTAGAAATGCCAAATGGAAAGGGGATGAGGCTAGGTAGAAGCATAAATGAGGAGCGTGGAGACTGTGTAAAAGAACCTGGTGGAAAGAAGAGAATGAATGGAAGTGATAAATATGAGAAAGGAAACGGAGCTGGGAGGGGTAAGATTAGTGGGTCCAGGAAAAGGAAGGGGAAGGAGGCGAGCGGGAATGATGTGCCTAGGAAGATGCGCAGGATGGAGCCGTGGGAAGGAGGACCAAGATAAAGGGAGGCTGAGTGGGAGAAGGGGCTAGGCTGGGGGACTGAGGGCGGCTAAGAAGGAAGCTGGGCAGAGAAGGGTTCGATGTGGAAGAGTGAGGTAGGGAGAGTACCTAGCCAGAGTTTGGAAGGAAAGTCGGGGAAAACAGAAATGTAGAGGGAGAAGAGGCAGGGGCTGAAAGAACAGTGCAAGAGGAAGAACGGAGCGAGGACGAGGAGAACGAACGAGGCCAGCAGACTGTCTAGAGAGGATGGAGCGGAGGGCAAAGGATGGGAGAGAGAGGATAAGGCTGGAGGGGAGGACGGCGGAACTGTGGTGGCAGAAAGAGAAAAGGCGGGGGCAGAGGATGGGTCTGAAGGGAGAGAGCAATTCTGGGCGGAGGAGAAGGCAGGTGCACCAAGGGGCAAGCCCTCCGAGGCCGCCCGGGGTGGGGCAGAGAAGTTCTCACCGTGGAGTCCCTAAAGGCCGTGCCGGGGAGAAAGGGCAGGCCATGCACAGGATTGGACACCATCGCGGCCGCTTTCGCCGCCGCCACCTGGGTCTAGTGTTGGCCTCCCTGGTTGCCCGGGCGACGAGTCGCTTTCGCGGGCCTCGCGGAGCTCCGCGGTAACGCCAAACATCCGGCGTGGGGGCGGGACCTGAGGCGCGGGGCGACGGGTCTGCGCGTGCGCCTTCCGCGGGTTCGGCGTTCCGGCGGTGGGGTGGTCGCCGCCCCAGGCGCGCGGTGGTGAGAGCTGGTGGGCTGGGTGGGAGGAGGTGACTGCCAAGAGGCGGCCGTGGTCGCCGTGAGGTCCAGGGTAGGAGCCGGCCCTTAGATGAGGTACAGTGGAGGGAAAGCTGCTTCCTTCCGTCCATCCAGTCGTCACAGCTGCCCCTCCGCGCTGTGAGCGCGAGGCCGTCTTCTCCCAGCTCTGGGCAAAGGGCTCTTGTCCGGTTCACACTGAAGTGTGACTGGTTGGTTCCCGTAGAAAGTGGCAGCCGGTGCCGGGGCTTGTTGAGGCAGGTGCTGCGGATTATTCTTGGTTGTATTTCTTGCTCAAGGATGTTCAGTGAACTGATGGAACCGTCTGGTCCCTGATCCTCCCACTGCCGCAGTATCATTTTCCATCTTCACCTCTTTTCTAAGGTCAACACCCGCCGCTCTGCAGCCTCCCAGTATTCACTAACTGGAGAGCAATAGGGTGCTTATCTCAATTCTCCTGATCTCTATACTTACCTGCCGCTGCAATGCCAAGACTCAACCCACAGGGGGAAATGCATCTCCTTCGAAGTCATAAAGAAGCAAGCATGTGGGGTGAAATATTGTCAGGATTGTAGGTATTCTCGCCTTTGGGGATTTTTATAAAACTCATTTAAATTATTAGGCCTTAAAAGAAATAGAATCCCGTTCCTGAAGCATTTGCAGGAAAAGAGAAAAAACAAACAAACAAACAAACATCCATCAGCCCTGAGTTTAAAAATAACAAAAAGCAAACAAAACTCTGGTGCCTGGACATGGGATTCATTAGATCCGAAGGAGAGTCCAGGAATGAGATTTTTCTAACAGCTGTTTCTGATAACCAGCGGGTTCAGGAACATGATAGAGTAGCAAGCCTGCCATAGACACTGTAACTCCAGGTCGCTAGGTAGTTTAGTGTTAATGCAGACAGCAGCTTTAGTTTTACTGCTGCCTGTCAGAGCAAACCCCCTTGTTGGGCTTCACTAGTGGGCATGAGGCTCAGGGGCCCAGGAGGTGAATCCACTAGTGTCACCTGAGCAGTTATTGGTGGCTGTCTCCCACATCCTGCCCAAACTGGTCTTTTTTTCCTGCTAACCCCACCTCTCTCCTCACTACTTCTGTTTTCCTGTTCTTGTCCCCCGCCCCTTTTCTTGCCTTTAATTTTTTTTAAATTTCTGTTAGTAAATTACCTTAATGTGGGCATTCAGTGCTTTAAAAAAAATCAATGACTTGTTTAACTTACTGAAAACTTTGAAAGTATCTGTCCATTGCATTATATTTTAGCCATTGACCTAGCATGCAAGTCAGCTACTGGAAGAATATTTCAAAATGGCAAGTTCAACCTTCAGAGAAGTTGAAGATGCCTCTCTTACTTCTCTCCACCTCTTGATCTGAGTACCCAGGAACACTGGTAGCTATAATCCTCTGACTCTTGATGATAACCTTTAACTCTTAGCGGTTATATGATCCTGCCCTCCCCTCTATCTTAAAAAAAGTAAATCCATGGCATTAGGATACACTTGAAAGAGCCCTTCCGGACTAACTGCATGGTTGCACTTGGGTCTATATTCTCTAGCTTGGCAAGGGAAGGAGTCCATGGGGGCTGGAAAGAGTAAGTTGTGCCTAAGCCTGTTTTCCATTGTGGCTTCTATTTCTATTTGGGGAGTGGCCTCTGCTTAAGTGCCTTTCTGTTCCAGAAGGACACACTAGTTAAATGTTTAACCAAGTGTGTTTTAACTACTTTCAGGCCCTAGAAATGCATGGTGAGGAAAACTTTTCTTCATCTGTATTCTCCTAAAAATGCTATCACCTCTGAGGAGAGGAAGCTGGGCAGTGTTGCATCAGTACTGGGACAAGTCTGTAAAGAAGGGGGGGGATTAAAAAATAAAGGTAGGGCTTCAGAAAATTGCTTGAACCCTGAAGTTTGGTATGATTAAATAGTTTATATTCCATGGCCCCTGGGTGGCTCTTGTCAGTTAAGCGTCTGCCTTCAGCTCAGGCCATGATCCCAGGGTACTAGATCCAGCCCCATTTCGGGCTCCCTGCTCAGTAGGACTCTGCTTCTCCCTCTGCCTCTTCCCCTGCCCCTGGCTTGTGCTCTCTCTCTTACCCACTCTCTCTCAAATAAATAAATACCATATTTTAAAAAGAGTTTATATCCCATTTTTCCCAAACGTGACTACTCAGCATGGATCACACTTCAGTTTGCACACACCATTTTCCACTTCGTGCGATATATAAGAGAGAGTAGGAACCTGACCATCCCGGCAGCTAAAGTAAAAAGTGCCATGGTCTGAAGGCTGTGCATAAAACCTGGACTCAGAAGACCACAGAGATACTGCATGACTTTAGCAGGTGTTTCAAAACTTTGGGAAAGGAAAATATGGAAAGATCAGTCTGCCAGCAGACCAAACCTGAAAGAGGGCCTCATGCTCCATGACGACTCCCAGGAACTGATGGGAGATATCAGACTGGCGGAGGTTAAAATAAAGCAGTTGCCTAAATTAAGTATCTCCTTATTCAGCATTTTGTCCAGAGCACTAGCCTTATCCAGAATTTGTTTGCAATCCTGTGATATTATCCTTCAGTACCTAAAGTCACCAGACATAGATCAAGCAGGGGCTGTGTGTGTGTGTGTGTGTGTGTGTGTGTGTGTGTGTGTGCAATGATTGCGTACTCAGCTATGTATGCAATGATTTTGGGTGCTCTACTTCCCTCTGCTGGATAAAAAGGGTACAGCATGGTTTCTGAAAAACTCAATTATATGACTGTACAGTTTCAAAGTGCAGGGGGTTTGGCTAGTGAGTGACCATAGTGGTAAGACCTTGAGGGAGAGTGTTCCTCAGCCAGTGTGCTACCCAGCATTCATTCCCACCACTCACTCCTTAGTTTCTGGAATCCTTATCTAAGAAGAGTGCCCAGTCAAGCCACCTTGATCTTTGCAAAGTATGGTAGAAAAAGGGAGCAATATCATCAGGGATTTCCAAGTAGTTACAGGAGCAAATTTAGGATCCACAGGTAATCTTCATTTGACACAAAGTCATGAATTTGGCCTCAGACTGTTTTGGTCTTGCAGTGGATTCCTGCCAGGAGTTTTGAAAAATATGTGTTTCTGCTTTTTTCTTCCTTAAGTCAAACCCATTCTATGACTTAGCTGATTCAGATGGAATTCCCCCCTCTCTGAAAAAAGCCTATCAAACATAACCTCACAGAATCAGAGGTTTCACAGGATATAAGCATCATAAAGATAGGCTTTTTTTGTTTTGCTCATTGCCATTTTCCTGGATCCCATCACAGTGCTGACACCTCATAAAAACTCAATAAAGAGTTGTACAATGATTGACCAAGTAAATGAGCAAATGACTTCGAGGTCACCCAGTATTTTTCAAACTGCCAGTCTCCATTAGGAGGTGTACAATGAACTTAATGGACTGTGACAGCAGTCAGAAACTTTTATTTAAAAAAAGGAAGAAATAGGACATAAATGATCAGGATGTCTCCCATGTTATATGGGTAAGAATAATTTACTGAAAAAGTGTTCACAGATATGTACATGCACATTCATCTTCCAGGTATTTTTTTCATGGTCACAATAGAAAAACCTGTAAATCAATTGACACTCTCCAGCACTCATTTTACTGATGATAAATCCCTAGACCAAAAGAGATTAAGAAACCATCAGCTAATGACTGGTTCCCAGTTGAATATTTCTTACACTCTACCTCAGTCTTCTCTCAGATGGAAAAGATATTCCTCCTTCAGCACATGAGGGACCGTTGGCCTTGCAATCCCGTTTGTCACTCTAGTCTGATAAGAGAAGGGTTTTAAGAGTATGGAAAAGGAGAAGTAGGAGAGATGAGGCAGTGATACCCAATATAGTTGTAGATTCCAAATGTGGGCAGGCGAGTCCATTAATTCAGGTGAATGGTAACTTTGAAACAATGGGAAAATGCCTTTGATAACCCCTCTACCTCTGCATACCTCAAACACTCTTCATTTTTCCCTTTGAAGTTTGCAGCATGGAACAGAAAATGAAACACCAGGTTGGGGTCTTGAGAACCACAGTCGTGTCATCACTGTTACGAATATTTGTGTGAGTTCAGACAACTTATCTACTTGCGATTCTGGTTTTTTTTTTTTTTTTCATTTCTAAAATGAGAAGCCTGAACAGAATTACTGACCACTTATTGTTTGGGGGTCTTGGGACTATCTTGAAAACCAAGTGAAAGGTATGGATAAAAACATATGCACAACCCTAGGAAAATAAAACATGTATTGATCTGTTATGAGTAGAAAGAAATCCCTCCCGAGGGCAGAGAGCTCCCACTCTGATGAGATACCTCCAAGAGCCCATGGAAAGGGTGGACACTTCTGGATAGAACCCACAGCACCCAGCTCTGAATAATGTGATAGAAATAATAATAATCATGATAACAATTGCCACTAGTACTTATTGAATGTGAAGTTTGTACTAAGGTATTTTTCCCACAGTAAAATTAGATTCCAAAATGATTTGTTTGTGTTGGGAAAAGAAAGAAAAAGGAAAGAAAGAAAGAAAGAAAGAAAGAAAGAAAGAAAGAAAGAAAGAAAGAAAGGAGGGAGGGAGGGAGGGAGGGAGGGAAGGAAGGAAGGAAGAAAGAAAGAAAAGAAAATGAAAGAAACATTGAGCTTCAGAGAAGCTTTTGCATGTTCCCACAGTTGTCTTTGAGAAAAAGAAATTGCGTTAGCCCAGAATAGTGTTCAAGTTCACTTTAATGAGTAATAGGATATATTTAACAGGTCCTGAAGGTAAGGAAAGATTCACTAGAGAAATGTAGGGAAATAATTGAGGATAGTCAGTGTTTCTTAATGCTGGTTTGAGTCCTCAAAGGTTTTCTGGATGGTCACAGATGGCTTCTGAGACAGACATTTGTCATGTGCTATTGAATTCTAGCACAAAGATACATTTAAGAATTTCACTATCCGTACTCTTCAGCAGTAACAGTCTAAGGATGTATGCTTGGCCCAAGTGTCTAGAAATGGAAGAAGAACTGCATCTTTAGTTTTATTTCATTTATAAGGGCGGGCACACACACACACACACACACACACACACACACACACACAATCACATTACCTTTCCTTCCCAATTCTACACTTCTGGTTCACACAATAGGCAGTGGGGAAGTTAAACCAAAGGGCCTTCTACGTTCACTCTGTTTTTGTTGTACGAATGTGGACTCTGGCTTCAAAGGCCCGAGTTTCTGTGAGATTGAGTTACTTACAAGCCAGGTATTCAGTGTCCTCATTTGTAATATGGAGGCAACAATATCTATCTCATAGGGTTGTTTGAAGGGTTAAATGAAAGAACCTAAGAAAATAGCTGGGCTAAGGACTTGGCAAGGAGGGAACACTAGCTAATGTAAACTGTTAACGTTATTATTATTCCTAGTTTATAGACTCCACCCCGGGTGTTTCACTGCAGTTTTGCCCAGCAGATTACCCAGGTACAAACCAGCGTCGACAGAACAAGGAAACATTCAAAGCGTATCTGAGAAGTGGAGGTCTGCCTTCTGAGCACTTAATAAAATGCTAATAAGAGTCTGGGAAGAATCCTGCAGGCACCAGAGTGTGTCCACGGGGAACCTGAATCCATGTGGCCAGGCCCAAAGGTGGAATCACTTAATGATAACCTGGCTTGGTGTAGACTGAAGGGAATAAGATTTACTATATTTCCTATGGACAAGGTAATTTGTAATTAGTAACTAGTCCACATAGGTAAACAATGACCCTGAATTTTCTCGAACAGAATTCTTCCCCAGCATACGCTGTCCTGAAGTGCTTACAAGGCTCCCACAATTTGCCTGCGTGTCTGACTGCCCTCCCTCTGTCCATTCACACTGGCCCCCTGCTATTCCCAGTGTGTGCTCTGGCCTCAGGGTCCTTGCACTTCTTCCCGCTGCCTGGGAGAGAAACAGAGCTGACTTCCTCGCTTGTTTCTGGATCTTCCTTGATCCTGTTTAAAACTGCACACCTACCCCGATCCTCTGGCCTATTCTTCCTTGCTCTCTATCTCTCCTTGGCACCATCGCCTTCTAACATTCTATATAACTTACTTATTCCAATTATTGCCTCTGACTTCAACCCCCGAATGGAAGCTTCCCACACAAGCAAGGACTTGTGCGTTTGGTGCCTTGCTGTGTTCCTGGTTCCTAGAACAGGGCTTGGCAGCAAGTGGTGCTCCGTGTTTGTGGAGTGGCTGCTGGTGAGTGAGTACACTCACCGGTTCACCCCGGCTTCCGTGAAGGTCTTTGTAGCAGAGCACTCTCAGATGACAGCTTGATTCAAGAGAGGCATTTCAAAGAATTCTTTCAACACAAGATAACTTATCATTGACTTTGTCCCGCAAGCCAGTATCTCAGCCACAGCATCACCAAATTACTGACATAGCATAATGTCAGAAGGGGGTGTGATGTAACTATCTTGGTATTCCTGTAAATTGAGCCACAGACCGTTGATTTTGTACGTTAAGAGAATGAAAGCTTTAGGTTGCTTAAAATTTCTAGTTCCCAATTTTTTTTTTCTAGGAAGCTTTTATGTGACACTGCTAACTTACCTGTCACTAATGACATTTCACCATAGTCTTATTTTTCCCCGGAGAGATTTATTTTAGTGATGAGCCCATGAATTTCCCCCCTATTTTTCTGCATTTTCTTTTTTCTTTTTTTTTTTAAGATTTTATTTATTTGATAGAGAGAAACACAGTGAGAGAGGGAACACAAGCAGGGGGAGTGAAAGAGGGAGTAGCAGGCTTCCCGCCGAGCAGGAAGCCCTATGTGGGACTCGATCCTGGGTCTCTGGGATCATGACCTGAGCCGAAGGCAGTCGCTTAACCAACTGAGCCACCCAGGCGCCCCTGCATTTTCTTTAACAAGCACATATTACTTGAAAATGATAAATAAGGACTTTAGGGGGACTTGCTGCTACGTCTGGATAACTCTTTTATAAGGCAGAGAAGTATTTTTTTTAATCCCATATTCAAAGTCATACCACTTAGTAAAATTCCTGGGAGAACCAATTGTTTGAAGAACTAACAATCCCGAGTGAAAGATGAGAGAGAGGGCTTGCATAACCTTGGGAAGATTATCAATACTAGATGAATTTCTTATCTGCGGAATCAAGGTATTTTCAAGAATCTGTGACTGGAGAATGAGAGTTGATGTATACTCTTGGCCACCAAGGACCTGTCGCTAATGACCTTTTGGGCTCTGAGAAAACTCTGAAGAGCAAAGAAAGCTTTATTTGGCATCCAAGCATGCAGTGTGAAGTCACTTTAACTTGCAAAGAAAGAGTACAGCCCTCACTACATTCATGAGGTACTTAGGAACAAAAGTTAAAATGAGATTAGGTTAAGGTATGTACAATAGTAGTACTTCACACACTGTAAAGGGCTCTGCAAATATTTGGATGTTGATGTTCCTGATTAGCTAAGCCTTGGATTTATCAGAAGGAAAAAATGCATTTGAGTTTAAACATTATAATGAAGGCGCCTGGGTGGCTCAGTGGGTTAAAGCTCTGCCTTCAGCTCAGGTCATGATCTCAGGGTCCTGGAATTGAGGCCTGCGTCTTCGTGTCATCGGGCTTTCTGCTCAGCGGGGAGCCTGCTTCCTCCTCTCTCTCTGCCTGCCTCTCTGCCTACTTGTGATCTCTCTGTCAGATAAATAAATAAAATCTTTAAAAAAAATAAACATTATAATGAGTTATATGACTTTAAGCCCATCATTCCACTTTCTTAGTGTGTTTCCTAGTTTAGTGGAGATCTTTTTGGCCTTACTTCACGTGATTATTTAGAAGAGTGATTAGATGTGGAAATGTTTTGGAAAGCGGCATGTGTGATAGGATCTGAAGTGTTACTCTGGAGCCTTTGAGTTGGTCAAGGCCTCTTGGAGGCTAAAATACAGTGCATATGTCTTCTATGAGATCCTGTTAGGTAAGAAAAGCCCTTACCTTAGATAGATATGCTCTCAAAATTAATTTCCCTTTTATTGCAAAGCTTTTCCTTCTATATTATTTTAAAAGTTCCATAAGGGATAAGATGGTTTATTTATTTTTTTTTTTACAGGAGGCAACCAGAGTGTAACATGCTGTTTCTGATTTACTAAATCAAGAACTTGTACTCAGGTTGGAATCCTAACTAAAGGAATCCCCCCTAAAGATGGGGCTTTAATTACCTGGGACATTAACCATGCCCTGTGGAAATATAGGGCTTCTCTGTGTCCAGATGTGTCAAGAGGGTCTGACACAAGAGTACAGCATAAAGGGCTAGAGAAGCAAAGGGACTAACAAGAAGGGTTGAGGTGACCATAGGCGACACAGTCTTGTTGGTGGAAGAAATATTCTAGTCTCTGAGGGGCAAAGGGAAAGACCTCAATCCTTTTAAAATTGTTCCGGTACAGAGCAAGTCCCAGCCTCCCTGGGGTTTGGCTGGCCATCTGGCCCTCAGACTAGTACCGAGACCTAGCGGGAGATCCTGTGATGGCCCAGTGTGGGGAGATGCTGGTCCTGTTAGCAGTCTGAAAACTCTCTGTAGAAGAGTCCCTGCTTTCTTTTCCTCTGGTATCTCCAGAGCCAACATGGGTAACTGACACCAATAGGTGCTCATAAATATTTGATGAATCATGGCTGAAGAGTGGTTAAACTATTAATAGTGACAACAGAAGCATTTGCAAACTCCCTATAGCCCCCATGGGTCATAAAAAGGGTGAGGGCAAGAGGGAAAGCAATAATTGTCTCAGTGGTGCCTCAAGCCAGACAAATGCTGTTTTCTCCCTGTTGTGATAGTACTATGGCTTGAAGCTGGAGCAGGCTGGAGAATGACTTTTTTTCCACAGCTATTAAATATGACAATTGGTTGATAGGTGCCACATTGTACAACACGTTCATTATAGTAGCTGTTATAGTACAATTATAATTCATAGTTTCAGTATTTTAAAAATCTGGTCCGATTCAAAATTCTGAAAACATTTAACACTATTTCTCATGAAACTAGAAGTACTAATTCAATTAGATAGAAATCTTCTGAGAAATCAACTCCATACCTTTTGAGGGGAGGTGGCAATATGATCTTTTCACAAGTGGGGATTTAGAATGTGTGTGTGTGTATTTGGGGGGCTGGGGTATGGAGATTTTTAAGATTTTGTAGTTTCCTACTTCTAGGTGGATATAAAATGTCCTGACCTCCTCCTCCTGGCAATGTTTATCTAGATAAAACCTTTCTTTAAGGTAGGCCTTGTCAAAGAAACAAGATAGTTGCGGACAGTACAACAATCCATATGTACAAAATAGGTTTAATGGTCATTCGTGTAAGTAGATTTATATAAACATAAAATAGTTCCATTTTTTCTTTGCCAAGCAACCAAGCAAAACACTGGGACCAATACAATTAACAGCCCAAAGACTTGGATACGTTAGTGGCGCTGAGTAAGACAGGAGCGCCATCTGGAGGGTTCACTGGAAACTACAGTGCAGCATCTGAAGAACCTAAGTATTAAGATACCGTTTGTGGACAGGAGTCAGGAATGAGCTACCTTCATTCCACAACCTGAGCTCCTACTATTTCAAGCTTCCAAAGGAGAGCTGAGAATTTTGTTACTCAGTGAAGTGCTTTTAGCAGAGATGAAATATGAAACTTTAACACCTGAGGAGTGCTGACGTTAGCTCATTAATAAATATGTCAGAAAGTACTAGGCAAGAGGGAGACAAGCAAATGCATTCACAGTTCACTACGTCCTGATGCCCCATTTCCTTACCCTGAGTAGGGTCTCATACAAATCCATCAGAATTTTTATTCACAAGATGCAAAAATGACTGATAGTTTAAGTTTTCCAGAGGCATTTACGTTTTAACAGAGAGACATAACTGGCAGAATTTCCAGATGTCAGCTGTTGGGGAGGCTATGATGGAGTAAAACAATCATCTCCTTTATCAACTACTTAATCATTTCTTTTAAGTAAACTAGATCTGTTCTTGCTGATACACTCATCTTAATGAAAATGTTCTAAAAGGAGTATTTAGTATTTAGTCCCTCCAAAGTCTGAGTAACTTAAAACATTTGCATTTCCTATGTTTATATATTTCTAATAAGACACTGATTATTTTATTTGTTTGTTTGTTTTTTATGATACAGGTATTTTAGTGTGATATCTAGTCCCTAGTGCTCTCAAATATCTCCGGTGAAAAACTTTATTTTTTAAAAATTTCCTATCACTTGAGGGACCAATACCTGTGTAAATTAAAGTAATAGTTTCATGGCAATATCTTAAAGAGTTTAGTCTATCTGAACTTGTCACAGACTGTTTAGACTGTGTCAGCTGGCCTTGGACTGTTGGCTGCATTTGAAGATCATTGTTGCTGCCCTATTTCCTATTTTCTAAAAAATACCTGCATTTGGCCTGAAGATCTCTGTCCACAAGGACCACCACCATATTCAAGAGCCTGACTTACACCTTCCTCCCAACTTTTAGAAGAATATGTCTTTGAATCCATAAAAATGAACATTTCAAACATTTTAAACTGATCCTCTTCTTGCGATATGTTTGTACAACTCCCCCATTACCTTGTTTGATTCAACTGGCTTCAGTTTTGCCAACTTTATTTGTGATGAATTTGGCCTAGACACCAGAAGCTTATGTAAGACACCTGGGTAGCACAGAAGTTCAGGTATTTAAGGATTAACAGAGAAATCCACCTAGGAAATCCATGTAGCAGATAAGATATATGCTTTCTTGATATGAAGATTATAGGAAAGCTTCAGTTGAGGTTGTGGTTTTTTGTTTTGTTTTGCCAAAATGCAAACTGACAGTGTCTTTTCTGACGCTTCTTTCACCCACTGGTTCAAAAGCAATGCATTCTTCTTTTCTTAACCCAACAGTCCAAAACTGAAATTCCGCATGACTGTGTATTAAGTAAAGTGTTCATATGTTTCCATTTATAAGGCACAAAATCCACAAATCACTCAGAGAAAGGAAGAAAACAAAGACCTGGAGATAAAATAACCTATTAATAGAAGAGATTCATCAAACTGGAGTGAAAATAAAGTACTTCCCTTTGTAGTAAAAGGGGCCTTATACTGATAGGAAACATAGCCTCTGAGAAGACTCCCATGGCTCCTCCATCAACACAGCCCCCTTCACCCCTTCACTGGATTAGTACATAAATCAGTCAGCCCTCAGAGACTGAACATCAATCAGGCCAGAACACATCAATCACAAGTACCCCCAAATCCACAGAAGCTACTGGGTGACAGAAAATTCTAGCTACAGGGTACCTCGTTCACCATTCTTACCCAAGGGAGTCTCCAGGGACTGACAGTGGTGACACATGCTCATGTGTCCTGGGGCTTATTTTAAGGATTCAGCTCTAAGCTGAGGCATAACCTCCTGCCTGAGGAGCCTGAACTAGGGTAGTTATGTGGGTCCTTTACATGGCAGCATCTAGTTAAGAGGCTGGACCTTGGGTTCCTCTGGAAACAATCAGATCCCTAGAAGAACCAGAACCAATTCATCCTATTAGGATTTTTGTTTGTTTGTTTTTTTAAACATGTTGGTCCGAATCTGGAGAAAATTCCCTAGCACAAGTCCCAGGTTTTCTGGCCTGTAAGGCAGCCCTGATAGATCTCAAGGACTGCAGTCCACAGGTATAAAACAGGAGGGTCTCATCATACAAAACAGTATCCATGCTTCTTGGCTGGGCCTCGTGATGGCTCTTGGCACTGTACTTTCTAGTACCATTTAGTAGTATGTGAAAATAAACTTCCTGAATGTCCACATGGATCCAAGCATTTCCTGGAAATATGACTGCTTCAAAGTCCTCTATATTACCATGTAAGGTACAGATGGGAGTACACTGTAGAGAAAACAGCCAGGCAGACATCATCCTGAGAAAAGGGTCAGTGTAAGAGTGGGCAAGAGAGGAAGGACCAGAACTCAGATGAAGTGAGTAATTCGTTATGTCTAAGGGTTTCACTGAATCGTCTTGAAGATTCTGACTTCTCCACCCTGGACAATGTGAAATCCAAATGAAATGAAGTTCTTGGGTCAGTTTACTCAATTACCAAAGACCAATATGGTAGGATGGCCATTCCATTACCGTGTGGACCAGCCACATAGTTACTTTCCAGTCCAACTTTATAATCCTCTCAGCTCCAGGACTTGCCCCTGGAGGCCAAAACCAAAATTCCACTAAGTTTTTAGGCAGAAAGATCGTCCTTAATTCAGTGTCCTATGAATCCTACCCAACATCCCTTTTTTCCTGTATCTGGTAAGGCTGTGACAGAGGTAAATGTAATACTTCTTTTATTAGCAACAACTATTAACAACAAAATTCTTGAATCCTTTGGCTTTCCAATGCCACAGCATATCCTTGGAAATATGTGTTAATTTAAAAGCAACTCTTAAAAATGAAAAGTCAACTCCTATTGTTGTACTGAGCTTTCCGCAAATCAGGACAGGCTGCCTCTTTACTTCACCCCACCTGCCAGCCTCAGGAATCTTTTTTTGTCAGTCTCGCCTTGACTTTGTGTCTCAGGAGGGCCGCAGTGGCAGCGCTGCAGGCCGCCAAGAAGAAGAAAGAAAGACAGGCCATGTAGACAGACAGGGGGCCATGGCGCTGCACAAAAATCTCCTGCCGCCCCTGGTAGTCCAGAAGGATGGCCTCCAGCTGGGAGAGCGTGCAGACGGACAGAAAGGCATGGAAGATCTGATGCCCGTGGCCCACAATGTCACAGGAACCTGGGAAATACTTCTCAGGAACCGGGCAGGAGAAGAAGTAGGCGCTGACCAGGAAGAAGAGGATCTGGAGGGTGTGGTACCAGGCCGCCTGCTCCTGGCAGCCAGCCAGGTGGCACAGGGCCACGCGGTGGGCCACGGGGCTGATGTCCAGGACGAAGGCCAGCCCTGCGGGCACCACCTGACAGAGCTTCCTCATGACCGGGTAAGGCCTGCGGTAGCGGTACTTGGCATAGCAACAGCCCGCGCAAGACAACCAGCCGCAGAAGGCGGCTGCCGGCAAGAAGAAGAGCCAGAAGAACTCGTACCAGGCCTGGTCGGAGCTGTAGAAGAAGTGGGCCAAGGCACTGCCGTACTGGTAGACGCTGACGCCCACATAGTCCGCGAAGTAGAAGGTGTAGTGCGACAGCTCTGACTTGGACTGCAGCAGGTGGGCCAGAAGGCTGCACGTGAGGTAAGTGAGGGACGACAGGATGAAGAGCAGCAGTGGCAGCGAGCGCGTGGCAGCCCACGGCAGGGCCTCGGCCTCGGCGAAGGCCCAGAACCGCAGGAGCACGGCCAGGGCGGCCAGCAAGTGGGTCCACACGTTGACCACCTCGTTGTGCTTCTGAAAGAGGCTCAAGAAGTAGTAGCGCCACTTGTGGCCCGTGGGGCGGTAGCCGGCGTGGATGTAGGGCTCCCGGAAGAGCTGGGGCACGTCGGTCTCGGGGACGGTGCAGGGCATCTTGGGAAGGCCACCCTCCAGGAGCTTGGGCAGGCGGCGCAGCTGCTGCCCGCTCACGGACAGCGTGCTCAGACGCTCCAAGATGGCGGTCGTCATGGCGGCTGGCGTGGCTGACGGGACCTGTGGAGAACACAGGAGAGTGGGCACACCGGGGACAGGCGCACCGAGCGCCGCCTAGTGCTTGCAGAGCGTCAGGGGAGCCCGGGAGCCGCCTGGCGCTTCTCTGAGCCTCATTTTAGTTTCATCTGTACCCCGTCGAGTTGGGCCACCATCCCTTCCCCCGCCAAGGTTCTGGTTTCGTCTCTGCTACATCCCATCTAGTAAGATGAGGCCAGCCTGTTGTAATGGCAGCCACAAGGCAATTAAGGGTGCCTTCGGGGGTTCTGAGGTTGCCTAGATATTATTACAATGTAGTCATCAGACAGGCTCTAATAGTATGAGGTATTACATGGAAATATGAAAATTATAAATATTGATGTTACTAATGATAGCCTACATTGCTTAAGCACCTAATCTTAAAATATCCAATAAGCTCACCAGTTAACTTGGAATTCTGAGATAAGCAACAGTTAACTTGAACCTCAAACTAAAGACTGGCAATGAGTCATGAATTTGGTTGGTGAAGACCAATACATATTCTGGAAAATACTTCAACAGTTAAAGAACTTAACATGTCGCCTAAATGTAACATAAAATCTAATTGTAAAGACTCAGAGTGGGTGTTTCTCTTTTCTTTTAAAATTATGCTCTGGAAAGTAAGTAGTTTTGGATTTGTCTCTCAATGACCTCAAAAATTCCTATACTTGGAATTTTTACATGACAGATGAGCCAGATGAACATAGCAATTATTTCATAAAATATTTCACAAAGTAGCTGCAAAATTTCATGTGAATTTCTTGGGTAAAGAAATGGATTTTCAGCATATATACGCAGCTACCTTCTGCACTTCACATTTCCCAGCCTCTTTTCTTCAGATTAGTTCAAAACTTGATTGATTTATCTAAATGGACTCCTCACTTAAGAGCCCTTCCTCTGGGAGAGATACAGCAAGTGCTGCTCAAGGCACTACTAATTTTAGTGAAGAAAATTTGATCTTCCTACTCACATTTCTTAATCAATATTGAAAAGGGAAAAAAAATATCAGGTCTAAAATGTAGGGCATGAAAATTAATAAATGTAAAAAAGAAGTCCAGAGAGACCTGGATTCAGTCTTTGGTTTGCGGCCACCTCCTGGGTAACCTTGGGCAAGTTATAGAGCTATCTAGGGTTTAAATTTCTTCATCTGTAAACTGGGAGTAATAATTCTACATACTCTATGAGTGGTTGAGGTGACTCTAAAGGAAAAAATGCTTATTAGGGATTATGGAGTCAGAAGGACAAAAAGAGGGGGAATGTGAGAGAGAAAGAACAGTCATCAGAATATCTTAACCTATTCAAACAAAAAACAAAAAAACAACAAAAAAAACCTGAGCCGTGCTTCTGCTGTCACACAGCAGGGGGATCTAAGAACATGGGTGTTAAGTTCTAGATGGACACTCCAACTGACCTCCTGTGGCTGTTGCTTACAGAGCACAGCAGGGGTAAGGGAAGGGGGTGGAGAGGTGGGAACAGGTGGAGTATGCTGGCTCCAGAATCAAGTGGGCCCACTGTATGACTGGGCCTGGGACAGGGGACAATGTTTCAAGTTGTTCTGCAGCTACTGGCTGAGAAGCATGTGGCCTGGGGAGAGCTGGCTTTGTTAGAGCTCTGGGGAATTAAAAGGTTCTATTCTTTTTCTTTTTCTTTTTTTTTTTTAAGATTGTATTTATTTATTTGAGAGAGGAGAGAGAGAGAGAGCATGAGAGGGGAGAAGATCAGAGGGAGAAGCAGACTCCCCACAGAGCTGGGAGCCTAATGTGGGACTCGATCCCAGGAATCTGGGATCATGACCTGACCCGAAGGCAGTGACTCAACCAACTGAGCCACCCAAGTGCCTACTCTCTATTCTTTAGATATAGGCTTCTGCCATCTCTTGTGAAGTGGAGAGGGAAATAGATAGAAATATTGGTGTGATTTTGTAGTTAGGAGTAAAAGAGGTGAGTCACTAGGGATATGAGCTGTAGAGGAAGGAATCCCTAAAGATGCTCCCAGGTGGGCCCCACCAAGCATTGCCGTCTAAGGGTGTTTCCATCATCTCTAGGCACCCAAACCGACTGGAGACAATTCCACATCCAAAGTTAAATAACACATGACTGCACAGTTTCTGCTCATGTTTGTCTCCTCAAAATACAGTATCTAGGACAATAATGCAAGTGAATTTCTAAGGACTGAAAACTTGGGTTTTGGTTGTCTAATGGTTGGAACTGAGCACAATGCAGATCTGGGAATCAACTGGCGTCTGTCTCTTCTGAGAAAGGACAGATCATGATGCCGCTTTACTCTCAGTTTCCAGAAAGCCCCATCTGCAGAGCTCTGATCCCAAGAGTTCTTCCAGTCTTCATATCACTAACCTCACCTCATGGCTTTAGGTTGACAAGTTCTTTTCAGAAAATTATTTCTAGTTCTCTCATACTTACGGCAAATGAACTAGAAGAGGTTTACAGAACTAAGAAGCAGAGAAGTACAACATGTAAGTGCTTTAACTTTAGCTTCAAATGAGAGGATGCATAGGAAAAAAAATTGGCAGAATCATTATTTCTCCTGCAAATGAGGCTTTCTTTCCCAAGGATCTTTAAAATGCTGCCGCACCAACCTCAGGGTTAATAACTCCACCCTCTGGAGTGTGCAGCCCAACACACACACAAAGACCTAGTTGTTGGAGGGACCCTACCCCACTGGCCTCTGACTCAAGATATGATCTCTTATCTCTGTCACCAATGAGGATGCTATAAAGATCTAGGTCATCCATCTACGGGTGAAAAGGATCTAAAGTCCTCTTTGGAAGTCAGGGTCATGAAAGATTCTAAGCTAATGGTCAGAAAGAGAGGGGATTATTTCTTTGTCCTGTGCTCAGCAACTGCCCCTTCCTCAGCCATAAAATTCTCCCTTTATCTGAGAGTAGCCACCACAGCCACAGCAATGGTAAGAGGGTATAATTTTCTTTTTTAATCATCATTAACTTCAGAAGCCTCTGTCCAGTGCTACCCTCATAGCTTACCCCTATAGACAGGACTACTTTCACTGAGTCAGAGTATGCTGTGCTTGTAGGCTTCAGAGGGCCAGCTTTGAATAAAGTTTGAGAGCCTGTCTGGGAGGAAACCACGTATTGGCCTCATGATGTTAGTGCAGGCACACACCTCCAGCCGTTCTGGTGCTCATCCTGAGTAAGGGTCTCCCCGTCATTCCTGGCCTCTGTCCCCATGCACTTCTCCCTGATGATGTGGTCATCAGCCAACCAAGAGTTACCTAAGAACGATCTCTTGTGCGCAGGGTATCTCCAGCTCCTCTGCTGAGACAGTCAAAATGTAATCTTCCTGAAGAATTCTCGTGAACTGGCTAAGCTCAAGTCATATTTTGATCAACCACAGAGCTCTTCCAGAGCAAAGACTGCTCAACAGTACTGCAGACTACAAAGGCCACGAAGGAAGAATAAAAATACGACCTTTACCTCAAACAGCCTACAAGATGATTCCAAAAGTTTATGAATCTGTAGCCAATACCAGCAGACTGCATATAATTGGGTGTTAAGTAGAGGGAAAGACAAACAGGTCTCCAGCGTGCTGGGGCTGAGACATGTGAAGGGGTGAGGAACAGGGCATTCCAGAAGGGTGTATATGAGTGAGGGAATGCAGTGACTTCTTTGTGGGTCCATGAGCAGAGGGGCTGTTGCGGGAGCAACAAGGCAGTGGGTGAGGTAGGTACCATGGCATTAACGAAAGTGTAGATTTGATGTTGTGGAAAGCTTTTAGCTTGTTCAGTCCTCATCTCACCCAAGCTGCGGGGATTCATGCTGCTGATCAGTGCCCCTTCTCTTGGTTTAGGTGACACAATCCTCTCTGGTCTTGCCTGGTTTTTCTGTTTTTTGTTGTTGTTCCACCAGCCCTGTCAACTTTGGTGTTCCCAGGGGTCCACTATCTGCTCCCTTTTCCACATCCACAGTCCCTCTCATGGCGGGTATTTCTCCCACACCCTTGGCTTCAGCTAGCACCTGTATCAGATGATTCCTACACATATATCTACAGCCAGATCTTCCCTGAAATTTGGGTTCAATTATCCAGGGGCTCTGGATTTCCAATTGAATATTCCATGGACACTTCAAATTCAGCACCTTCAAATTTCTTCTTCAACCCAGATTTGACCTTTCGCCTACATCTAATCAGTCATTTAGAGTCTGTTGATTTTATCTGAACATTTCTGGAATCCTTTCATTCTTTCTATTCCTACTGCTCTCTATTCAGGCCTTCAAGATGAACTTATGCAGAGGATAACAGCAGCGTCATAACTGACCTTTCTTCCTCAAGTTCCCCTACCTCATGTCCCCCACACCCCCTCTTCTCCAAGCCACTTCAGGGTGTTAGTTTAAAAATGGAAATCTGATCACCGCTCCCCTCCCCACATCCCGCAGCAGCTCACCATTGCTAGTTTACAACACAAACTCTAAGCCCTTAACAGGCCAACTTCTGCAGACCTCCTTCCACTCCCAGCTTCCTCTCCCTGGAGAGGATCAACACCCCCAGGCCACTGTGATGGCCTGAATGATAATACTGGGAGTTTTTCAAAAGTGCCACACTCTTTATCTCCAGTGCATACTTCTGCACAAAATGACAACCCTCCATCAACGTTTTGCCCAGGAACTCCGCCAGAAGCTTTTCCTAACCCCCAGGCCAGGTTTAAGACTCTCCCCAGCAACCATCTACCCTGGCCTTCCTCCCCCACCACACTTCTGTCCTGGGATCCTGTTCGCTGGTTTATTCTGCTCAATCCCCCACTCCTGGCCAGCTCTGTTTGAGGCAGGGACTGACTATGTAGTGTGCAAGTTCCCACATCTAAAATGGTATGCAGCATAAAAAATAATTGTACAAGTAATCATTATTTACTGAATGAGCAGTTCTTTAGGCCCATACATATGGCACCAATTTCCTTTTGTTCAGCAAGGTTAAGGGAAAAAGAAATAATGGTCTGGGAGTCAGAGGGTCTGACTGTTCCCTATTTGTTCTCCTAAATTAGCTGTGTGGCCATTCCCAAGACATGAAACTACTCATTGTAATTTTCTTCATGATAAAAGGTGGGCGGGAGGTGATTTCCTGTCTTTCCATCTCTTGGTATAGAAAGAGGATAAATACTAAAATGGGCAGTAGTTGGACTGGCTTATATTTAATTTTAATGCAGCCTTTGAAAACTGAAACGGAATTTAAAATTTTTGGTTGATTTCTGGAATCCTCAAAATACCTTCCCCAACTGCTTTGTAAGTTTTAATTAAACTCAGATGATAATGGAATTGGAATTTAAAGCTCTATCTTAATATGAACTATCATTTAATATGAGCATGATATCTATACCATGAATTCAGGTAATGTTTATATAAGAAAGTATTAAAAATGTTACATTGTGTTTTGGACTATTTAGGGGTCCAATCTTAAAGTTTTATTTCAGATGCTCCCTTAAGATGATTTAGAAAAATTAAGGATAATTACTGTAAAACAAAATAGAAAGAGAACAGGTAAAACCTATGCTCAGGAGCGCCTGGGTGGCTCAGTTGGTTAAGCAACTGCCTTCGGCTCAGGTCATGATCCCAGAGTCCCGGAATTGAGCCCCACATCCGGCTCCCCGATTGGCGGGAGGCCTGCTTCTCCCTCTCTCACTCCCCCTGCTTGTGTTCCATCTGTAGCTGTGTTTCTCTCTGTCAAAAAAATAAATAAAATCTTAAAAAAAAAAACAGACCTATGTTCATAGCAATAATTTGACATTTTAGTAAAAAGTTATATATTTACATTTTCTTTTTAAAAAGAAATCACAACCAAAGTATGCATTTTGAAGGTCTGGTTTTGTTTACCTCGTTTTGATGGTTGAAAACTACCCAGAATGCATCTCCTCCTCAGTAATGTTAAATAAAACAACGAAATGACCCGTTTCTGTGAGTGTTGATTTTCTGCATCATGCAAACAATGTCAAGTGCCCATAAAAAACTATTTAACCTTTGGAGAGGTGC
The DNA here is from genome assembly GCA_004023965.1 of Spilogale gracilis. Taxonomy (NCBI): domain Eukaryota; kingdom Metazoa; phylum Chordata; class Mammalia; order Carnivora; family Mephitidae; genus Spilogale; species Spilogale gracilis. The sequence goes on from PITA01000032.1 coordinate 260,354, forward strand.
TGTATGGATAAACAGTGTGGTGCCTGGTCTGGCCTCCAGTCGCCTAGTAACAGATTAACGACTTATACCAGGTAAGCCCACAGCCCTTCCTGCTCCTTGCAATGTCCTCCACCTGTTGGGTTCCCTCTCTTCGTGGGCTCAGAAGTAGCCTGGCCACTGTCCTACATTGGGTGCTCATTATCTCCTACAGGCACCTTTGTAGGATATAGGAGGCCTTTCCTTTGGCTCCTACCTGTGTGTCTCCATGATGATTCCCAACCAGCCCCTAACCCTGCCACTTGTATGTTGTATTCCATTAATTCTACTATTGTTTCAGGTCTTTGTGCTTATGTACATACCTGGAATGCCCACCACGGGTGACCACTGGCCAACTCCTATTCCTCCTTCATGCCCCAGTTCAAGTTTCCCCTGAGAAGCCTTTCCTTTCAGGTGCTTCTTTGACTATACGACCACTGCACTACCCCCCACAATAGCACTCTCCTTTCTGTATAATTACAGTGTCCTGGTTTGCATTATAGGCGTAGCTTGTTTTCCTGTGTTTTGCTTTAGGGTGCTTTGCAGATACTGCATTTTTAAAAGATCTTATTATTTTATTTTATTTTTATTTTTTTTAAAGATTTTATTTATTTATTGGACAGAAAGAAACACAGTGAGAGAGGGAACACAAGCAGAGGGAGTGAGAGAGGGAGAAGCAGGCCCCCCTGCCGAGCAGGGAGCCCGATGTGGGGCTCGATCCTGGGTCTCCGGGATCATGACCTGGGCTGAAGGTAGTCGCTTAACCAACTGAGCCACCCAGGCGCCCCCAAAAAGATCTTATTTTTAAGTAAACTTTACATGCATCGTGGGGCTCAGATTCACTACCCCAAGATCAAGAGTTGCATGCTCCACTGACTGAGCCAGCCAGGTGCCCCCAGTTACTGCATTTTTTACAAATGAAGGTTGGTGGCATCACTATCCGGCAAGTCTGTCAGCGCCATTTTTCCAACAGCATTTGCTCACCTTGTGTCACATTTTGGTAATTCTTGTTATGTTTCCAACTTTTTTCATTATTATCACATTTGTTACCGTGATCTTTGATCAGTGATCCTTGCTGTTACTAAGGTATTTGTTTTAGTACCATGGACTGTGTCCATATATGACTGCACACTTAATAAATGTGTATGTTGACTGCTCCACAGGCTGGCCAGTCCCTGGTCTCTCTTCCCCTACTTGGAACTCCCTGTCCCTGGAGACACGACAATATTGAAATTAGGCCAATTAATAAACTTATATTGGCCTCTTGAGTATTCAGGTGAAAGGAGGAGTCACACATCTCACTTTAATCAAAAGCTGGAAATAACTAAGCTTTATACAGAAGGCATGTTGAAAGCCAAGACAGGCCCAGAGCTAGGCCTCTTGCACCAAACAGCCAAGTTGTGAATGCAAAGGAAAAGTTTTTGAAGGAAATCAAAGTGCTACTTCAGTGACACACAAATGAAAAGAAAGTGAAACAGCCTTACTGCGGATGTGGAGAAAGTTTCAGCAGTCTGGATAGGAGATCAAATCAGCCACAACATTCCCTTTAGCCAAAGCCTAAACCGGAGCAATGCCTGAACTCTCTTCAGTTCTTTGAAAGGTGGGAGAGGTAAGGAAGCTGGAGAAGAAAAGTTTGGAGCTAGCAGAGGCTGGCTTTGAGGTTTAAGGAAGGAAGCCATCTCCATAACATAAAAGTACTAGGTGAAGCAGCAGGTACTGATGTAGAAACTGCAGCAGGTTATACAGAATGTCTAGCTAAGAGAATTAATGACAGTGGTTACACTAAGTAACTAAATAAATTTTCAATGTAGATGAAACAGCCTTCTATTGGAAGGAAATGCCATTTAGGACTTCTGTAGCTACAGAGAAGTTAGTGCCTGGTTTCAAAGTTTCAAAGGACAATCTCTCTCTTGTTAGAAGCTAATGCAGATGATTGATTTTAGGTTGAAGCCAGTGCTCATTGATCACTCCAAAAATCCTAGGTCCCTTAAGAATTATGCTCAGTCTGCTTGCCCTGTGCTTTGTAAATGGAAGAGCAAAGCCCGGATGATAGCACAACTGTTTATAACATGGTTTACTGAATATTTTAAGATCTTGAGATCTACACTCAAAGATTCCTTTCAAAATATTACTGCCATTGAACGTGCACCTGATCACCCAAGAGCTCTGATGGAGATGGTTAATGTTCTCATGCCGGCTCACACAGCATCTATTCTGCAGCCCAGGGAGCAAGGAGTCATTTCAACTATCAAATCTTATTCTTTCTTTCTTTTTTTTTTTTTAAAGATTTTATTTATTTATTTGACAGAGACACAGCCAGAGAGGGAACACAAGCAGGGAGAGAGTGGGAGAGGAAGAAACAGGTTTCCCACTGAGCAGGGAGCCCGATGTGGGGCTCGATCCCAGCACCCTGGGATCATGATCTGAGCAGAAGGCAGATGCTTAATGACTGAGCCACCCAGGTGCCCCGTATTATTTAATTCTTAATTAAATTCCATAATTTAGGGGCACCTGGGTGGCTCAGATGGCAGGTCGTCTGCCTTTGGCTCAGGTCATGATCTCCACATCCTGGGATTGAGTCCCATGTCTGGCTCCCAGCTCAGCAGGGTTTCTGCTTCTTCCTCTCCCTCTGCCTCTACCCCTGCTTGTGCTTTTGTCTCTGTCTCTCTCAAATGAATAATTAAAAATCTTAAAAATAAATAAATTCCATAATTTATAAATTAAATCATAAAATTTACAATATAAATTAAATTAGATGTTATTTAATTCACATTTCATAAGGCTGTAGCTGTCAGAGACAGTGGTTCCTCTGATGCTCTGGGCAAAGGAAACTGAAAACCTCCTGGAAAGGATGATTCTAGATGTCACTAAGAACATTCATAGGAAGAGGACAAAATACCAACTCTTTCAAACAGAATCACATACTACAGAGAAATCGTTCATGAAAAGTCCATCGATATGGCAAACTTCGTTGCTACCTTATGTGAAGAAATTGCCATGGCCACCTCAGCCTTCAGGAACCACCACCCTGATCAGTTGGCAGCCATCAACATCAAGGCAAAACCCTCCACCAGCAAAAAGATTACGACTCACTGAAAGCTCAGATGATGATTAGCATTTTTAAAGTATTTTTTTAAAAGATTTTATTTATTTGACAGCGAGAAACACAGCCAGATAGGGAACACAAGCAGAAGAGTGAGAGAGGGAGAAGCAGGCTTCCCGCTGAGCAGGGAGCCGGTTGCGGGACTCAATCCCAGGACGCCAGGATCATGACCTGAGCTGAAGGCAGACGCTTAACGACTGAGTGACCCAGGTGCCCGATGATTAGCATTTTTTAAGCAATACATGTTTTTTCAAATAAAGGTATGAACTTTGTTTTTTAAAGACATAATGTTATTGTGCACCTAACAGATAGAATAGTATAAACATAACTTTTATATGTGCTAGGAAACCAAAGAATTCATTTGACTCACCTGATTGCAGTATGCACTTTACTTTGGTTATACAGAACCAAATCTACAGTTTCTTTGAGGTGTGCATAAGTTATATTCTCTGCTCACTAAACTATCAGATCCTTTGAGGGCTTGAGAATCTTTTATCACCTACTACTGTGCCTAGCACACAGGAGATGTTCCAATAAATTGTTGTTGAATAAATGATGGAATGAAAATGTCAGAATAATAATAATAACAAACACTTGTTTATCACATGCCAACAGCATTCTAGGTACTTTGCAAATATTTGCTCATTTAAACTTCCTAACAACCATCGGTCATTAGTACTATTATTGTCATTATTCCCACTTTACAGTTGAGGAAATAGAAGCACAGAGAGATGAAGTGAATTTATTAAGGCTACAGTAAGTCCCAGAGCCAGTAGGCAACCCAAAGCAGTTGGCCCTAGGTCTGGGCTCTTAACCATTATGTCCTCAAAAACTGTGCTCTAAATTCAAGCCCAAAAATGATGACATACAACTTCAGATATGCTGCTGTAAAACCACTCTGCTCCATTAACAAAGATAATTTGCAGTTGGCCTTACAAAAGCAATCAGTATCACAAAGCTCATTTCGTTGCCACTGAATTTATTTATAAATCAGATTCCAAGACAAGAAAAAAAATGTGACTTCTAGAAAATCCGATTGAAATCTATCAGACAATCCAAGTAGGTCTGTAACCCAGATAAAAATGATCATAAGCCCAGTGAGCCTCTTTCATTGTAGAGACATGCCATTTGTTATGGCTGGCTTTGCAGAACTGGTGTGGTGAGACATTCCAAACATAAACCTAAAGACCATGGTCATTTATCAGCCTGTTGGAGGAAAGCCCACCAACATTGAGAAGAGACACTGAATTGTGCTCTGTCTGTAGCGTGCTATCTAAAAAGTTTTTCCCTGATTAACGAAGTAGAGAATTAAATGAAAAGATCCATATATGGCAAATGACATGGTATTAAATCTGGAGGCCAAAGAGAAATGCTTCAAAGCAATGGTGTTCCCTGGTCTATTACCTACTTTAATGGAACATAATCTTGGAATAGCTGATTGCCTAGAAAAGCACCAGATGAGGATGTAGACATCCCAACTTCTAGAGGTGCCTGGATGTCTCAGTCAGTTAGCATTTGACTTTTGATTTCTGGTCAGGTCATGATCTCAGAGTTGTGGGATTGAGCATCGTGATGAGTTCCGCACTTAGCATGGAATCTGCTTAAGATTCTCTCTCTCCCTTCCCCTCTGCCCCTCTCCCCACTCGTGCATGTGCTCTCTTTCTCTCTTAAAGGAAGAAAGAAAGAGAAAGAGGGAAGGAAGGGAGGGAAGGATAGAGGGAAGAAGGAAGGAGAAAGAAAGAAATCCCAACATCTTGTTCCAGCTGAACCACTAATTATGGGACTTTCAGCAAATCATGCAACCTCTCTATACTTGGTGTCACTGCCCATCAAATGGGGTTATAATCCCTACAAGCTGTAAAATTCCGCAATTCATCTGGGCTATGTTTTGCTTTGTATGGAGGATCAAGCAGTGTGCTGAAACCAACAAACAGATCCTATGACATCACCTCATGTCACTGTGTGGGGGACTCACACAGATGGCAGGAAAGTTGCTTGCTGGTTTTTGGACAGAGAAAAAAGAGCAGCAGTTTCCATCAAAGAGCGGAAGAAGTGCTTCCAGAATCCACAGAAGTCCAGCATCAACATCACTGCATAATTATAAAGGGCTGAGAAGAAACAACAGTCAAAATGCCCTCTTAGGGTCCATTTATAAAGACTGGAACCTTGCTTCAAGCAGCCTGTGGCTTAACAGAGACAGAAGTGAAGCTGAAAACAGCCTCAAACACCTCCAGGATCTCCAAGCACCCTTCAAGTGACAGGCTGCTGGGCCCACATTGATCTTTGTAGCCACATCTGCCAGGTAGCATAGCCGTGTTTATAAAATCATTTTAAAGAGTGGCACTACCAGCAGAATCCTATTATTAGCACAGATTATTTTGACATGAATTCAGATTCACAAATCGTCAATGCATATTCTCTCCATATTTAAGAAAACCCAACAATCATAAATAACATCTCAATATCCAAAAATGGGAGATCAGATTTCATAAATTCTGATAAATCTATACAGTAGAATACTATGTACATATTAAAATAATTGTGTAGATATTTAACATTTATTGTTTTAGAAAGATGCATGTGGGGGCACCTGGGTGGTCCGAAGTGTCTGCCTTCAGCTCAGGTCATGATATCGGAGTCCTGAGATCGAGCCCCCCATCAGGCTCCCTGCTTGGTGGGAAGCCTGCTTCACCTTCTCTCAGTCCCCCTGCTTGTGTTCCCTCTCTAGCTCTGTTTCTCTCTATCAAATAAATCAATAAAATCTTTTAAAAAGGGATGCATGTGAAATATATGTGTTTTCTCTTGTGTTTTTCACATAATCTCCCCTGCACTTAGAACAGGGACTGACTAGTGCATAGTTGGTGCTCAACAGGGATTTTCTGAATAAATACAATGAGTGAAAGACACTGTTACAAGGAAGAAGCAAATTAAAAGAATATGTCCCATTTCTGTAAACTATGTATGTATAGCATGGAGTAAGTATGAGATTGCATGTAATAAAGACATTAATACAGGCGTTGTTAAGTGGTGGGCTTATGGAGAATTTATTTTTCTTCTATAGTAGATACTATCATTCCAGTACTTTTTTTTAAAAAAAAAAGGTTTTTTTTAAAGTTTTTTAAAAAGTTATTTTTGAGAGAAAGAGTACACACGCACATGCATGCGTTGGGAAGGGACAGAGAAATCCTCAAACAGACTCCATGCTGAGGGCAGAGCCTTAGGTTTGGTTTCAATCCCAGGTCCTGAGATCATGGTCTGAGCCGAAATCAAGAGTCAGATGCTTAACCGACTGAGCCCCACGCGCCCCTCATCACAGTACTTTTTAACAATGAATATTTACTACTTTTATATTTGGAAAAATGGTTATTGCTATACTACAAATAGGAATATTTGACATAAGCATGTAAAACTTGGTAAAACATGATTAATACAATGGATTTTAAAACACTCTCCCCTCATCCCCCCAAAACACTCCAAGACTACAAAGAAATATATACTCTTTTGCATTATCCTATGGGTTTTGAGCTCAACTAGTTAGGATATTCCATACCAATAAAATTATTGTTAGAAGCAACCTATCTAACACTTGCCATAAAGTAAGCTAATGCTCACGGGGGGTTTGAAGGGGAAAAAATATATGTATCTACCATTAAGGTGGCAATCATGTTCTCTTAGATCGGGAAAGGCAATATGCGCAATACTGTCTGAATCACCACCCACAAACCCACATGCCCCTCATACCCCAGTCAGTCCCTGACCACATGGGAACCTGACATGGCTGAACCCCACCTGTGAAAAAAAGTGAGGTGCTCTTGTGTGCTACAGATATGCCAGAAACACGTGTCACCTTCTGGGCTCAGTGACCTTTCCATCTCTGAATCTCTTTCACTGTGCATCCCCATAATATTGACAGGAGAAAGAAAAGACAACATTAATTTGCTGCTGTGCTCTGGGGAAGCAGAACAGAGCATATTTCCTCCTGGTGCCTTTCTCTCTCTCCAGCTGGAACCTCCTGGCTGGGATTCCTGCATTTTCCTTGCTACTTCCTATAATTCCCACATCTCAGGTCTTCTCACTTGAACAGGTACTGTTTTCCAAATGCATCATTACAGATAGAACACACCTTCCACAGGCAATAAATAGTATCTGTGTTAATTCTAGTGGGAGGATTCGGGGGGAGCCGGGAACAGTTTAGAACACACTGAACAGTCCAAAGTCAATCAACAGGTTGGCTGGGTGTGATGCTCGCTTTTCTTCAGAGACTTCTTGTTTGGGCACAGGTAAGCTCTGCTGTCTGAAACGTCTGTTAATTAATGCCTAGGGACTGGAGTCCCCCCAGACTTTCCGTGAGAGTGTAACTACCTGTTTCGTTAGGCATGGGCTGGCACAGTAACCCAGCCTCTCGGCTTGGTCCTGCCTCTCACCTGCAGGAAGCTTCGTCACCCACCCGCAGTCCTGCTGGGACTGGGGCCAACCCAGGTGAACCCTGAAGATACTTCCAGATTCAACTGGCAGGAAATCAATCCGGGAAATGTACTTTCCATAGCAGAAGAACCTGATAACAAATTAAGCCCAGGTTGGAGCAGGATGTAAGGAATGCCATTGCCCTAGCAACGAAAAGTTAACCCTTCTGCCACTAATGCAGGCCACTCTCTTGGTAGTCCCAAGGCCCAGACTTTTTATTTGCTCCCAAGAATCAAGCAAGCCACTTCAATTCTCAGTTTCTCTTTAGATGTCCTCAAGGCCTTAACTCAATTCCACAATGACCACAAAGCCTTCTCCAGGCCACCTTGATTTCTTTTCTCCCTGAACACTTACCTGCCTGTTCCACAAATTAGGTAAGCAGAACATCCAAACTCAAGTGCTATTTCGCTGCCGTGTAGGAAGCCTTGTGTCTCCTGTGTATTGGGTTGCAAGCTCCTTGAAACAGGAAACACTGACTTACTCCTCCTCTCTCTCCTATCACAACTGTCAGAGTAAAGGTGCCCCAGAATGCGTCAACAGATCACTGTTTAAGACAAAGTGAAATAAGACTCCCCTTTGGCCCTCTTTGCTTCTAAAAGTAAAACCAGTGAGATAATGAAAATGTGAGGTATTTTTCAAAAGGAAACATTTGAGTTGGATGTTGTTCATCTACATGGTAGGTATCTCTAAGTGTTTAAGCTGTTAACTAATTTCCAGTCACCACTCACTTGTGGTCTATCTCCTCTTACCATTGGTACTTTTGTGCCTAAGAATGCCTAAGCAAGGATGCAGGAAAGAGAGAGGCCAGGCAGAAAAAAAGGATAAAGTAGAATAATGGAGCAGGAGTTCACAGATTAGGAGACCTCGTTTTTGTTAATTCTTGTTGCATGACAGTCAGAACAGACTGTCCTGATTCCCTGAAGAAGCCACACACTTCGCCAGTGCTAGCTGCACCCCTCTCTATGCCTGCCAAGGCCACATTCCAGCTCAACTATAAACTCTTCTGTGCACTTTAGCAGGGTCAGTCATGTCCTGTTATCCTCCCTAGCATTCTGTTGTAACTGGTTGTACTCAAGTCCTACTTTACATTAAACTGTGAAATTCATTAGGTTGCACAAGGAAGTTATTCAAGACATTTATTTATCTATCTATCTATCTATCTATCTATCTATCTATCTATCTATTTATTTATTTATTTTAGTTTCTGTTGCTCTATTGTGAGGATAACAGGTACAAAGAATTTAAGTGATCTATTCAAAGTCCTGAACCAAACTGGCCCTTACGGTACGGGCAAGCCCCGCTGTTTCTGAGTACTGTGCCCCAAGAGCCAGCCACCTGTGTCTCAGAAAAAGAAAGTCCCTCAAACATGAATGGAAAAAGAAGAGCTGGATGAGAAGTGAGTGCCTGTGTGCTTCTGACCCGATGACAGCTGAGGAATCGTGGCTCCCTGGAACATCCTGGGTGTGTTATCCAGAGCCTCCTCTCCTAGGACTTTTTAGGAGGACTCTCTGAAGGGTACCCGCGGAGACCCCTCTCCATGTCCCAGGATGACCTTTGCTACAATTTGGAAAATAATTCATAATCAGTAGCCAATCGGTTAAAAATCATTAGTCATTCCATAGAGCAGCTTCTGTTTGAAAAGTCTGAAAAGTTCAGATCAGTAACTATAACTGTCCCAAAGCTTCAGTTTTCCTCTGCCCACCTGCCTAGCCTATAGGTTCTACCAAGGTAGTGCCTGTTTATCACTCAGGATAGCATCAGCTCCAAGATCTCAGATTTGAAGCTCCTCCTTCCTGACCATATATTCGGAGTCCATCTGTGTTACTGCCTTACCCTCTAAGACGCTGGACTCCTCCGAACCTCTGGTCCACCAACCTTTCTTCTCTCTTAGCCCATCCACCTCATTCAGTCCCTTGGCCCACCAATTTCATTTCTACTTTGGCCAGCACCCTTCGCCCTCCACCCTTTCACTGGGTCAGCCTTCACAGCCCTACCTTGATGACACCCAATTTCTCCTTACCAGCTGTTGTGTACTGCTAGAGACACTTATGAAATATTGTGAGACCATTATGAACCCAGGCCTTTTAACCTCCATCAAGACGTCACAATATACCTCCAGGTGTTCCATGCTGAGCATTGTATGTTTAAAACCAACTGCTGATATACTGAGTTCTGTGACTGGTGTGACCAATCTCCCAATCACCTAGCCTGGAAATCAAACTGGAATTTCTCCTTTCCCTCGCCTTCCTTCAAATCTGTCACCAATTTTTCTCTTAAGTTGCTGTACATCCGAGACGGATTCCTTCTTTTCATTCCCGTGTAAGTCCATACCGTCACAGCATTACTATGGTGATAACTTCACAACTGAGCTCCCATCCTCTAACCTCCGGCCCCAGTTCCACCTTACTTGACTTGACCAAAGTGTGGCTGGTGATGATGACGTGCCCCGAAGCCACTGGTGGCCTTCTCCTCTCTGCCTAAGAGAGGTCACATTCCTGAGGCTGGCAGTCAGAGCCTGCTGTGCCCTGACCCTGATCTACATCTTCAGACATCACCCACAGCTTCACTTCATGCAGAACAAAATGGAGTAAAGAAATAGAACGTGTCAGGGTGCACCTCACATATAAAGGGTAAGTACCATCATGCAACTCATGGTTCCTAAAATAAAACCTGTTTGTTATCAAGGGTCATGTTAAAGTTTGCAAACCACTGATCTAAACCATTTGCTATACCTAAGCGTGCCCTGAGACTTTCTCTTTCATTTTGAAGTTATGAAATAGTGCAAGTACACAGACTAGTTCAGGGGATAATACAATAAACAATTGTTCGTCAAATCTTAACATGCCACATGTACTCCAGATTTTAAAGTACGTATTTATGTGGGTATCCATGAGTGTGTTTACGTATATGTGTCTATATAACAGGTCCAACTGAGACTTAGCCTCCTGTGTCCACCCATTCCATCCTTCCCTCCCACTGGCAGTCTCTATACACGGAGCTTGGTGTTTCCATTCCTGCTAATGTTTTCACATGAAAACATTATGACACTATAAAATTATATCACTACAAGTAGTGATATAAAAAATTATGAAATTAAATATCCATAAACAATATATATTGTTTTGTATATTTTCAACCTTTATATAAACTTTGTGCCTAACATCCTGCATCCTTCCTTCTTTAACATGCTTTGTGTTTTTCCACATTAATAGTGACATGGTTCTCTAGTAGATTTCCTTTTCTCTGGTGAGTATTTTCCGAATACAGTTTCTCTGTCCAGCCTCCCGTGGATGGCCATACAGGTCGTGGCCAGTTATTTGCTACGGCCGACAAGGCTACGGTGTAGTTCCTGCATGTTTTCTTGGGTATGTCCCTTTGAAGCGGATCCCTCGTAGGGTCTTTGTCGGGGCTGTTCCCTTTACCTGGGATGGACTCCTCGCTATCTAGAGTGCAGGAAATGTCATCCATCCCCTCAGGCACCTCTCAACGCCAGGTCTTCAGACATCCTATTCATCCAGTCGCGGCAATATCGTCAATATGGTCCGTCCATTTTCCTGCAGCGTTCAGTGTGTATCTTTTTTTTTTTAAAGATTTTATTTATTTGACAGAGAGAAACACAGCCAGAGAGGGAACACAAGCAGGGGGAGTGAGAGGGAAAAGCAGGCTTTCCGCCAAGCAGGGACCCCGATGTGGGACTCGATCCTGGGTCTCCGGGATCATGACCTGAGCCGAAGGCAGTCGCTTAACCAACTGAGCCACCCAGGCGCCCCTCAGTGTGTATCTTTTGAAAGACATCATCACTTCATCACATATAACTTTGACTGCGGTTGTTTGGGTACAGGCCCTGAGTTTCTTATGGGCACGTACTCTGTCACATGACATTCAATCCTCTCCCCCACCCACCCCCACTTAGAGCTGAGTGCAGATATATGCCCAGGACAGATCTGCAGGGAATAGCTGTAGAAGTCACTGAGCTTTCCTTCTTTTGCTACCAAGCACTGCTGTCACCATCTAATGACAAGATCTCATGACAACAGTATACACCTAATGGCTGTGGCATTCCCGTTTGTTATCATTCCACCGTGAGGGTACAGAGAAGCCCATTACTACCACCAACATTGTATGCATGGGGAAACTGCAGGTAATGGGGATACCTTGAACTTGATAACTTCCTGGGACTAAATGGCCACAGGCGGGCCTGCGTATAAAGATCAAAGCAAATATATTCCCATGTAAAGAAATCAAACATTGAGCAGATAAGCGTATGACAAATCAGTCAACCAAGGCTTAGTGCCACCACTGTAGGCAGGACTTGGGAGGGGGTCCATTTCTCCTCCTACGGCCTCAACCCTAATAGTCCCCAGACCTCACAATCACTCTACCCCTCTAGCCTGCAGAGAGAGATACAGAGAGCGTGTGTGTTTCCAATGGCAGCCAGAGTAGGTTCAGAATCCTTGACAAGGGCAGGACTGAGGAGAGGCAATGTGCCTGTCCACCCATATGTTTTCATCCCCCCTCCAAGTTCAGTGGTGTGGCGATGAGGGCATCGTGAGGGACTTCTTCCTGACTCCAAATCAGAGATCCATTCTCATTACATTTCTTTTGTTTTTACTAGACTTGGATAAGGTTAGCAGATGAGATGGAAAAATCAGTTCAAGAACCCAGTGCTGAAAACCTCTTTCCATTTTACTCATCAGTACAAAGTATCAGCTTAGATGATGGCAAGTTGATACCTGTTTATACCAGCCTCATAAATTAGTAATGAAACATGGCCAGGTCACAAGATTTTTATAAGCGCTCACCATTCCAAGCCATATGACCTACCAGAGGGACAGTAACTAAAACAAGTACTCTTGAGCTGCTCCCCCCCCAACCCCCAGCTCTGGTTATGGGTTGACAGAAAGGTCAGCTGAAGCCCTGAAAATCCTAGTCCTACAAAGGAGCTTAACACTCATGTTGGCAATGGGCTAAACAACACGCAAATTTAGGAGGCACTAAAAAATCAAACTCCTGATTGCTGTTTCTAGGTTTTGGAGTTTGATTTTAGAAAGGACTAAGTATGAGAACAACCATTTCTCTTTACCGTAACAGGACCTCAAGTCTCAGATGACATCTGATTATCATCTGTGCAATGCCATCTGAGTGCCTGCATTGTTTTTCTAATTGGGGTGAAATGCCCATGGCCCCGCTGCTGCTGCTGCTGCTGCTGCTGCTGCTGCGTCAGCTGCCGGCAGACATGAACTTCACAGCTCTGCACCACTCGCTCTTTGCCTTGGCATAGCCACACACCACCTGCGGGCCCTGGAAGTGGAGGCTCTGACTCTAACAGAGGCCAAGAGACAAACAATTCCTCCCCTTCTCAAGGAGGTGTCCCCATCACCCTACTGACTTAATATAATCTGCACGCTCCCCAGCACTCTGGGGCCCCCTCCTCCTCTCTACTTCTTGTTTTCTGTGGTACTTTTCACTTCATGCCTTAATACATTACTTCCTTTCTCATAAGTTTTTTTTTTAATTGTGGTGAAATATACCTAATGAAATTTTCCATCTTAACCCTTTCTAAGTGTAGCATTGAGTACATTCACATAGTTGCACAACCAATGCCCACAACTCTTTTCATCTTGTGAAACTGAAACTCTAGAGTCATTCAACAGCAATGCCCCCTTCCCCCTTCTTCCAGCCTCGGCAAACACCCCACTACTTTCTGTCTCTGTGCACTTGGCTACTCTGGGCCCCTCAATTAAGTGGAAGCAGGCAGCACTGGTCTTTTTGTGACTGGCTGATTTCACTTGGCATGATGGCCCTTGGATTCATGTGTCAGAATATCCTTCCTTTTTAAAACCGAATAATATTTCATCGTATGTATCTATTGTATTCTGGTTACCCACTCATCTGTCAATGGACATTTATTTATTTATTTATTAAGGATTTTATTTATTTATTTGACAGAGAGAGATCACAAGTAGGCAGAGAGGCAGGCAGAGAGAGAGGAGGAAGCAGGCTCCCTGCTGAGCAGAGAGCCCGATGTGGGCCTCGATCCCAGGACCCCGAGATCATGACCTGACCCAAAGGCAGAGGCTTAACTCTCTGAGCCACCCAGGCGCCCCTCAATGGACATTTAAATGGGTGCGTCCACCTTGTGGCTGGTGTGGAGTCAGTCGGTCATGAACATGGGTGTGCAACTATCTCCTCACAATCCTGCTTTCAGGTCACAGGGCGATTAAGCAGTACCCCCATATCTGCAGTTTTGTGTTCTGCCGTTTCATTTCCTGCAGCCAATTGTGGTTCAGAAGCAGACGATCCTCATCCTCAGGAGGTCACAATGCCTGCATCATCCCCTCACTGTGTCTCGTCACGTGGGCATGTTAGCTGCTCACATCACAAGAAGGCTGAGTACAGCACAATAAGGTATTTTGAGTGACTGAACATATTCACATAATTTTGTTATAGTACACTGCTGTAATTGTTCTATTTTATTATTAGTTATTGCTGTTAGTCTCTCACCGTGCCCAATTTACGTTCAACTTTATCGTAAGTATGTATGTATGGGATATATGGAGTTTAGTACTCTCTGCAGTTTCAGGCATCTACTGGGGGTCTTGGAATGTAGCTCCTACAGAGAAGGGGTGAACTATTATATACTCAGATGGGGAATTGTCCCATCACTGGTCATTCTAGTTTTTTAAAGATTTATTTGAGAGTGAGGGGAAGGACAGAGGGAGGAGAGAGAGACTCTCAAGCAGACTCCTCACTGAGTGTGGAGTCCGACACGGGGTTTGATCTCCCGATCCTGAGATCACCATCCTGAGATCACAACCTGAGCCAAGATCAAGAGTCAGATGCTCAACTGACTGAGCCACCTAGGCAATTCAGCAATTCTGTCTTTTAATTTTTTGAGGACCTGCCAAACTGTTTTCCATACTGTCTGCCCTATTTTATAATCCCACCAATAGTGCAAAAGGGCTCCAATTCTTCAGCATCTCTGGAAACACTTGTTATTATCTGGCTGTTTTGTTTTGAATTTTTTGGTAGCCATCTTAATGGTTATGCTGTTAATATATTCTTTTTATTTATTATGTTTATCATCTGTCCTTCCTGGTCCTGCTGCTAGCCCAGAATATAAGTGCCATTAGCAGAGGGATCTTTGCCTATTTTGTTCACTGATGTATCCCTACACTGAGAACAGGACTTAGAATATAGTAAGTGCTCAGTAAATATACACTGTAAGAATGAATAAATGAATTGAGAAAAGAAAGAAACACTGACAGGTCTTTAATTTTCATTACTGGTCTTTAATTTCCTTGTTTCTTGGCCAAAATCTCAATCTGACTATCTATCTCTCTGTTTATCTATCTGTGTATCCATCCATTCATCCATCCACACATTAATTACCTTTATGAAAGCTACTTAGCACCTTATGAAAGCAATTATTCTTTGAACAAATATTTTCTGAGAGTCTACTCTGTGCCATTATTACGTTCAATATTGTTCAGGTGGAAATTCTAAAGCACATGGAATTCGGTGTTTTTGGAGTGCTCACAAAAAATCCATAAGAAAACCAAAGAGAGGGGGCATCTGGGTGGCTCAGTAGGTTGAGCAACTGCCTTCAGCTCAGGTCATGATCCCGGAGATCCGGGATCAAGCCCCACATCGGGCTCCCTCCTCGGTGGGAAGCCTGCTCTCCTTCTCTCACTCCCCCTGCTTGTGTTCCCTCTCTGGCTGTGTTTCTCTCTGTCAAATAAATAAAATCTTAAAAAAAAGAAAGAAAGAAAGAAAAGAAAACCAAAAAGAGAATCCGTAGTATACCAAAAACTTAGTTCTTATCTGGCATGTCCATTTATTATCAATATCCATTTGAGATTTCTGCTCATTTGTAACACAATACCTCAAAATGAATGCAACAGCACAAAACAGAGCTTCATCCTCCACTGACCTTGCTTCGGTCCCATGCCCTTGTCCCTACCTCAGTAAATGGCTCCCAGAAACCAGAGATATCTATTAGTCCTCAGCCTAACCTGGTCCTCTTTATCCAATTGCCAATAATAACTATTAGAGTGATTGACATATATTGAGCTCTTACGGTGTGTGAGGAACACTTCCAAGTTCTTTGCATGTTACTAACTTATTTATTCCTCACAACCCTATGGAGCACAAAGAGGCAACAGGTCAAGACTCTTGTCCAAGGGAAGGGACCATGCAGCTAGGAAGTCGTGTAGCCAGAATTTGTACCCAGCTAGTCTTGTTCCAGAGCCTACAGCCTGAACTTCCACATTACTCGGGAAATGCTGTTTCAACCTCATTTATTCAAAAATCATTCTAAAATGTATTAGTTCACTTTCCTAACTGTACAAGTGAAAATAACTTGTATAATTGAGAACTGTGCAAGTCCTTCAGCTCCTTCTGGGTATCGGTGATCATTAGGAAGCTTGGATAACCGAGGTACCAATGGTCAGATTGTGGATATTATCTATGGTGAGCCTAGAGCCTTACTGGGAAGTTACTCTTAAATAAAAGTTTCTTTATTTTTTAAGACTTTTATTTATTTATTTGTCAGAGAGAGAGAGAGAAAGCAAGCACAAGCAGGGGGAGTGGCAGGCAGTAGGAGAAGCAGGCTCCCAGTGGAATAAGGAGCCTGATGTGGGACTCAATCCCAGGACCCTGGGATCATGACCTGAGCCCAAGGCAGAAGCTTAACCATCTGAGCCACCCAGGCATCCCTCTTAAATAAAAGTTCTAAAAGGACTTTATTTTCCTATTTTGATGTTTGTTGCTTTTTTTTCCCCAAAGCAGAATATGCCAGTAACAATTAGGTTAACTGAAGACTTTGATTAGTCAAAGATATATTGTAGTAGATACACTGTCATTAACGTAAACAAGGCACATCCATTATATAAACACTATTAAAAAATGGACTTTTTTCTACTTTGAGGTTGCATTGATCTTGGAGGCCAAGGGAGCCGGAAGGCAGAAGGCCCAAATCCTACTCAAATTAAATGAATCACATACTTAAAAATAAACCACAATCCTTCTGGCACCAATGGTGCCATCTGTAAACCAAGAATAATAAAGGCCAACAACTTGAGATTTCTGAATTAAAGTTGAAAAGATAAGAAGCAAATGTAATTATAAGCCTAAGGCAAGATGACTGCAGGTCCAGAAAGTGTCCCTTCCAAGTTTTAAGCTGATTTTGTGTGTTAACAGCCTACATTATTTAAGTGCATCATCCATTTAACATTCAAATGAGATGCTTTTAGATCCGATGATTTTAACCCAGAAGGATGAGCTTTAATATCCCAAGAGTGCCTTTAGAAAACAAAAGATCCAGTACCAGCCAGAAGCTATTCAGGCGAGCTACACAGATCATATGGTCTTGGGAGGACACAAGCACTGATTGTTACCAGAAAACTCAAGGTCAGAACTTGGAGTTCCATTTCTACCACCCCGGCACTCGCTTCCACAAAGAATGGTAGTATGTACTGAAAAGTTGCAACCATTCCCCAGCTTGCTATTTCAAACTCACCAGCTAATCAGCCCCACCAGGGAATTAACCTCTTTCAGACATTCCCAAATAACAGTCCCAAACGATGTTTTTTGCTCCCCCCCCTTTTTTACAACATCCAAAACAATGGAGAAGATAAAGAATGTTATAAACCAAAAGTGATTTCAGCTGAAGTGTGATTTTTTTTTTTTTTTAGATGAGCATTGCTAGATAAAAGTAGGAAGCAGAGCTCTAAACCTAACCTGATTTTTAAAAATACCTTTAAAATACCTGGCCAAACTAATGCTTTGTTGACCTATGTGGTTTTTTCCCTTCCACGCCCTTTCCCCCCAGCCCCCATATCCAGTCGAGACTTCTGAAATGGGAAAAGGGCCTCTGCGGGGCCTTGCTCATAAATCAGAACATGCCAAAAAGAGCTTTGGTTTGACTTTTGCTTGTAAAAGAATGTACTGTCAGTTAAAACAAGAGAAAACCACGCTTGAGAACACACAGCCTAATCCTGACCACTCAGAGGGCAGTCTGGCATCCTGTCAATCTTCCTAGAGATGGCCAGGCCTGGAGCAGCCCTCACAGCCTCTGCCCTCACAGCCTCTGCCCACACAGTTGACCTGAATGTAATTTTTTCTGGTGACTATGGACTGGCCAGGCCATTCCTACAGTCTAGTACGTTGTCTATAATATGGTATTGAGTACTTAAAACATCTTCTGTCAGGGGCGCCTGGGGGACTCAATCAGTTAAGTGTCCGCCTTTGGCTCAGGTCATGATCTCGGGGTCCTGGGATTGAGCCCGCTTTTCCCTCTCCCTCTGCCCCTCCCCACTGCTTGTTCTCTCTCTCTCTCTCTCTCTCTCTCCCTTTCTCTCATAAATAAAATCTTTAAAAAGCAAAAAAACTCCAAAAAATGAACAAACAAAAAAACCCCATCTTCTGCCAAGGAAGTCCTGTTGCTTCACAGGCATTAACTTAACAACCTCCAAATTTCTTCAAAAGTAAAAAGAATTGTTAGTCAGCTGAGAGTAAGTTAATTACAACTAAGCACTAAGTTTCTTGTTTTCCCTTCTATACTGAATCTAAATTAAGCTTAATACAACTGCTAGACCAAATTAGGAACACTTTTTAAAAACTATTTATTTATTTATTTATTTATTTGTTTATTTATTTATTTATTTAAGAGAGACAGAGAGAATGAGAGAGAGCATAAGTGGGGTGAGAGACAGAAGGAGAAACAGACTCTCTGTTGAGCAGGGAGCCCGACATGGGGCTCGATCCAGGACTCCAGGATCATGACCTGAACTAAAGGCAGATGTCCAACCAACTGAGGCGCCCAGGCACCCCCTCAGATTAGGAACTCTTTTTTTTTTTTTTTTAAGATTTTATTTATTTATTTGACAGAGAGAAACACAGCGAGAGAGGGAACACAAGCAGGGGGAGTGAGAGAGGGAGAAGCAGGCTTCCGGCCGAGCAGACAGCCCGATGTGGGGCTCGATCCTGGGTCTCCAGGATCATGACCTGAGCCAAAGGCAGTCGCTTAACCAACTGAGCCACCCAGGCGCCCCATCAGATTAGGAACTCCTAAAGACAGGTTCTGGGTGGCCATTTCCTTCCTATTACCCTTGAGTATTAAGCATTCCATTTCTCCCATGAAAAGAATGACTTTAATTAATCTTAACTGACTAATCAACAATCTACAAACCTAATCTACAATGGGTCTGTGCTATGTAAATCCACATGAACCTACTATGGGCTGAAAAGGGAGAGTCACCGTCTCTAAATCCTCCATGAACCATCAACATTTAAAACATTTTCCTCTATCATCTGTTTTCCAGATGGTGGTAACATCTCCCTCCTCCAGTCCTTTGATCTGCTTCTGGCTGAAAGAGGAGAGAGGGTCTCTAGCTGTTAAGGAACTAATGTGACCACAGGCAGAAAGGCTCAAAGCATTTTAGTGTGGGGAGAGCTTTAAGGACCATTTACTTTGGAAACAGCAAATAGATTTCAACCCTCGTGCCAACCTCTTTGGTAAGAGCTTCCTAGAGTCCTGCGCTGAGAGGCATTCTAGGCATGGGCCGAAATCAGAGAGAAGGTGCCATGATTGATTTACTGCCACAGGCTCTTGAGGGACAGGCTCAGGAGGAAGCCATGGCATAGAGCCATGTATTTGCCATTCCTGAGTTGATTCTACAATAGGGAGCTAAAAGACATGCCTGACTTTTTAAAAAAGTAGAAGTGACAGCAATCATAAAAAAAAAAAAAAAACTATTTAGAAATATTTAGGACAATAAATATTTAAGGAAAATCCATGCTCCCTGAAAGGGACTCCAGATGAGGTCCTTGCAAGGCATGTCCCAGAGAGAGCCAAAGGTGGAATTTATTTGCTTGTTTGCTTATTATTTATTTATTTATTTATTTATTTATTTATTTATTTATTTATTTATAAGGGAGAGAGAGAGAGACAGAACACAAGTGGGGTGAAAGGCAGAGGAAGAAGCAGACTCCCTGCTGAGCAGGGAGCCGGATATGGGGTTTGATCCCGGGACTTTGGGATCATAACCTGAGCCGAACGCAGACACCCAACCAACTGAGCCACCCAGGTGCCCTATTTTTTATTTTTTAAAGCTTTTTATTTATTTGAGAGACGAGGGAGAATCTTAAGCAGTCTCTGCACTGACAGCCAACCCTGAGGGCATGACCTGAGCTGAAACCAAGAGGGAAAGTTCAACCAACCGAGCTGAGCCACCCAGGCACTCCCAAAGGTGGAATTTCTAAGTTCTTATTCACCCGCACCCCGACAGCTCCACTGAGGGAGGGTAGGTGGGAGCTAAGTAGTTCTCCAGCGGTTATGTGGCTTCTGAGATAGGACTGCATGCGGAAGGAAAAAGAAAAAAAAAGCCTGAGGTCTGACAGTTAGGTAGATGTCAGCGAGTATAAGCAGAAAAGTCAATGCGATGGTTGTTTTGATAGGAAAAATGGAGAATCAATTTCTCGAGCTTGAACCAGCAAAGCTCTCTTCTTCACTCAGTCAATAGTATTTACTTGCTTTCTGCTCTGCTCTTAATACTGATGGACCCAGTGGGTGCAGACAAGGCAAATGGTATGGTTCCCTTCATAGCCAGCTTATAAACCCTCTCTCCCTCTCCCCTGACGTGGGCTTGGATGCCAGAAGCCAAGTTAGCCCTCTGGAGAGACAGAGTTGGCCTCCCAACATCCACTCTGTGTTGTCAGCCAACTGGCTCCCAGGTGAGGAGAACATTTTTGGCAGTAACTGTAGTACAGAGCAGGCAAGAGACCTTAAGAAAAGGCAAGGGAGAGGAGGCAGGCATGTGATTCTGGAGACAAATAAACACAATTAGCTGTGCTAGAAACAAACTGAAAAGCCTCAGTGGGAAGACTGATTCCCTCTGCCAAGAGAGAAAACCAAAGGGAAATTCATTTTCAAAGAAACTTTTCACTTCCTTTGGCAGCATGGCCCAGTTTCTGTCAAGCCCTTCTTCTTGTGGGTTCCCCTAGCATCCCAAATACTATGGCAATGATGGTGCTTTACCATCAGGCTTTATCATCAGGTTTGCTGATCAGGCAGAATCCACTACTGTTTCAGGCTGGTCATGTCATTCATAGAGATAACATTTCCAAGCCTTTCAGAGCTATTCTGTCCGTCTGCACCTAAAGAGACTCAAATTGCAGCAGTGGACAGGTGGTGGAATTCGCAGAAATCACAGTTACATCCCTAGATGTTTACTCTTCCAATGGATCCAGTTGTTGTGTAGGATTAGTTACAGCAGAAAGGTCTGGTGGTAAACACTCAGCATGGCAGTTCACAGGCTCTGGAGTTAGGCAACTTGTAAGATCACCACTTGCAAGCTGTGTGACCTTGGGCAAGTAATTTAATCTCCTTGGGTGTCACTGTCTTCATCTATAAGGGTACCAAGCACCTGACTAATAAACAGGCTTGTTGTGAATTTTAAAGAATTATAATAAAGGAGTACTTATCTTTTAGAAATGCATTCTAAAATGCTCACAAATAATAATAATTCTGGGATTTGCTTCCAAATCATATGGAGGTAAGGTATATGTACGAAGAAGTTGGTCATGAGATGATAATTGTTGATGTTGGGGGACGGGTACATGGGGGTTTATGATACTATTCTGTGCACCGCCATCTTTTTGAAATATTTCTATAAAAGGAAGCTTGAGAGAGAGAAAGAGAAGATAATATGTGTAAAATTGCTAGCACACAACATGTACTCAACAAATGTAATCTGTTATAGATCAGACAGAGTCTTGAAGGCACGCTTGGTACGTCAAAGAGGCACGAGGATAGCAGCCTGCCTGTCTAGAGACGTGCATGGGTCCTGGGGCCGGCAATGGGGGAAGGGAGAGTCAAATAAGCCCTGAACTTCATCATCCTTCATCCATTATTGCCCTACCTTTTCACCATCAAACCTGTTTTAATAATCAATTTTTTGTTTGATTCTCTACACTTTGCTAAATCAACCAAGTCCAATAAATATTCATTATGCCTTATATTTTGGTTAGATGCACAAGTCAGGGTCTGAGTCATCTTTAGATGAATTGGTGATCGGCTCCAAACTGAGCTGCCATCAGCCCAGCCCAAAGCGAAGCACTTCCAAGCTTGAATGGCCTGAACAGCACACACATATGCAGTTTTGTAGGCATAGGAGATAATGAAAAAATGCTCAATGTACACCTTCACGACCACCTCCCACCCCCTGCCACCAGAGTCTCTGCCTCCGATAGGTTCAGGAAACTGCATACATACATTCACAGTCAGTTCCAGAAACTCCCAGCTCCAGGAATCCCTTAGATAGGGTGATGAGCTAGATGGACAGAAAAATGCATCCTGGATTTTCACCACTCTAAGGGAGTCCTTAATTAAACTCAAACTCATCCGCTCCATGCCCTCTCACAAACAAACAATCGGCCACCCCAGCTCTGACACTTGGCCTTGGGCTAGCCATTTCATCTTTGTCTTTTCCTTTGTCAACTGGGATTATCTCCCTTCCAAGGCTATTTTGGGGATTAGAGATAATGTAAATGAACTACATTGCCCAATGCCCAGCACCAGGCAATTCCTCAGGTGGTAGGAGTTACTTTATATCTCTCTGTGCCTGTGTGTATGCATAGGTGTATTATTATTACCTCCTTGGGAATTTGGTTAATGTTTAGACCCAGTGGTTCTCCAGGCCATGAGACATACTGAGACCACATAATTATAGTTTAATATTTTCTTTCTCTTTCATGTGACAAAATTTTGATGCAGCTGCCTTCAATCTCTTACACAGAGCTGATGTATAGGTAACTGTGTTACTGCCATCGATACCTACATGCCCTCTCCTACATGATTCCTTTTCTCCTTCTGTAAATATCTTGTGACTATATCTTTTAATTAAAAAAATTACAAAAGGTAAAAAGGGGAAAAATGTGGTCCAATTCAAGTCTAGCAGGCCATTCTTATTACTACTGTGAAATGCTTGCTGAATATCCACCCTATATACATACATGGTGGAGACTCAATGGATGAGATGAATATAAATAATAAAGCAGGAATTCCATTCGCAAAGACTTCAGTAATGATCCAGTGGCAATCCAGGCTTCTCTAGGGAAGTTCAGGGCCATCGGAAATTTTTATCTTATTCTCAATCTTACCTAAAAAAATAAGCACACTCTTTCCCCTTATCCTGAGTTCTTTTTCTTCAAAACATTTTTCACCACCTCGAAGTATATATCTCCTGATTTACTCGTTCATTGTTTGTCTTCCCCTGAGAGAATACATGCTACCTGAAAGCAGGGATCTTGATCACATCCGTATCTCTAACAACACTGTAGAAGGAGTGCCAAGCACTGATTAGGCCCTTGGAAAATGCTTTGTAATGATTTCATTATCGTTTCCTTTCTCCAAATACCCAGTGTCACCCAATGACAAAAAGGCATCTAGGTCTGCAATCCTGTCCTATGTATTCTTCACACGCTGACCACTGGGACCCAGTGCAGGAGACAAGAGCATAAGCAGCTAAGCACATAGTATAGGAAGTGGTGCCATGGAGGGGAAGAAAAATGAAGCAGGAGGAAGTGATTTCCTCATGGCCTTATATGCACCACATATAAGTACCATTCTGATTTTTTGTCCCTGTGCTATTGCTTAAGCTGCTTCTCCCATCAGAACTACCCATCTCTTGACCTAAATGTTATCCCCCTTCCAGATCTCACTCAGGTTCTTTATCCTGAATTATGTTGACTTTAAGAGCTCACAGTGACTCTGCCCTTTGCTAAACTGAGTGAACCCTCCCCTGCCCGCCACAGTGCTTTACAGCCCTATATGTAACTGTAAGCAGTTTAAATTTTCTTCCATGTATGAGAAAAATTTGATGCTCCAAATGTAGTACAAGCTCGTTTAGCACAAAGCCATGCTTTCTGTTTCTCCTGAATCCCTCCAAGTAACCAGCACAGTGTTAGGCACTTACTACATAGTCAAAAAAATCCCCACAGGTGAACTGACAAACTTCCAATTCGAATCCCACCTCTGCTGCTCAGGCATGATTCCATCTACTCCCCCAGGAACATTTGTTTCCTTTTTCTCCCTCATCCTTCCAAGTGCTCGTCTATCAGAATGACCCTCTAGCTGCAGAGATCTAAAATATTACCATCTTAGGTGAGACTGAAGGTTGTCAAGGACTCTGACAGCCACAACTCAGAAGGTGGCATTCCATGCAGAGACGTAAGCCATAAACAAGTCACCATTCAGAATGTTTTCAAGAAGGGAAAAAAAAGGCCACAGAACTCAAGAGACACCTACAGCATCTCATGAATGAACCTGAACCCTTCACCAACCCGAAATCCAATGAATCAGTTTCTCCCTGAAATGCTGCCCAGTTTCAATGACATTCCTGCAGGTCACCTGAGCCTGGCTGGGTGGCATTATAGTACTGTGGCCAGTTCCAACCTCAGCATCAACATATGCATGAAACTCATTCCACTTTCTCAAGTGCTCTGGGTTGCTGGCAGCTCAAGAGAATATCAGTGCCTTTATTTTGCTTAAGTGCGGGAATAAAAAAGCTAAGATGGAATTCTTGGAATGAATTCTTTGGACAGACTAAGTATACCATGGAGAATATAAATTTTCTAATTCAAGAGCCATTACACTTCAACACCGATTTTACATCATCCTGCCATTTTGTCCATTTTTTTCTTTAATGTTTTCGTAATCCCCTGCAGAGTCTAAATGAGAGATGAGAAGATAGTTTTCACCAACAAAAGTTTTATATCTCACAAAAGTATGATCTATAAGCCATATTCAGCAAAGCATGTGTGATTTAATTCCCTCTTCAGTTGGCTGGGGGTAGGTGTAGCCCTCCTCCAGTTTCCCACCTATAGACTTATCTTTAACCTGCTGAGTAGTCTCTTAGACTCTAAAGAGCAGGTGTCAAGGATAAGGCAAATTCAGTTTCAAGCTACTGATGAAAAGCAACAAACTCTTACTTCCTTGAGAATAGAAACATGTTTTCTTCTTTGCTTTTCTTAATCTTGGACTGCATCACTCTAGAAGGATAAATGTCACCGCCCTTAATGCCAGCTACATGTCAAGATCAACAAAAACTTTAAAAATCAGTAACCTTTGCCTTTGATCTTCAAATTCTAGGAACTAGGTATTGGTTAAAGCCAGATGTCAGCTCGGCCTGGGGGCTGAACTCTCCCCTTGGTATTTCTTTGGGTGTAACTTCTCTCAAAATTTTGAAGTCTCCGATTACCTCTATTATATATTAACATTCATCATCATTATTATTAATTCACTCATTCAACACAGCACATATATAGTATTGAAATACTGATATATACTGATAATAGCATTGAAATCTCCTCACATAGAAAATACTAATAGTTTATTGACTATCTAGATGGCTTAGAAGCTTGTAGCCTCCCAGACATGCAGAGAAGTTTTCTTTAGGCCCTAGGCTTAACTCAATCTGATCATCCAACCCAGATGATTTACCATAGAAAGCAGCAGTTCCCTGCTTCTGCGGAAGTGTGGTTTCTGAGAGTCATGTGGGATAATGTGTAGTCTAAATTTTCTACTCTAAACTTGTCAGTAGATAACCCCCTCCTATTTACCCTTGCCTGAACTTTGCTTTGGTCTGTCCATTTTAGCCCTGTGTACAGGTATCAGAGAGCCATGATCAACACTCCCCACAGTCTTTAAAGGGGAATATCATCTTTAAAACTTACCTACAAACTGTATCCTCCATAATATTTGAGGAATGAATGAATGAATGAGGGCATGCATGAACAAGGCATCTTTTGGTTCCCACACTACTGAGAAACCCATCAAGATCTCACTCCACAGGGTTCAGGTTCCTTCTCAGCCAGGACTACCAAAGCCCCATCATGAATTTCAGCAATTCCCTGCACTGAGCATCATAAACAGCCTGAACAAGGGAACATAAGGTAGTTCAGGAAGCAGAGGGGACTTTCCTCATTTAATCACTGTGGGGTGTGGGCTTCTAGCCACATACACCGGGAAAGCTGAGTGGAAGCTACAAGACCTAGACTGAGTGTGTTGATGCCCTACCTAAATTCTTACGTTGAAGCCCTAATCTCTCCCGTGATGACTGATATTGATGTGGGGCCTTTGAGAAGTAATTAGGTTTAGATGAGGTCATAAGGTCTCCATGATGAGATCAGTGTCCTTGTAAACAGAGGAAAAGAGCTTTTGCTCTCTTGACCTCCTCTCTCTTCCTTCGCCCCTTCTCTCTCCATCATGGAAGGACACAACACGAAGACAGCCATCTGTAACCCAGGAAAATGGCCCTCACCAGGAACTGAATCTACTGGCACCTTGATCTTGGATTTGTTAGTCTCCAGAAATGTAATAAACTTCTGTTGTTTAAGCCACCTAGCCTGTGGCATTTTGTTATGGCAACCGGAGCAGATTAAGACAGAGCGCCATTTCCCTGTTACTTAAACTGTCCCCAGAGGCAGGAATCTAGATGTTAGAGAAATGGCAACAAACCAATCCTGGGGCAATAAAGAGCTGCCATAAAGAATGTGGGCTTGCTGTCAGGGCCCAGCTCTGCTCCTTGGGCATGTCACAACCTGACTCCTCATCTGTGCAATGGGTCTAATCATAGTATCTATCTCATAGGATTGTTCTGAGAATTAAATGAAGTAACACACACTTCCTGACACCAGCAAGTGCTTGGTGAACAGTTATTATTTTTACAATGCTGAAGCCAGACTCATGCTCTAGTTGTAAGTCTTTCCCATAGGGTCTGCTAATCAGAAGAAGCAGAAAGATGTAGTGGACCAAGCTGCGTAACCAGTAATAAGAATCCCTAGAAGTTTGAGTCCCTGTTTTTGACATTTTCTCATTGTGACTTTGACAAATGCCTTACCCTCACCAACCCCAAGTTCCCTTCATCTGTTTAAAAAAATAAAAATAAAAATCAGTACGCTGTCTCCATTGGATGGTTGCAAAAGTTGTATTTGACAAGGAAAATAAAAGCACTTTGAAATCTGTCCAGCAGATGCTCACATAGGAATATTCAAAGCGGTGAATTTGTCAATATTAATTAAATACCTCTAACACTCTAAAACAATGTTTTTCAAACTTTTTAACTGCAACCCACTAAAAGAAACATTTTACTTTGCAAACCACGCACACATTCATCACTAAAATAAAAGCTTAGCAAAATAATTCTTGTGTTACTTTATTTTTAATTAGAATCCTTTCTCCTTCCCTCCCCTTCCCTTTCCTCCTTCCTTCCTTCCTTCCTTCCTTCCTTCCTTCCTTCCTTCCTTCTTTTCTTCCTTCCTTCTTTCTTTCCTTCCTTCCCTCTTTTTAATGCTGGTCATTAATTTCACAAGGCATGTTCCTAACTTTCAACTCTAACTAGACATCAGAATAATTTAAAAAATCTGATGCCTATGCCCTACACACTGAAATTCTGAATCAATGGTTTGTGGTGGGGCTGAAGCATCAGCATTCTTAAGAGCGCCCCAGCTGATTTTAATGGTACAACACAACTAATGGTTTCTAGCTCACAGCTAAAAAAACCAAGCAAAACAAAAAACCACTGTGTTGTTTTACATCCTGGTCTGCTAAATACTCTCTGCACCCAGAATGGCTGCCCCACCCCCACTGTGCTGAAACTGTGGCTTCCCCTGAGTGAATTACTCACTCAGTGGATCCAGAGTGTACCAGGTAAACACAGAAAGCCAAAAGGATCAAAGCAGAGCCTGGGCTTTATGGGAGGTCTCCTATCTCCTCCCAGATGGCTGGTAACCCCATGCGGAGCAAAAACAGCAAAAACGGGAGTGGATGTAGAGGATTCTTTAAAAAGTAAAGGGACCCATAAAGAACTTGTTGCTGGAGTAGGAGGGGTTAAGGAAAAGAAAAAAAAAAAAAAAAGAGGAAACTGCCAGACCTTGCTCATAGCCTGCTAAGGCAGCAGAGAAAGCTCTGACCCTGGCATAGACAAGGATCTCAGGAGATCCTGGAGATTAGCCCTAGTCCTAGGGAGCTTCCCATCCTGGCTATCTCTTTCCCAGTTTAGCCTAGATGAAACAGAAAGGGCCTCCACCCACAGCTCACCCTTCCTCTACAGAAGAGAGGTGTGGGGGCATTGACTGTCTTGTTCACCTGGCTGGAGTCACCTTCTGCCTATACTTGACTGCCCAGCAGAACCAGTGCAGAACCTGGGCCAGAACGCAGAAGGAACCACGAGGGCTGGAGGTGTCTCTGCCCTCCCGTGTCGCTGCCCTACTCTCAGATGCACAGATGGGATGAGGGTGCCTGGATTGGTTCTGTCTACAATGAGTTAAATAATCAAAGCTGTCTGTTTGAAGCCTAGTCCCTGGATTTACTAACCAGACATAATAATACTAAGAGTTACCATTTACTGGGCACCTTCTGGGCACTAAGCACTTTTTACACATTATCTTATTTAATTCCACAATATCTCTTCAGACACGAGTTATACAAAATCTCAGGTTTAAAGAATTTACCCAGGGACATGCTAGGATGCTAATGCAGGTTGATGGCCACTCCAGATCCTATGCTCCAGTCCAGAGTTTCTTAACACTACTGACATTTCCCCTGTCATTCTTTGTTTGGGGGGGCTGTCCTTTGCATTACATTATACTTAGGAGCATCTCTGGCCTCTACCCCTTATATGCCTTTAACATCCCTCTCCCCTTCGGCTGTGAGAATAAAAAATGTCTCTAGACATTATCAGATATGGGGAGCCAAGGAGGGGATCACTACTCCAGTCTAAACCACCACCATGCTGTCTTGTTTCCCAGGACTTTATTAGTACATAAACAATTATTCCGAAGAGACAGTGGGAACCAAACACTACTATGGAGGTGATAATCAGATACTCTAGGAAAGTACTGTACCGCAATAATACCACCTTATGGTACAGTTATGTATCACTTACAATTCACTAAGTACTTTTATAGCCATTACCTCCTCTCATGACCTGACTGTACAGAAGGGTCTAATTCCATATATTTAGGGCACCTGGGTGGCTCACTCATTAGGAGTCTGCCTTCGGCTTAGGTCAGGAGTTCGGGGATCGAGCCCCGCATCGGGTTCCCTGCTCAGCGGGAAGCCTGCTTCTCCTTCTCTCCCTCCTCCTGCTTCTGTTCCCTCTCTCGCTGTGTTTCTCTCTGTCAAATACATAAATAAAATCTTTTAAAAAAAGAGAGAGATAAATAAATTTCGCTTTCTCCAAGAAACTGGGGGAAAAGAACATGTAGTGAAACACATGAATCCTTAGTCCCATAAGCTCTGAGGAGAAAAAAACTTTTGTCACTGCATGGTCCTAAGGGAGCACCACATGTGAACTCCTGTTGGAGGACAAGTCTGTCTCTGTCCCCTGCACACACCTGCCTGAAACAGAGAACTCTCACTAATTGTCGAACATTTCACGAAATATCTATTTCACAGCAACCCCTAGCTATTTGATTGGTTAAAACCTAGATAAAGGGACGCCTGGGTGGCTCAGTTGGTTAAGCAACTGCCTTTGGCTCAGGTCATGATCCTAGAGACCTGAGATCGAGTCCCACATGGGGCCCTGCTTGGTGGGAAGCCTGCTTCTCCTGCTCTCACTTCCCCTGCTTGTGTTCCCTCTCTAGGTATGTTTCTCTCTGTCAAATAAATAAAATCTTAAAAAAAACAAAAAAAAACAAAAAAAAACTAAGATAAAATTGGGATGCCTGGGTAGCTCAGAGGGTTAAGCCTCTGCCTTCGGCTCAGGGCTCAGGTCCTGATCTCAGGGTCCTGGGATCCAGGCCTGGTGGCAGGCTCTCTGCTCAGTGGGGGGCCTGCTTCCCCCTCTTTCTCTGCCTGCCTCTCTGCATATTTGTGATATCTCTCTCTCTGTCAAATAAATAAATAAAATCTTTAAAAAAACCAAAATTCTTTTCCCACATTTTTACATCTTCCTCATTTATATTACAACAAAAATCATAGACTCGAAAAAAACATAATGTCAATATTTATGAAAGAGCCGAGAGCTTAGTGTCAAGTTATTCTTCCCTGTCATTTAACAAACAAAGCAGATCGAAATTCAAGTTTAACTAAAACAAATGTGCACCGGAATCATCCCTTTCAATATATGTCAAGAGAACGGTAGCTATTACATTAGAATAGTATTCAACCAATCAAGGAAAAAAATTATAGGGGGAGCTTTTAAAGTTTTTTCCTTCAGATTTTCACCAAACTGTTATACCTAATATACAATAAAAATAAGAACGTTCATTAAAAAAAAAAAATCTGTATTCAAAATAAAGCAGCTAGCAATGGTTGCTTTTTAAGGTCACTTTAAAAATTCCTGAGACGCTATGAGGGTGAAAACAAAATGTTCCCATTCATGTATTCATTTGCAAAGCCCAACAAAGGGAATAATATCATTACCTTGAACATGGTAAATTTATACATGGCTTCCAAGGAGTTTTAACATAAAACTATCAATAAACAGTATTAATAACAATAATAGCAATAATAACTAGACTCTACTGAGCACTTACGAGTCAGGGGCTGGATTCAGTGTTTTACATGAAGAAATCTCATCACAGCCTCATAGGGTGCACACTCATTAGCATCTTCATTTTTTTTAAGCTTTTATTTACTTATTTGACAAAGAGAGAGAGACAGTGAGAGCAGGAACACAAGCAGGGGAGTGGAAAAGCAGGCCTCCCACCAAGCAAGGAGCCTGATGTGGGGTTAGATCCCAGGACCCTGGGACCATGACCTGAGCCAAAGGCAGATGTTAACCGAGCCACCCAGGCGCCCCTAACATCTTCATTTTAAGGTAAGAAAACCGAGTCTGAAAGAGATGAAATCACTTGCTGGAGATCACAGCTAGATTAAGATTCTAGCTCTGGGTGTATGAAGCTTCATGTTATATAACCTTAAAAAAAAATTGGTAATTTAGGGGAAAAAAAGGAAAAAGGATAGTTAATTTTTCACACTGTGTGCCACGGAGTCCTAAAACTGAAACACGTTTTCAGAACTCACTCTTGGGGCGCCTGGGTGGCTCAGTTGGTTAAGCGACTGCCTTCAGCTCAGGTCATGGTCCCACATCAGGCTGCCTGCTAGGCGGGAAGCCTGCTTCTCCCCCTCTCTCTCTCCCCCTGCTTGTGTTCCCTCTCTGGCTGTGTTTCTCTCTGTCAAATAAAAATCTTAAAAAAAAAAAAGAAGTCACTCTCTTCCCCGAACTTCTACATAGATCCTTTCACATGTAAACTCAAGTACCAGGCATTAACTACATGTGGGGGAAGTGATTTTCTGGGCACTTTTTTTGATGAGAATGCAAGTCTTTTTTTTGTTTGTTTTGTCTTCTGTAAAAGTGCACAGTGATGGAAACTGCCTGGGAAAGAGTACCTTGAAAGAAAAAAGAAAGGCTTATTTCCTCTAGCCCCATAGGCCATTAGGTATAACAACAGATGATGGGACCAATTTTTTACATGCACATGAGAGCTCATACACCCAAATAAAGGCTGCACTTCAAAGCAATTACTTTCCTATCCTAAACACATTTGCATACCTGTACTAGATGCCTCTTTTAAAACTGCCCGTCCTTCAAGAGGACTTTCATTACTTTAATGGACATATTTCCTATTATAACCTCAATTCCTCACCTCAGAAACCATAGTTGATCCCACTTGATATCTGGCTGTTTCCCAACTGAGGAGGGTTTGCCTTCATGGAGACAATTCAGTAAATGTGTTACAAACTGTGCAGGTAACTCCAAGGCAGGAGTTCCAAAATTTATGCTCAGCAATGACAGCATCACTAGAATCAGTCTACAGTATGCCAAGATGAGTCTTCTGGAAGGGCAGAAGTACTCATTTGAATGTATAAATACGGGCTTATTTATTTTAATATTTGGATAAAGAATTGAAAGAATCAGCTAGCTTTGTCCAAGTAAATAAATATGCTGTGCAATAATGATAATGTAGATTTTGGTGCAAGGTTCTGGCCATCCCCTTAATGAAACATAAAAGCATGTCCTGAAATGATACTTGCAAAATGAAGAGATCATTTTCTGTTAACTTGCATAAGTATTGAAGAGATTTCCTTTTCATGAAGAAAAAGAAGAGGCCCAACATTAGCTTTTTGCCAAAATAGTCCTTGGTGCTCCCAGAAGCTTAAATCTCAGTGTGTGTCAGAATATGAACCTCTATCTAGAGCAGAGAAGGAAACCTCTCCTGGTCCTTCAACTCCCAGGAAACTTCCAGGGGAGAAATCTACTCAGTAGGATTCCTGGGGCCTTGGGTGGTTCTGAATTAACTTATGTGAAATAATTAAACTAATTACCATACAAAATTAACCAGATGGATAAGTTAATATACAATGTCAGCATTATTTAACTAATTGAAGGGACCTGGATATCCAAAATAAAGAACAGGCAAACAAAACAAAACAAAACAGAAAATGTACTGATCATTTGTTTATCTTTTGACACACATTTGGTTAACCATTCACTGAGGCACGAAGCAGTCTAGTGTCCTGCCAGTGACCTGGTCCAGAGGAGCAGCAAAAGGGTGGGTACCAGCTGTGAATACCTTAAGAGGGTAGTCAAAGGCCGTCCTCCTTCCATGCAGGCAACTTCCTATTAAGTTCAGTAAAGGAAGTCCATACCAACACAAACCAAAACTGTACAATATTTTCTCTTGTTTACTAGGCTGTGGAATGCAATGCATTTGTGGGCGGTGTATATCAGTATGTGTGTGCATGCGCGGCCTCCCCTTGCTGATTTTCTTCCAGTTTTTATTCAGAAACAGCTTCTCACAGAGTACAGGAGAGTGGGGAGCAAATAACACAAGTGGATTTAAGAATTAAACACACCTTTATTATGAGTTGTGGCTAAGGCACACACACAGGTAGAGCTTCTTCCTATATTTGAAATCTCACTCCTTAACTACTCTTTTAAACCCAGACTGCTCTCAATGGGTCTCCAGGCAAAATCACTTCTAACCCAGCTTAGAAATAGGAGATGCATTAAAGACCCAGTCCGGGCCCGCGGATCTGCCCGGGTGGGTCTGTGCTCCAGGGCCCACAGATGAACTGGAAGCTGCGGTGCCTTCGCTGCCTTCAAGACCCCGCACCAGTCAGCGAGGTGCGCCCTTCCCTAGTTCCCTCCCGCCCCTCGTCCGTGGTGGCCAGGTTTTGCTCTCCCGAGTGAATGCCCTCTGGAGGTTTCCATGACCCCATTCCACGGAGAGGGTGCGTCCCCTAGGCCGAAACGTTCCGCGAGTCCCTGCCCCCTCCCCTCCGCCCCCAACGACCCCGGATCCTCCGCCGCGGCGTTTCCATCCCTAAGACCCCCTACGCTCCACAACGTATCCCCCGCTTCCCGCCCAACTCCGCTTCCTGCACCCCCTCAGGAGAGGCCCCTTCCATCCTTCCCCCAAGAAGCCACAAGCCTCGCCACCCCCGACCCTTTCCGGGGCTCCCCTCCCGCCTTCAGTTCCCCTCCGCCCTGCGGAGGGCGCCCCAAGAATGCCGACAGGACACCCTTGTTCCCGCAGCGAAGCTCTCCAACGTCGCGGTCCTGACCCCTCAGTCCTCCAGGCTCCGGCTCCGGGAGTCCCCAGCGTCTGGACCCTGACCGCCTCACTCTCAGGGCTCGAGCTCTGAGACTCCCCTACACCGTAGCACTGACGCCCTGTCCCCGGGCTCGGGTTCCTCAACGTAGTGATCCTGCACACCCCTCGGGGTTCGGGGTCTGGGGCTCTCCAACCTCGCGATGCCGACATCCCCCCGCCCCGTGCTCGACCCCGGGGGCTCCCCAGCGGTGCGGTCCTGACCGCTCCCCACCCCGCCCGCCCGGCTAGGAACTCCAGACTCACCGGCAGCGGCGGCGGCTGCGCCCGCGATCGAGCCCAGCCCAGCCCAGCCCGGCCCGCACTCCGGCTCCGGGTCCCCGCTACCAGCTTCCCGCAGGCGACTGTGACTGCGGCGGGCACAGCACAGGGGAGCGGCCCGGGGGAGGGGACCGCCGCGGGGCGGGGACCTCCCAGCTCCGCCCCTTCCCGGCCGGAGGCGGGATGCTCAGACCCGCTCGCCCACCGCGGCCGGGGTGCCGCTTCACGGAGGAAGTTGACTGACACCTCTTCCTTAAACCCCGGGTCAGACCCACACTGCCGCCTTTCAGCTGGGAAGGCCCGAGGGCTTGAGAGAGACACGTTCGTGCTGTCTTGTCGGTTCGAAGAACCCACTCCGGGGGGCCGTTTCCGAGGTTTTCTTGCTTTCTGTTTTTTGGAAGTGTTTTGGAGGAGGGGAACGGCAACAACAACAAACTTCATCTTCCATCTCAAGACCGATTCAAATTCTGGCCTCTCAACTACCCACATCTGCACATTCTGGGTCATTCTGCGTGTGAGGTCCTATTCTAGCCCTTGCAGACATTTTCACACCCCTGAGATACACCCGGGTAGTACTCTCCTGAGACTTATGCACGTCTTACACTGACATGCGAGGAACCTACGTCTCTACCTCTATATCCTCAACCCACAGCTCACTAGCCAGTCCGCAATATCTATGATCTACACGTACAAGGGCACAGGGAAGAAGAGGAAATGCCACATCTGGTCCCAGACTTGCTCTCCTCGTCCACAATGTCTGTATTTTACCAGGACAAAAATACACTTAAGACTAGAAGCATCAATTAACAAATCAAATTGGCTTTGCTATTAAAAAGCTGTCTCTATTATCTGGAAAAAAAGAAAAACCAATCAGATCTTGAGAAGATGGCCTGAACCAATTTTCCTGGAGGAAGAATATTTGATTCATGTCATTCATACCAGACACTTGGGCCTAGCTCTGGTTTGTTGAAACGTGGCACTTTGCCATTAGACCACATGCTCCAGCAACATGTTTAACAACACCTCACATTTGTACTGTGTTTTCACTTTTCAAAACATTTTAAAATTCATTATCGTCTTTATCTTCAGCAAAACAGCATGAAGCAAAGACAGTAGTTTTTCCAACATGGGTTATTTGAACTTCATAAAGGAAGACTTTTAGTTCCAGCAGTTCAGCGGGCAGGTTTGAAGCCGAGTCAGGACTAGGAAACAGTAAGGGGCCCTGTCTTTAGGGTCCCTGGTCTCACAGAATCAGAGGCCCACCATATATAGCTACTGGTGGAAATGTCATAGCAGGCCCTTGGCAGATTTGCCCCTCCATCTCTGCTTCACTCCAAGATGTCAGGGAATTCTCTTGTATTCATTAAAAAGCAAGCCCTCAATATTAATTGGCATTTATTTTTTTTGGCCAGAGATCATAAATGTACCGCAGGGAATTGACACCAGATAAAAAGTCCCTTTTTTCTCTCTCTCTGCCTCCCTAGAAAGAAAATTATAGGTCAGCAAATATGAAGGCCCAACCATGGTTCAATTCAACTGAAGGGGGCTGTCAGAACTGAGAAGTCTATGAAATGCATGTTAATTATGCTTGCAGCTTTTCTTCTCCCCTGAGAGTCCCTCCACCTAGAGCATGGAGAAGGGTTCTCTTGTCTTAAATGAAAACCAACAAGTCCTTTAAGGCTTTCTCAGAGTCACAGTAAGAAAATAGTATATGGAGATGCCTGGGTGGCTTAGTCGATTAAGTGTCTGCCTTCAGCTCAGGTCATGATCCCAGCCAGAGTCCTGAGATCAAGTCCCTTTTCAGACTCCTTGCTCAGTCGGGAACCTGCTTCTCCCTCTGACTGCCTCTCCCCCTGCTTGTGCGCTCTTTCTCTCTGGAAAATAAATAAAATCTTTAAAAAAAGAAAAAAAAAGGAAAAGAAAATGGTAAATGTTCCTTCCTATGAATCTTTATCTAGGGGGTAGGTGTGAAAGTGCAGCCTAAAGTGTAAGGAGTGTCAGACATTTTTTTTTTTAAAGATTTTATTTATTTATTTATTTGACAGAGAGAGAGATCACAAGTAGGCAGAGAGGCAGGCAGAGAGAGAGGAGGAAGCAGGCTCCCTGCTGAGCAGAGAGCCCGATGTGGGCCTCGATTCCAGGACCTGAGATCATGACCTGAGCCGAAGGCAGAGGCTTTAACCCACTGAGCCACCCAGATGCCCAAGAATGTCAGGCATCTTGGGGTCAAAAGGTTCTATTTACAAGTGGTGCCATCCAGAGCCACGAGATAAGAGAGGTGGTTTCTCATTGTCTGGGCTTTTTTCTTTTCAGTGTAGTAAAATACTCATAACATAAATGTTAACCATCTTAACCCTTTGAAAAAACTTTTAATTGTGGTAAACATAATAAAAAATTTGCCACCTCAACCATTTTTTAAATGTACAGTTCAGTACTGCTAAGCACATTCACATCCTCCATGCCTTTTAAAACTATTTGGATCCCACACTAGCTTCTTCCATTTTTCACTTGGAGGTGATGACCCACTTCAGTTTGGATGGTACAAGTGATGTTTTAGTAATTCAGGAAAAAAGAGTCCTAAAGTGACCTTACTATTTTTGAATTAATAAAAGCCTCCCAGATCTTTCATACGGATAGTAGGATGGCCTTTGCTATATAGAAAATTCACGGCCAACCTCCCTCCATGTAACACTTTCATCTGGCAACAACATTTTGGCTTGTGGTTTTTCCAAAAGTTGGAAACAGGCAAGATCTGGGATATTACAGAATTTCCTCTAAAAAGAGAATGCTAAACTGCTAACCCAATCAACATTCTATCAGACACATTCCCGGTTCAGATTGCCCTTGAGAGCCACAGACACAGCCAATATACAGTATAATTAAAAAATAGATACACAAGATGAAGGAGCTATTTTTGTCCCAAACACTAACAAAATAATTTGGTCCACTTTATGTTGTATACATACCATAATGACACTGTTTTTCCTATCACTTTCACAGGGTGTTCACATAGCATTGTTTTTCCAAGAAGCTCAAAGTGCATGTGATGATCTTGTGTCCCTAAACTTCATATATTTAATTTGAAGTAAGAAGTGGATAGGGACTGTTAGCCTTACAGCGACATGGAGAAATTGAAGTGTGCTATAGTCAAACCATCTGCTGGAACATCTATGCTGGTTTATACTGGTCTATCCTGAAAGACCTACTCCTAAAAACTCATATAAGAAACAGTGTTGTTTATAATCACTAGTTAGGGGCGCCTGGGTGGCTCAGTCGTTCAGCATCTGCCTTTGGTTCAGGTCATGATCCCAGGGCCTTGGGATCTAACCCATCAGCCTGTTTCCCCTTCTCCCACTCCCCCTGCTTGTGTCCCCTCTCTTGCTGGGTCTCTCTCTCTCTCAAATAAAGAAATAAAACCTTTAAAAATAAACAAACAGGGGCGCCTGGGTGGCTCAGTTGGTTGGGCGACTGCCTTCGGCTCAGGTCATGATCCCGGAGACCCGGGATCGGGTCCCGCATCGGGCTTCTTGCTCGACGGGAAGCCTGCTTCTCCCTCTCTCACTCCCCCTGCTTGTGTTCCCTCTCTGGCTGTGTTTCTCTCTGTCAAATAAATAAAATCTTTAAAAAAAAATAAACAAACAAACAAATACAAACAGTAGTTATTTTTGTTTTCATTGTACATCTCATGGACAAACTGAGGGCCATGAGTTTTTCACTGTCTTAGTAGAGAAAAGGAGAAGCACTTGGCATTGTGGATCACTATCCTACACCATACACCAAAGTTAACTCCAAGTGGATTAATACTTGAATAAGGACAGAAACCATAAAAGTACTAAAAAAAAAACATAGGTGGCAAGCTCCTTAACTATGGCTCTTGGCCATGATTTTTGGATCAAACTTCAAAGGCCGTGGCAATAAAAGCAAAAATAAACCAATGGGACTACATCAAACTTAAAAGCTTCTGCAAAGCAAAGGAAACCATCAATAAAACAAAAAAACAGCCTACTGAATGGGAAAAGATATTTGCAAATGACATATCCAATAAGGGGTTAATAACCAAACAACATAGAAAACTCATACAACTCAATAACAACAAGAACAGTATCTAAACCCCAGATAATCCAGTTTAAACATGGGATTTAAAATGAGAAGATCTGAATAGGCATTTTTCCAAAGAATAGGACATGTAGATGGCCAACAGGCATATGAAAAGATTCACTAATCATTGAGGAAATGCAAATTCAAATTCACAGTGAGATATCATGTCACACAGCTATTATCAAAAAAACAAAAAGTAAGAAGTATTGGCAAGGATGTAGAGAAAAGGAAATGTTCATATGCTGTTAGTGGGACTGCAGTGGTGCAGCCAATATGGAAAACAGTATGGAGGTTCCTCAGAAAACAAAAAAAATATGATCACCTTATGGTCTAGCAATTCCACCTCTGGGTATTTCTCCAAAGAGAATGAAAACACTAATTGACATCTACACGCCTATGTTCATTGCAGTGTTATTCACATAGCCATGTCAATGGATGACTGTATAAAGAGGATATGGCATATATATGATGGAATACTACTCGGCCATAAAGAAGAATGAAATCTTGCCATTTGTGACAACATGAATGGATACTGAGGGTATTATGCTAAGTGAGATAAATCAGGCAAAGAAAGACCAATAGCATATGATTTCACATATATATGGAATCTAGAAAACAAAACAAATGAACAAACAAAAACAAGCAGAAACACATAGGTGCAGAGTGCAGATCGGTGGTGGCCAAAGTGGAGGCAGCTTGGAAGTGGGTGAAACGAGAGAAAGGAGTCAAGAGGTGCAAATTTCCAATAATTAAATAAATAAGTCGTGGGGATGCAATTTGCAGCATGGTGACTAGAGTCAATAATATTGTATTGCATATTATGTACCTTTATATGGTGACAGAGGAAGTTAGACTTATTGTGATGATAATTTTGCAATCTACAGAAATATCAAAGCATTATGTTGAAAACCTGAAACTAATAGTGTGTTATACATCAATTATACTTTAATAAAAAAAAATTGGGGCTTGAAAGTCTTGAGTCTGAGCCCCATTACCATCACTTAGAGCCTTTGGTACTGTATTCCAGGCTCCTTATCCATAAAAATGGAAATAATAATTATACCCACTTCATATACTTATTTCTAGGATTAAGTGAAATAACACACTTTAAACACTCAGCATTGTGCTTATCACATAGAGGACTTGATAAATGTGAGTAAAAAGGCAATGGCTTCATGTAAATGGTTGCTTATAGGATCCTTGTTCTAATACTTTCTATTTGAAGAGAAGATATACTATTCCAGTGGACTGCATAGGAGTAATTTGGAGAAAGCTGAATATCTGTATTTTGAACCGTGAAGTCAAATCTATCTATTCCTTAACATTCCATCATCAGACAGACATCTGCGCTTAGCTCGCTCTCTCTCTCTCTCTCTCTCTCTCTCTTTCTTGTTTCCTCCCTTCCTCTTTCTTCCTCCCTCCCTCCCTTCCTTTTTTAAGTACACAGCACATCCAGCATGTAGCCCAACACAGGGCTTGAACTCAGGACCCTGAGATCAACGTCTGAGCTGAGATCAAGAGTTGGATGCTTAACCAACTGAGCCACCCAAGCCCCCCCACTCAGCTTTTCTGTTTTGTAAACTGCCAGCTGGCCAAGTGAGGAAACAGCCTTGATACTAATTTCACACACAGGATTCTAATGAGCTGTGGTTGAATGAAATTAAAAATAAAAATAAGAATAATGGTTTTCTTGTATTGTATGTCCATGTTTCTTATTTAATAGTGGAATGGAAGGGGTTCATTAATTTAATTTCATCTGGAGTGCTTTATTCCTTCCCCCCATTTTATTTCTTTTTTTTTTAAAGATTTTATTTATTTGACAGAGGGAAACACAGCTAGAGAGGGAACACAAGCAGGGGGAGTGAGAGAGGGAGAAGCAGGCTTCCTGCCGAGCAGGGAGCCCGATGTGGGACTCGATCCCGGGTCTCTGGTATCATGACCCGAGCCGAAGGCA
This sequence comes from Spilogale gracilis, assembly GCA_004023965.1. NCBI lineage: Eukaryota > Metazoa > Chordata > Mammalia > Carnivora > Mephitidae > Spilogale > Spilogale gracilis. Next base: position 299,872 of record PITA01000032.1, read on the forward strand.
ATCGCCCAACCAACTGAGTCACCCAGGCACCCCCCCCATTTTATTTCTTAACGATAGTAATCAACTAATAATTCAGGAAGCAAACCAATTAACACATAGACAAGAGAGACAAAATGCAACAATTGCTCCTGGGCATGTGTGAGGTTGTGTGGCCTTGCATGTGACATCCCATTCAGTTACAACTCGTGCCTGGTCCAAGAGCTTCAAATGGTAAACTATAAGGATGAATGATAAAACGAACAACTAGTTACCCTTTATATAATCAATAAAACAATATAAATTCCTATATTCCAACAACGTCTGATGTATATAAGTGTTAATTTTAGGGGCTCCTGGCTGGCTCAGTTGTTAAGCATTTGCTTTCGGCTCAGGTCATGATCCCAGAGTCCTGGGATCAAGCCCTGCATCAGAATCCCTGTTCAGCGGGAAGCCTGCTTCTCCTTCTCTCACTCCCCCTTGCTTGTGTTCCCTCTCTAGCTGTGTTTCTCTCTGTCAAATAAATAAATAAAACATTTTTTTAAAAAGGTTAATTTTAACATTTGTTCTAAACAAGACTTAAATTTAGAAAATATGGTTTATAATTGGATCATGATAATATTGAGTAGCATGATTGAGTAGCAAATAGAAGTGTGGCTATTAAAATATGATGCCTTTACTTATTCTTTAGAAGAATGAAAAGCCTCAGAGTAAATACCATGGTTGTTCCCCTCTTGAAAGGTCTAACAATTAAGTTCCTTCCCTTCACTTTGCTCCTGATTCTTAGTCATTATATCCTGGGGGAGGGAGGAGGAGGGCAACCCCTGACTCTGGGGAAAATCAGAGGAATTGAACTTCCAAGACTGAGGTCAAACATTTGGCGAAGTAAACACTTTTAAGTCTGCCCAACTCCAATTCAATCTGGCCTGTATTCTAAAGGGACACTTAGAAGGGATGTTTCTCATCTTTAGGACTAGAAAAAAAAGAGCCATGTGAAACCACCCAGGATGGAAAACTGAGACTTGAACCTCTGGCTTTCACCATGGCACCCTGGGTGTTGCAGGGGGAGGTATACAACCCCTTCTAGCTCATTTCTATCATCTATCCTCTAAGTCAGGTTCATGAGCAAAGGCACAAACCATCCTCTGTTAAACAGTGGTGGGGTGTGGCCAGAATCCCTTACAGGGGCAGAATATTCCATCCATTGCCTTTTAGTTGATGTCTAAAAGAAACTTGTCTTGGCTCTCAGTTCTTTTAAGAGCATGGAAAGATGAGAATGGCAATCCTGGGCAACATGACTAACAATTGCATTATTCATGCTTGATTCTGGCTTGGTTTCAGGGTTTTAATGATTTTAAAAAGAAAAAAAAATCAATGCAGCTATTGACCAGTTTAAGCCAGCTCATGTTCACAGAGTCTGTTTTTACTGCATAGTGACTGGCCCATCCATGGAGCCATCTGGAGATCTAGGGCTATACTCAAGGAGGAGTACGGGGAAGAAGAGGGGAGATATAGGGCTACCCCAACAGACCTCAGGATGAGTGGTGTAGACACACTGAAGTCTTCTCTAGTTCATATATATATATGAATGAATGAGTCCAGTGACCTGAATGTTGAGCCAGGTTTAAAGTTCCAAGTTTGGTCAAAAGTGACCTTTGGCTTAATGAGATAAAGCATCTTAAGCTGACCTCTCTTATATCATTACATCATTTTGTAATTCCCTAAGCTCCATTAGACTGTAAGCTCCTCGGCAGCAAGATTTGTGTACATGCCATTCATTGCCACACCCATATGACCTAGCACATAGTATGTGCCGGAAAAAAATATCACCAAATAAGTGAATAAATAATGTGAATGCTCTGCCTATTTGGAATCCAGTGAGCCCAGGAGTCCATGATCATCTACTCCAGAACCTTAGAGGATGGTAGAATGATCTAGAAATGGGCCAGAAAAGACTGTGCCCCTGGGGTGGAAACAATAAGGAAAAGAAAAAGCAACAGAGGAGAAGCATGTTTTTCCATTTGGGAGAAGGGGAGAGAGAATAAAAAAGGATGGGCAAAGGTAATTCTAGGTCCCCAGCAGGACATGCTGCAGAAATAGACCACTCCACTTTTTTTTTTTTTTTTTAAATCAAACTGAATTGAACTGAAGTAAACTGAGTTGCAGGAATTCAGCCTATGGAAAGGGCATCCTGAAGAGTTCAAACTAAAGTAAAATTCTTGAGGTGCCTGGCTGGCTCAGTCAGTACAGCATGTGATTCTTGATCTTGGGTTATAAGCTCAAGACCCACGTTGGGAGTAGAGATTACTTAAAAATAAAAATCTTTAAAAGAACCAAACTAAAGTAAATTTCTCCCCCTCCTTTATTCTCCCTCTCAATTAAATTAAATTTCTCTGGTTACTCTTCCCACTAGACCATGATTCTCGAGGCCTGAAGATACCGAGGAAGAAACCTGGAAGCCACTCATAGAAATCCAACTTTATGGGGTCTTTTCTCCCCAAATGTTCCTGAAAGTCTCCAAGAATTACCTAACATCCCGGGTATTTTAACCAGAATCTTAGAATCCTGGCAATGCCAAAGGGGAGTTTCAGCAGGAAGCTCACAGGGCAAATAGTCTTTGGGGTAAAATATGATGACTGAGTCCTAATCAAGTTAACTAGGGTCCATGAATGAGATGGAATACTGCACAGTCCTCAAAAATCATGCAGACCACGTGGCATAGAGAAACTTGTAATCTGCAGTTCTGCGGTCTAGTAAAACAGTAGATTATGCAGTGTGATCCAATTTTATAAAAAAGACATATGGGGGCACCTGGCTGGCTTAGTTGGTGGAGGGTGTGACTCTTGATCTCAGGGTTGTGAGTTTGAGGCCCTCATTGGGTGTAGAGATTACTTAAAACTCAAATCTGAAGAAGAGAGAGAGAAAGAGTGAGAGAGAGAGACATCTATGGACCACAAGAAAAGGAAAGAAAGAAAAGAAAAAGAAAGTTATGCACTCATAATGGTTATTTGTAGATGGTGATATTCCAGGATAACTTAATTTTTTAAAACAATTTTCAACATTTTTTAAAAAACCCTTAATAAAATAAACACATAAATAAATGGCTGTTGTTCATTGTTTTGCACCTAAATACAATTGTAATAGACTATAATTAATTGTAGATTATTATAGGACAAAAATATAATGAAGTTAATTACACCAATTGTGATGTGTTGGCGCTTCCGAGCTCACAACAACAACAAAGTATCTTTATTTTCTTTTTAAAATAGATGTTAAAAGAGGTAATTAGCTCAAGGCAACCATAAACTGTGTCAGAGTCACTTCATCATCAGTGGTACCGGGGAAGTGGGTGGCAGGGAGGTCAAAATCAGCATGCTTAGATTCCAAGAACCCGAGGTTCTTGGAGGGGACACTGAGTGCAATAGGCAATGTGCTCCTTCTTTTAACAGCCACTAATGGGCATTACTGGCTCCTTTGGCCAGCTTCTTCGGACTAAACAGTCTCTCTTCCTGCCATGTTTTTCTTTAATGATGCATTTGACATCCCTTATGCCCTCTATCAAATCAGGGCTGGAAGAGAACTGTACTGACTGATCCAATTTTATTGAGATTGGGTCCAGTAAACTTTGCAACAAGATGAGGACTGGCTTCTTTAAGTCTCTCTCTCTCTCTTCTCTCTTCCTCCTTAAACAAATACAAGTATCCCAATCTCTCTACATTTTGATAAGGGTCAGCAAATCATTTAGGTCAGGAGGGAAATACCTTACTTGGATGGTATAAGGACACTAAATAAGATTTAGTCGGGAGACAAAGGGACCTGTCCCTATTATTCAACATGCAGTAGTCTATTATTAATTCTTTCACCTATTCAGAAAATATTTATTGAAGACCACCTAAGTGATACGAGCACTCTGCTAAGACCTAAGGATAAAGAGGTACACTTGATGTAATCTCCATCCTCTTATCTAGTGAAGACATTTATACAAATAGTTATGCTACACTGTGGCAAGGGCTGTAAGAGACAGATACCAGATGGTTTTCCCTGTATGGAAAAACAGGGGAGAAGCCTCACCTAGCTGCTTAGTCACCTGGCTTACCGTGTGGAGAGGATCAGGAAAAGCCCAAGAGAAGGCATGAAGGATGAGGACTGAGTGGACAGGAGAGGAGAGCAGCTTTCTGGCCTGAGGAAAGAGCAGGTACAGAAGCTTCAGTCACTCCATCCAGCTCTCTGCTGGACTGGGTCAGGGCTTCAAACTAAGTGGGTGCGGGAAGGGGCTAGAGCCCACGAGCTGGCCTCAGGGTCAAATATTTGAAAGGTCTTCAGACCTTTCACGGGGCCTCACTTATCTACTTGCTAGCAAAGCATTTATGAATGGTTGTGTTAAGCTTGTCAACTCCTCTGCCTTGGGGAGCAGTCTCAGCTTGTGACGTGTAGACCATGGAGACTGGAAAAGTTGGAGAAAGAAAATCCATTTTACCACATGAGAGGAGCTGTGGCAAGGAATGAGACTGGAGAAGGAAGCGGGGGCCATACAGGACTACGAACACCCTAGGAAGGACCTTGAACTACACCGTGATTCTCCCACCAGAGTTGGGGACGTGGGGGCAGGGGGAGCAAACCTCCTTCATGTCGTTAATCTCTGTTCTCATGGGCTCTTGACGGAAGCGTGGCGGAGCTCCCACGTGTGTTGGGTCACTACACGAGATAAACAAGGAAATTCCATGACATAGTTTGGTTTTGAAAGCTCTTTCTGGAGGCAAGGTGGGAGAAGGAATGGAGACTAGTGAGGCTGAAGGCCTGAGAAGCTGGGACAAAGACACTGGTTAGGAAGCAGCTGCAGTCATGTCAGCATGAGCTGCTGAGGGCTTGGTAGAAGGCAAGGGAATACTGAGAATGAAGAGGAAACACCAGATTTAAGAAATATTTAAAAGGTAAAATCAAAAGCATTTGGTGGCTAATTGGAGGTGGGAGGTTGGATCTTGGTAGCTATGTGTTTGCATACAGATACACAGTCCTGCGTTTCCCAGGTCATAGTTCTCATCTCACTGTTTTAGAATTCTCGATTAAATAGTCTTCCCAGAGCCATCTGCAGAGGCCAAAGCCATGCACACCTTATTCCCAGCACATACATCATGCCTGGTACATAGCAGGTCTTTAATAACATTAACTGAAAGGATAAACAAACGAATAAATGAATGACATAAAGAATGAGGCACACATGGATGGCTTAAATGACCAGGTGGTCAGGGAGGTATTAACTAAGGAAGGAAATACAGAAGGGGAAGGAGGGCCAGGTCCAAAACTACAATTTTATTTTCCTTATGTGGCCTTTGAGGTGCCTGTGGGATCCTCATGGAAGATGTTCAGCTGCAGTGGGGACCCAAGGAAGGGTTCTAGCCTGACATTATAAATTGGGCAGTTGTCAGTGAATAGATAGACATTCACAGCATAGGGAGAGGGGGCACAAATATACAGAGGGAAGCAAAGAGGGCTAAGAACAAAGAAGTTATTTCTAACCAGAAGGCTGGTGGTTTTTTTGTTTTTCTTATTCCTTGTGGTTTTACTAAGATAAAATTCACAGGGTGCCTGGGGGGTTCAGTCAGTTAAGTGTCTGACTCTTGGTTTTGGCACAGGTCATGATCTCAGGGTGGTGAGATCCAGCGGTACTTGGGGCTGTGTGCTCAGCGGGAAGTCTGGAGATTGTCTCTCTCTGCCCCTCCTCTCACTTGCCCATACACTCTCTCCTCTTTCTCTAAAATAAATACATCAAATAAATAAATAAATAAATATTCTATAAATATAATAAAAATATATATAATATATATAAATATAAAAATTAAATATAATTTTTAAACATAAAAATTTATATATCATACATTTCACAATTTTTAAGTGTGCAGTTAAGTGGCTTTTAGTGTATTCACAATGTTGTACAACCATCACCACTATCTAATTCCAGAACATTTTCATCATTCTCAAAAGAAACTTGTACTCAATAGCCGTCACTCCCCATTCCCTGTTCCCTCCAGCCTCTGGCAACCACAAAGTATCTTTCTGCTTCCATGGATTTGTTTATTCTGGATATTTTATGCAAATGGAGTCATCTAATATGCGGCTTTCACTCTGCCTTCTTTCAGTTAGCATAATGTTTGCAAGGTTCCTCTATGTTGTAGCTTTTATCAGCACTTCATTCAGAAGGCTGGTGTTTAATCTTTTTTTTTTTTTTAAGATTTTATTTATTTGAGAGAGAGAGAGAGAACATGAGAGGGGAGAATGTCAGAGGAAGAAGCAGACTCCCTGTGGAGCTGGGAGCCAGATGCAGGATTTGATCCCCTGGACTCCGGGATCATGACCCGAGCTAAAGGCAGTCACTTAACCAACATGAGCCACCCAGGCACCCTGGGTTTAATCTTTAGCAAAGTTTCTCGCATTCCCATCTTTGATTCACAAGGCTTTCTTGGACCTTTTGAGTACATCCCTCAAAGTCAAGATGATGGGTCCCTTCATTAATCTATAGAATTTGCTGAAAGGAGCCATAAAATCATCCTCAGTTACTCCCGGAAGGCATCCCTAACTTCTCTAGCCCACAAGGATGTCTTCTTTTTCTAACTCCCAGAGCACACATTATGGGCACCGTGAAATTAAATGCCTGGTTCTGTACATTTCCCTTGTCTTCCTTCTCAAATCAGAGTGAAAGCTCCTGGGGGAAGAGAGTAGGGAGTGTCCTGTGCTATATTTTTCTTCTATTGTTTGCAACACTTAGCACAGCACCCTATGGAATTATTCCTTCAATCAAATAGAAACTAAAATGACACTTAAATTATCCCTCTAATTGTGAAAAAGTTTCCAGGGACACTATTAATTTTTCAAATGGATTTGATTATTTTTTCTTAGACTCAGTGATAGACCGCTCTTGGATAGTTGTCCAATTCATGATTATTTCCCATTTTCTAGAAACTGGTCCTCTTCTGTCCCTATCCCAGGCTGATATCCAGTTAGAATGCCCTTATCCAGCTGTACTGATTCTTCATAGCTGGTGTTCATTCTCAGTAGTTGGTGCTCATCCCATAGCAACTGTTAAATATTTTCAATACAACTCCTGTGCTACCATTTACATTGTAACTGCAATAGTATTCAGCGAGGTTGTTTGCTTGTTTTCTAATATGACTATGCCATGCTGGTCACAGCTCCATGGTCCAGGAGAAGGCACTTGACCCAAGTTTTGCCAGTTAGTCCCCCTTCATTAAGAATATGGATTTGGTTCTATAATCTATGTGATCCATAATCTGTGTGATGCTTTGAACAATAGAAAAATAGCCAGGAGATACTGGCAGCATGGAAACTGGAAAACCAGACAAAGCCAGTTGGAGCAAAGAGAGAAAGAAAACAGTGAGGAAGTCGTTCCTACCGAAAGGAGCCTGCACGAGATCACGAGTCTTAATGCCATCCAAACCCTTGGCTGGCTTTTTCTACCTTCAAATTCTGTTAAAAGCTTATGTATCTTTATGTGTTGAGTTAATTTATTAAGGTACCAAAATTCTTGTTTTTGAGGAAAAGAACTGAAAAGAAGAAGAGCTACTTTTAATTCTTTTCCCCTCACTCCCCCATTTCTCCAATTCTCAAATTTTTCCACCCAGGCTACTGTTCAACTGGTATGCACCTTTGTGGCTGTAATGGGTTTTAAATATTTTGTGTATCATCTTCCTTCTCAAATCCTCATTCCTGCACTCTCACACACCCTCTCCTGTCTGTTCCTACAGGCACAATGGGAAGAAGGACCAGAATCAGGTTTTGTTTGAGTCAAAGGAAATATACCAATGTGCCATTCCTTGCACACTAGAGTTTCCCACAAGTATCTGTTTTCGCTTTAGCTAACTCCAGTGAGTTTCTGTTATTGATAACTGAAAGAGTTCTAATTGAGAATGCTTTTATTTTTTTTTAATTTTTAAAAAAGATTAATTTATTGGGACACCTGGGTGGCTCAGTTGGTTAAATATCTGCCTTCGGCTCAGGTCGTGATTCCGGGGTCCTGGAATTGCAGCCCACATTGGGTTCCCTGCTCAGTGGGAAACCCGCTTTTCCCTCTGCTGCTCTCCCTGCTTGTAATCTCTCTCACTCTCTCTCCCACTCTTTGTCAAATAAATACATAAAATCTTATTTTAAAAGGTTTCTTTATTTATTTTAGAGAGAATGAGAGAGAGAGAGAGAGAGAGAGAGAGAGAGAGAGAGAGAGAGAGAGGCCACGCAATCACACACAAGGGATGGGGGATAGGAGGAGAATCTTCAAGGAGATTGCCCGCTGAGAGCACAGCTATCCCAGGGCTTGATCCTTGATCCCAGGACCCTGAGATGTGTGAGATTGAAGATTATAGGTCTCCTTATATTCACTCCACTTGTCTTCCCCTTCAACACTCCCTCTTCTTCTCTGCCTCACACCCCTGGCATCATGCAAATATGGAAGATGCTTGCATCATTGGATGGCAGAAGAAATTAATCAGTGCTTGTATTCCTTGCCCTGATAACTATCGTGATAAGGAGAGGACAGCTCTATTTTGGGGGGTGTGGGCCACTTTGAATCTATCAACAATCCTTGCTGAATTGCTGGAGGATCTTGGCTATGGCTGACAAGCAGCACTGATACACATTGTATGGTGGTTTCATTCAGTAATTACCAAATAAAGACAGCACTGAACTGCCTCACACACATTAAGAGGATTTTCTGCTCTTTGCTTTACTAATGCCAAGCTCTCTGACCACCCCCTCCTGATGGTACCACCATAGCATAGCATACCCTCTTCTCTTTAGGATTGCCACTTTCACTTTCTGCAGTCCCTGTCCTGGTCTACATTTGGCAGAGGAAAGTGAGGAAACCTAGAATATCTCACATCATCAAGGGTGCCCTGTATCACTGGTTGTGAAATGGTTCTTTGATTGGCCAAGTCCCAGCCAGGCTGTAGGTAGCATGTGTGCTGCCTGGCACGGCAAAATGCCTCATGTTTTGCCAGATGCTTTGAGCGAGCCAAGGGGAAACATGATCCCAGTCTGTAGACATTGTGCTTGTCTGCTGGGATGGAGTACCTCTCATGTTAGGGCATAAAACACCACTCTGGATGGACTCAGGAGGTTTAGTCCCTGCTCCCACGGTAACAGTCCTGTGCTTTGATCCCACTTTGGTCACTACTTTCCGTACAGCTGCAGATACATCATTTAAATCTTTTCCATTTCTGTTTGTTTATGCAAAAGTATACCACTGACTTACTTCCCAGTGTCTGTTATTCAGAATCTCATGGCTTTGTCCATGTTATTTTGTTGTTGTTGTTGTTGTTGTTGTTGTTGTTAAATATTCTTTCACTTGTTGCCAAAGGAATCATATGTAGCCAAATAACTATGTCTATCCCAGGTTGCAAATTTCTGGAAGGTAAATGCCGTCAATTGTTTTGTATATTGCCAGGAGAGCAGCGTTTACAAATCCATTAAAACCTTGAGTATAACTACTTCATAATGATACTTAAATTCAATTTAGCAACAACGTAATGACTCTTTCTGTAGTGGGTATCTGTTTCTGCCAGCATCTTTTTCTTTGGGAACTCGCCCTCCCTCACATGGCAGTGCTGATAATTACATTGCCTCCCTTCCCCTGGCCTATGGGTCAAGAATGGACCCAGGGTGGCTGATCATAGTTTCCTAAGCCTTGGCAATAGGCATGAATATGTAATCCAAACTGGATCATTTGGTGTTTTCCCTTGGACTGGCAGGAGTCACTAGTAAAGAGACGCACATCTGCTTAGTGAGGGCCATCCGAACCCAGTGTTTGTGAGACTCTGCTTGAGAATGAAATCATAGACCTAGTTCTGGCCTGGGCAACTTAGAGAAAACCCACTGGACTTGCTCTGTTAAAACTTCTGTTCGTAAAGGACATAGGCATGGTCCCTTTTATTTTCCTCCCTTCTGAAATGAACACATACATCATGGTTGGAGCTGAAGCAGCCATCCTGAGACCATGAGGGAAAGGCAAAGATAATCACAAAAATGTTAATCCTGACATCTTTGAACCCCTCAAACAATAATTAGCAATTACCTTACTCTGGCCAAGCATTGGCAAACTACAGCCCCGAAAGCACATTTGCGTTTGTATGCCTCAGGGGCACTGCCTAAGCAGTCTAGCAGAGTAAGCCAAGGGGATAGCCAGGACATCCTTCCCTGCTCCTACCTCCCCTCTCCACTCCTGGTATGTGGCTCGCTGGCTAATAGGCAACTATGCATCATCAGTGTCTAGGGTCCAGCTGATCACCACCAAGATATCAGGGACTCCACCGCTGGCAACAGATGGGCACTGAGTGGTGGACTCTCAGTCTGGGGATTGGTGACTGTCTGCGTCCCTTTGTCTCTGGCCCACTGCCCAAGTTGATATGTTGGGCTCACAGGAGTATAAGAGGCATAGGACCCAGGATGTCACTGGAGCAGAATGAAATTAACCAATGAGGTAGCCATCCCTAGCATCCACCTGACCAGGACCCCCCGAATAAATCGGTAAGCTCTCTTTCCCAAGAATGTCTGCAACAGAGGACAAAAGCATGCCCACCACCCACATGGCCCACACCAAACAAATGGGGCAGGGCGGGAGTTTTCTCTCCTGTTATAGAGGGCCTACATAATATCTTTGATTTTACTTTTTTACTTTTACAAAGTCTAAAATGTTTACTATTTACTTTTTGGCCCTCGGGGTCTAAAATATTTATTATTAATATCATGAAAAATGTTTGCCAACTTTTCTATAATATTAATAGTTTTTTTTTTCTATTGCTCTAGGCAATACCTGTTATGGCAGAAGGGGAAAAAATCCTGTAGTCAAGTTTCTTATGATTTGCAGCCAAATGTATGCCTAATTTATTCTAGTAAGTAGGGCCTCACTAGACAAAGATATTCTAGGTAGAGCATTTGGAGCACAAACGACAGCCTAAGCAGGGGGAGAGAAATAGGAGCTTATGAGCCGTGCGGGAGAAAAGCAACACCTCTAGTGTGGCTTGAAAACAAGGTTAGGGGCACCTGGGTGGTTCAGCTGGTTAAGCGACTGCCTTCAGCTCAGGTCATGATCCCGGAGACCCGGGATCGAGTCCCACATTGGGCTCCCTGCTCGGCGGAAGGCCTGCTTCTCCCTCTCTCACTCCCCTTGCTTGTGTTCCCTCTCTGGCTGTGTTTCTCTCTGTCAAATAAATAAATAAAATCTTAAAAAAAATAAAAAAAAATAAAAAAATAAAACAAGGTTAGTAGTAGGGTCAAGGAACTGGAGACATTTTTTTTAAAATTGTGTGGTCAGCCCATTAGTGGATCATAACATCAATTTGTAGACTGCAACCAACATTTGTTTAATTTGTTTTTTTTTACACTAGTTTTTAGCACTTTATTCATAATAGCTAAAAACTGGGAACAAAACCCAAATGTCCTTCACCAGCGAATGGTTAAATAAACTGTCATATATATATATTATGGAGTACTACTCAGTGATAAAACAGAATGGATCATCGATGTAGGCAATGACTCAAATGGATCTCAAGGGAATTATGTTAATTTTTAAAAACGGTGCATAAACAATGACTCTTGGAACACTGAAAAAATAAAAAACAATGTAATCTCAAAATGTTATGGTTCAATTTTATTTTGTCATTATTGAATTTATTTTATTCAATTTATTATGTCATTATTGAAATGACAAAACTATAGAGATGGAGAACAGATTTGTAGGTGCCAAGGGTTGGGGCACGTGGGAAGGCCAAAAGCTGGCTGTGGCTATAAAAGGGCAGCAGAAGGAATCCCCATGATGGAATGTTCCTTATCTTGATTATGGTAGTAGACACATAAATATACACCTGTGATAAACTGTATAGAACTAAATGCAAACACATGCAAACAGGTGCACACAAGACTGGTTAAATTTGAACACGTGAGTGGATTGCATTCGTGTCAATATTACCATTGGGGGAAACTGGATAAAGGGTGTATGAGATTCCTCGGCGATATTTCTTACAATTGATATGAATCTACTAATATCTCAAAATAACAAGCCAAAAAAAAAATACATGGAGAAGAGATGGTAGCTTAGCTTGGCAGGGTCTATGAGAAAAGAGGACAAGATATTGAGGGATGGAAGAATGTGTTCATACCAGAATGTGTTCATACCGGGGAGTGCTGAGAATCTGGATACCTGGCAAGCCAACTCATTTCAAATGGAACTTGTATCAACACTATTGCAAACTTCATTCATATTCACTTAACTCTATTTCAAGTCTTTGAGGACCTGTTATATTTTAGGCAACTTGAAAGAACATTTTCTACTGGCTTCCCTTGGATAAAACGAGTTCTTCTTGGGAAAACTTTAAACATACAAGTACATTGATTTATATTGAATATGCTACTTACTTTATTTCCTGCTCATGTATGTAGAAGACAAAAACAGAAACTTTTCTAAGAATATTCATGCCCATCACTAAACAAGTGATTCTTGGAATAAAAGACAAAAGGGAACCCCCATTATGATCATGTTTCTCAAGGTAAGTTATGTTCTCTTAAAATTTTTGCATCAATTGAATATAAAAGTTTAATAAATCTTAAATCAGCCATAAAAAGTAGCCCAATATCAGGGTCTTTCTTGCTTGAAGAAGCTCAAGTTTTTGTGTTTTTTTCTACCTTAAAATATCTAAAATACTGTCTGCAGAGGGAACACTGGCATATTTTAAGATAAAAGTATAGTTCTTATTTATGGTCTATACAGTGGCCTTCCTATGAACTTCCAAAATTTTCAGTTATTCTACATACACCATAGTGATTTTAGAGGATGTTAAATATCAGCTCAAATTATCCCCCATGAAGAGAGTTGGGGAACATGTTTGTGTATAAAGATCTATTTTCATGATTATTGGCTTGAAAATAAAAGAATCTCAGAATGGTAGAGTGTAGCAGTCCATATACATAAAATGTCGTCCTTGACGTTTTACATGCTTTGCAAAAGTTCAGCCTTTTCATCGTCACCTCGTAGTCCAAGTCACCAAGTCCCTTGTTTGCTCTCACTTGTGGTTATTGCCCATGTTTATCTTTCTTTGCTTTCCAGTCTTGCTCTCTACTTCAAATGGGTTTTTTCCACTCAGGTCATCAAAAGTACACTGTCCCATCAGAACTTCCTTAAAATACTGCTGGGAAACAGAAGAGGGACGGTGGGGTAGATACCTATGTGTTGAGGTCTGGTTGTCTCCTGCTTTGGAAACCAGTCTTCTTCAGGAGGAGACTCCTAGACTTCTCCCTCTTGCTGGATTCTTTTTTCTTTTCTTTTCTCTGTATTTCTTTCTTTTTCTTTTTTAGATTTTATTTATTTATTTGACAGAGAGAAACACAGCCAGAGAGGGAACACAAGCAGCGGGAGTGAGAGAGGGAAAATCAGGCTTCCTGCTGAGCAGGGAGCCCAATGTGGTGCTCGATCCCGGGACTCCCGGGATCATGACCCCAGCGGAAGGCAGATGCCTAATGACTGAGACACCCAGGCGCCGCATGTTGGATTCTTTCCATCCAGGACTGTTAGGAGGTTCTCGAGGAGCAGTTACTCAATGCTTGGGCATCTAGGCGTGCCCTGGGCGGGGATGTCTGTCCAAGAGAAGCTGATTGAAATGATTCCCTGCTCCTTGTAATCCATTTCGGAGCCACCAGTGTTTACAGTTCCTGCCAAAGGCTCAGCCTCATCTTCAGCTGCAAACTTCCTAAATCTGGAGGCAGGAAACTGGGCTCTAGATTTGCTCCCTGGTCTTGGGGCTCCTCATCATCGCACAGAACATCTCGAACCCCCCATAGCCATAGAGACTGCAGCCCAGAGCACAAAGCCACTGAATTTCTCACTCTAGGGAGAAAAGAAACATGTGAGCTGCAAGCAGCATTTTAAAAAAGAATCAGTAGAACAGAAAAGAAGTAAAGATATATATTGTAAATAGTAAGGGTAAGTATTGTTTTGTAATATGTTTGTTTTAGTTATATTTGTGTATATATGTATATGTTAGGTCATAATATAAAACACACACATATATATTCCATATATATAATTTTAATATTGTTTATACTGTAATACACAATAGAGTATATACAATATTATAGTGTATATAGGATATAATCTTATATATACTATATAATTATATATGTATAATATAAGCATTTTTTACATTTAGCCCTATCTATATACATATATACATACCACAAAAACATTTTACAGAACAGTACTTATCCTTACCATGTACAATATACTTTTTTCTTTTATATATTATTTATTTTATATATAATTTATAATATATATTTATTATAGAATACATAATTTATATAATTATATGTTGTACTATTATATTCTATATCATAGTTCTTTTTAAAGTATAAAATATTTCTTATTGCAGGTGATGGTAAAAGTGGAAAGTCTAAGAAACATCATAATATAAGATGGGGAAAGGCAGGCCAGGGCTAGACTGTGAAAGTTAGTCAGAGGAATTCTAGCTTAAATCTGCCTTCCAGGAGGTGCCCTGGGGGTCTTTCAGAAAGGAAATGGCATAATCATGTACAGAGAAAGAACAGGGTAAAGGGTAAGAGAGACCAACGAGTAAGTAGTAACCTGAGCAGGTACTAGAAGGGCAGAAGAGTGCATTACTTGGGATCCCTACAGGGCAAGTGAGAGCAATTCAACTTAAACTTGAGTAAACAAGAGTTTATTCCTTGGCTGGCATAGGTAAGAAGAACATGAGGTTATTTTACAGAACCAAGTGATAGGAGCTACAGAAACCAGAGCTTGGGGGCAGCAGGGAACTCACCACTGCTCTGCTTCTCTCTCTCTCCATGAGTTTGCCCTCATCCTTTGCTGCAGAGCCCCTCTGAAAGTGATGGTAAACAGAGCCTCTAGCGGCCTGGGATCCACTTCCTCCTCCAGTTTAGCAAGCCTGCTGGACTGTCCAGAACCTGGACATCAATCTCATTCTTTCAGAGAATGACTCTAAGAAACCCTGCTCCCATTCCTTGTTCTAAACCTTTTACAAGGTTTCAGTGAGAGTGCTCTTAGCTGGGAGCTAGGGAATACCCATTTAAAAATAGTTTAAATAATGAGGATAATGTAATATTTTGATAACAAGTTCTGGGTTGGTTAAGATAGTGGTTCAATGATGTTAGTTAGGGTCTCAGATGGCTTATCCACTATTCTCTTGATTTCCCCTTCAAAGGCAAGATGGTTGCTGCATTTTCCAGAATCATCTTTTCACATAACAAAGTCCTGGCAGAAAGAAGCATGTCTTTGACTTGTCTCCATATTTAGAGCGAGGAAAGCTTTCGAGGAAATATCCTTTTAAGTTTCATTGGTTGTGACTGTGTACTATGTATGGTATGTTTCGCCCATCAGTGATGAGGCAATGGGATAAAACAAGATTAGTTGAGACCTATCAACCAATACCCCCTACAGCTGGAGAGGTACCCATGAAGCACATGAATGCCAAGTATCTAAAACACAGTTAGTGTTCTGACAGAGAGAATGATGGTTAGTAGACAAGCAACTAGCAATTCTACCAAGCAATGAGAATGAGACACTGTATTAGTTTTCTATGGCTGCACACAATTTTGCCACCGACTTAGATTAAAATAAGACACACTTCTTATCTCACAGTTTCTACTGGTCAGGAGTTTGAGGATGGCGTAACTAGGGTCTCCGCAATGCTGCAGTCAAGGTCAAACAGGAATGTTTTCTTTTTTTAATTTATTTTAATTAATTAAGTTATTTTTAAAGATTTTCTTTATTTATTTGACATAGAGAAACACAGCTAGAGAGGGAACACAAGCAGGGGGAGTGAGAGAGGGGAGAAGCAGGTTTCCCGCGGAGCAGGGAGCCTGATGCAGGGCTTGATCCCAGGACTCCGAGATCATGACCTGAGCTGAAGGCAGATGCTTAATGACTGAGCCACCCAGGCGCCCCAGCAATAGGTTTTCATCTGGAGGCAAAACTGGCACAGGGTCTACTTCTAAGCTCATTTAGGTTGTTGGCAGTATTTATTTTCTTGCTGTTGTTGGACTAAGGCCCCTGACTTGTTGGTTGGAGACTGCCTTTGGCAACTAGAGGCTGTCCCCAGTTCCCTACCAAGTGGGCTTCCCCAGCATAGCCACTTACTTTATCAAACCAGCAAGAAAAATCTTTAGAGGAAGTCTCCTAGCAAGACAGGTCTTACATAATATAACATAAACATAGGAGTGACACTCCATCACATTTGCCATAGACTGTTGTGTAAAAGCAAGTCACACATCCTACCTACACTCAAAGAGAGGGGATCACATGAGGCATGAACACCAGGAAGTGGAAATCATGAAGGGTCACCCTAGAATCCATCTGCTATAGATATCACGAATAGCCAGGCCTTTGTCATAAACCAGCTCAGTTACCAGAAGATGGGGGATGGGAAAGCTTTCTGGAAAATTAAAGATATAGCTTCCAGTTCACATAAAAATGAAACAGACATTCTGAAAATAGATTGCTAAGATATGGCAACCATTGACTATGGTACAGGAAATGGAAGAGAGAAGCATGACTCAGGGCTTTAGAGCCAGTGACTAGAAAGAGGACAATGCCATTACTGAATCTGAGGACTCAAGCAGAAATGACAGAGAAAGAAGGAAGATGAAGAGATTTATTTGAGGTTCCCATAGGACAAACACCTGGAGCTCAGGACAGAAGCTTGAGACATAGGTATGGATATTATCAGTCTAGGAGTAGATGAGATTGACAGCTGCGGGAATGGATGGTACCTTTGGGTCTGTAGCAGTAGGTGATCATGGCCGCATGCTCTCCTGCTGAAAGCCCTTCTCATTTCCAGTCAAACGCCTCAAGCTTGCACGGTCCTTCATGGTTTTGTTCTTCTTACCTCTCTAGACTCTTGATAGACTCTTTCCTTAGAACACTATATTACTTTTTACAGGTCTCCAAAATGTCCTGCGCTCTGTATTTTCTCTAAGCCTTTTCTTGCCATTTTCCCGCTGTACAAAACAGTCTTCATCCCTCTCTACATCATTGCCTGGCTATGCATACCTTGGGCTTCCATGCAGATTATGCTCCCTGGAAAGTCTTCCATCATTCCCTGAGACAGTGTAGGTATCCCCTCTTTGTGCTTCCAGAGCAGATTATAAAACCACTTTCTGTAATTCTAGAGGCACTGTATTGTCTTTACTTCCTTTCTTGTCTCTTACCAGCTTACTGAAGGCAGAGATGGGTTTCACTCACAATTGTATCTCAAGTTCTGAGTACGGTCCTTTGCACACAGATGCTTGATGAGCACTTGCTGAATAAATGAGTGACTGTTAACATATTCCTCTCTTGGTTAAAATTTATTTACTTATAAGTACCAAAAAATCAATCCAAAAAGGGACTAATGCCTAACCAAAGGGGGACTTAATGAGTAAGCAGAGAAGTCCTGATGTTATGCTGTTCTTATGTGAGATTTGGTGCAGAGGCCCAAATGATACCACCAGGACTAATTTTCTTTCTCTATCCTTTGGCTTTACTTCCTCTGGCTTAGCTCTATTCATAAGCTGTGTCTCTGTTGTGGTAGCAGGATGGCTGTATTTGCATCTGGTCTTATAGCTTCATACTTTCAAGCCCAGTGGGAAAAAGTGCCTTACTCCCAGAAGCCTTAGCGGAAATCTCCTGGAGTCTCAGTGATTCTGAGAGGAGGACTCCTGCTCACTCCTGAACCAATCATTGTTTGTCCAGGAGAATGGAAGACTCTGCTTGACCAGACTCTGCTTACCCTTGGTCTGGGTAACATGCCATGTTCAGCTGGAAGTTGGGAAGGTTCATAGACTCTCCAGACGGAAATCTTGGACTTGCCCAGGAATTTTGCAGGGGAGGTCCCCAAAACAGCAAATTTCCATTAAAGCAATGTCTATCAGCAAGAGGCCAAGATTGGTGAGTGCAATGATGAGGACTGCATATTTGGAAATAGGAAGTTCCAGCTGACTCACGATGTCTATTTCAGAAGAGCTGTGAGGGCCACAGAGATTGAGAAACAAAGCAGTGGCTCCTCTTCCAGGAAGTCTGACAGTGAGAAGAGGGAGAAAGGGGACTAATATATGCCTGCTTAAATGTGCCTCCCCAGGCATAAAGTGTGTTCCTCAAAAGCAAAGACAGTATTTGCTTTATGTCTCCAGCCTAGGAGAGGCCTTGCCCACACTGCCCATTGCGAAGCCTTTGGGAAATTAATGAGTAAATGACTGTATGAATGGGAGGGAAAAAAAAAACCACTATATCCCAAGAGGAAAGGAAGATAGAGAAAGAAATGTACAGATGAAGAGATTTGAATGCATTTCTAGGGCAAGTGCAAAGAGGTTGACAATGAGAGAAAAAGTTGAATGAAGCAACGTCCCTGTGCGGTTCAAATGGCATGGAGGAATGAGCATTACATTTAATTTTTCTTTCCCCAGGGCCAGAGAAAGGGAGGAAGGTATAGGCTATGATCTTCGGAAAGTCTGGAGTAGAGGGGAGAAAAACCAAATGTGCTTTTATCTACTTCCCTCACTGTCCACTGTGAAATGGTCAAGGTGCTCATATCTCTAACTCTGTTGAACATACCTTCAAGGCAGTCCCAGGGTTTTAATTCATATCTCACCCAGAGCACCAGGCATAGAATAGGAGCCAAAACAGATGCATAAACTTGGTGGGCTGAATTGAATAAAGTTAAATGATCTTTCATAAGAATTTGAGCACAGCCTACAGAAAGGACAGCCACAACACAATTCTGATTTGGCGGCTTGTGGGGGTTTTGTAGGGTGCTGTGGGAAGATGGAGGAAGGCAGTACAATATGTATGTATGATCTGCTTTAGAGAATGTATTTGCTGGGTAAATACCTCCTTATCGTTTTTCTTTTAAATACAAGCCTACGCCCCACATCTTCAGAACACCTGGTCCTGGGCAGTGATGACTAGGCAGAGCATTTGTAATCACAGGTCTGTTTGGGGAAATTACAAGATGTGAAGTCTCAGAGGTTTAGGAGTCAGGAGTGATTTCCTAAGCCTCCCATGGGCCAACAAGAGCCATCTCTCTTAGCTGACTGACTCAGTCCACACTGACACCTAGTCAGCGAGCCACACTGCCTCTGCCCACATGCCCCTACTGCCCATTCCAGAAGGGTCTATGACAGCAGTCAAGCAAGTAAAGCCGAGGGCTGCCAGGGGGGCCTCCAGCTGCAGAAGGTAGCCTGACCTTGAGCTCTAACACAGCTTTAATTCTTCACCCTACAGAATGAATTAACAGGGAGAATGGATGATTGATGATTAAAACAACAATGAACAGAAAAAATAAAATGCTCTATGGTGAAAAACTCACTCTCCTGGCTGTGTTTAGTTTCTAATAGGAATAAGGATACAAGACCAGTGCTCTAACCCCTGAGCTATGGAGGCTTCTCCTTATTAGGAGTAAGGATAAAGTCAATGGATGGGGTAGGGTGGAAAAAGAGGTGGGGTGGGTGTATCAGGAGATCCCTTGGCCACCAGTAGGCACCTTTATGGCTGTATTCCTGTGGGGAGGAACACAGAAAGGGGGCTGCAGAGAATGGCGTGTAATTCAACCTCTTTGCAGTAGTGGAGAGCCAAAGGTAGGGCTGGGTGAGGCAGGGAAGTAAGCCAAACTCACCTGCCCATCTCCAGGGATTTCTGGGCTTCCTATTTGTACAAGCAGGTGGTTTATCTCCATGTAATGTGCACAAGACAAGTAGATTAAGTATGTCCATTTGCTAAGGGATCTTTTCTTCTCTCTTAAGAATGGAGGTTCAGAGAACTATTTTATGGAACTAACAGAGCTAGAATTACAGCCTTCTTGGATAAATGCTGTCAGAAGACAAATTCCTACATCTGGAGGGACTTGATTGCCATGCTGAATTTTCACACACAGTAATAAGCATGAAATAATCTTCCTATACCTGACTATTACACCTGACTCTTACTCCATAAATTGAGTCCATAAACAAGATGGAGGAATCTCCTCAATCTCTTGCAACCTGGCTTTCTTTCCAACTATTTCACTGAAATTGGTCCTATCAAGATTGCCTGTGACCTCCTGGCTGAATTATTTTACTTTTCACTTGTATCTGTCTTGGTTGCTCTGCAGCCTTTGACTGTGGACCACTGGTTGAAATGCTCCATTCCCTGGATTTGGGGGCAGTAATCTTTCCTGGTTTACATCCCATTTCTCTAGCCTCTCCTCCTCAGCTTCTTTCAGTGGCTCAGGTTTCTCTATCTTGTCCTGGTTTAGGTACAAAGGGCGGAACCCACCATGGCTAGTTTAGGTAGAAAGGGATAATTTACAAGGCATTAATTGGCTTACAGAATCAGTGGGGGAGTTGAAGAAATGGGCTCCAGGCTGAGTTACTAGGAACAAAGCCACACTCAGGACCTGGTTGCTGAGGAAGCTGCTGTTTCTGCCACAGTGGCGAAGGGCCTGCTGGGAAATTGCAGCTACAGAGCCCCACCTGAACGCCAGAGTCCCTACACTCCATACCAGCAAAATGGATGCTGCCTGCCCTGCCTGGCCCCCCACGAATTCTGCTCTGAAACTGGAGTCTTATGTGAGTGCATCCAATTGGCAGAACCCAAATCACATCCTTGAAAACCTTAGCTGATGGAAATCTCGGAAATGTTTTTAGCTTTCCAACTTTGCAGCCCAGGAAGGTGCACTGAGAGGAGATTGAAATAGATGATGAGTCATACAGTCTCTTAAATTTCAGTGTTCTTCAGAGCTGTGTTCTTAGCCCTTTTCTTTTCTGGTGCTAAGACTATGTTTCAGCAACTCATGGCCTCAACCACCACGTGGGGTGTCTGACTAACCCCAAGCTCCAGACTTGAATGTCCAGCTGGCTGCTAGACAGCTCCACCTCCTCTGAAGTCACATCCTCCCCTGTATCTTCTCTATCAATGAATGGCATCACCATCTATCCGGCAATCCAAGCCAGAAACTGAGGACATTGCTCCGTCCCTTGTCCGCCCTGTGCAATTGGGCTATATTTTCCCAGTCTTCCTGCAATGGGATGAGGCCATATGACTGCATCCTGGTCAGTATGATCTGAACATAGGTGATGTGACCAAAAGTCCTGGTGAAATCTGTGGAAACCTTTCATTCATTATCTGCATTGTCTTTCCCCACCTGCCAACTGAATGGAGAGGACTTCAGGAACCTAGAGGAGGGTAGAACCACAGATATAAGGAGCCTGGGTTCCTGAATGACTCAGTGGAACTCTGCAACTCCCAGAACTGATCTGCATTGTACTAGGATATGTGTGTGTGTGTGTGTGTGTGGGGGTGTTATGAAAGTGTACCATGGGCTGCTACCAGCAAAGGACTGAATGTAGAAATTCACACCCATTCCTGCAAGATACACTGGATCTACAATGAAGCCAGGAATTTCCC
The DNA here is from genome assembly GCA_004023965.1 of Spilogale gracilis. Classification (NCBI taxonomy): domain Eukaryota; kingdom Metazoa; phylum Chordata; class Mammalia; order Carnivora; family Mephitidae; genus Spilogale; species Spilogale gracilis. The sequence continues at coordinate 321,296 of PITA01000032.1, forward strand.
TACCCAATCGTCCTTCCCCGTGGCTCTCCTTCAGTGCTGTCAGGTCTGTACTGTGGTCTGAAAGCTCTCCTCTCCTCCCTTGGCATCTTTCTATTTGTCTTCACAGGTGTGTCCTCCAGTCAACCTCTTGCTTGACTAATCTCATCCAGGCCTCTGCTTCTCAGGCCTGGATGTTGAACTAACATGGGAGAAATAAACCTTTATTGTATCATACCATAGGGATTTGGGGGTTGTTTCTACAATAGTTAGTATATTCCAGTTAACCATCGAGTTTTGAATATTTCTAAAAGTTAGTCTCTCTCCTCTTTGCAACTGTGCTGGTTTAGGCCTTCTGAGCTAACAAATGGCTCATCTTCCCAGGTGAGTCTTCTGTGCCTGTCATGGTAAGCAACCCAGCTTCAGAAACCACCTTATCTTCGTGGTGATCTTTCTACTATTAACCATCACTTTTTAAAAACTATGCAAGCACTGAATACATGCTCTTTCACTTATCACAACAATCTTACCAGAAAATTATTACTAGCTTTGTTCTACACAAAGTGAACTAAGATTTAAGAAGGTAAATACCTTGCCCAATGCTAGCTATCTCATAAGTAACAAAATTGGAATTTGAACCCAGATCTGTTTATTACCAAAGTTTGTGTTCTTTTCAGTTCCCCAGTGAATTGGATTTGGACATTTATTTATTTTTTGTTTTTTTAAGATTTTATTTATTTATTTGACAGAGAGAAATACAGCCAGAAAGGGAACACAAGCAAGGGGAGTGAGAGAGGGAGAAGCAGGCCTCCTGCCGAGCAGGGAGCCCGATGTGGGGCTCGATCCCGGGTCTCCGGGATCATGACCTGAGCCGAAGGCAGTTGCTTAACCAACTGAGCCACCCAGGCGCCCCAGGGACATTTATTTTTTCCTGTTGCGATATATCATGACAAATGACATTCATGTGCCTACCCTCGCCCTTGAGTTGATCTAAGTTCTGATACAAATTTACCTAGTGAAGCAACAAGACCACAGACTACTCAAGGAAGAGTATTACATTAATAAATTCATATTTGAACTATATAAGTAAGTGAAATATACATTTAATGATTTTGACATTCTATGCACGCCCTCCTCATTTTCATTTTCTCTCCTTTTTTTCCTTTAAAGTAGGCTTTCAGGACTTGAATTCATAAGCCTGAGATCAAGACCTGAGCTGAGATCAAGAGTCAGACACCTGACTGAGCTACCCATTCTCTCTTTTTAAAATTAAAAAGTAATAACTGGAAAAATAAAAATAAAGTGGAAATAAATATAAGATTATAAACAAACAATATTTAGATTACACTGGTATTAGAGGTTAGATCAGGAGCCTCTGTGAAGGCTGGAACAGGGATAAGCTGGTAAGGGAGTTAGCCATGCTATTCCTACAGTTCTGCAGATCACTCCATTCAAAATAATATTTATTTATTTTTTTTAAAAAAGATTTTTATTTATTTGACAGAGAGAAACACAGCCAGAGAGGGAACACAAGCAAGGGAAGTAAGAGAGGGAGAAGCAGGCCTCCCATCGAGCAGGGAGCCCGATGTGGGACTCGATCCTGGATCTCCGGGATCATGACCTGAGCCAAAGGCAGTCACTCAACCAACTGAGCCACTCGGGCACCCTCAAAATAATATTTAAAAGCAAGTGGCTCAGAATGCTGTTACATACACATATAGCCAAGTACCTATTTTATTAAGAGCAAGTCATTTAAATTTTCAATTCTTTATTATTATTCCCAAATTCTAAATTCAAATGACTTAGAAGCAATCTCCATGCATGGGTGTGAGGACTCTCATATCTCATCATGTTACAGGCAAATCTGATTATATCATGACTACTAAATAGCTTTCAGAGGCTCCACATCCCACTGGGGATAAAGAGTAAGACCAGCATCTCAGGCCCTCTGTGAACTAGCCTTTGCTTTACCTCTAGAGACCATCTCCTTATCCACCCTCCACTCCAGCCCTAGTAAACCAGTGGTGAGCTCACCAACACAACATGCTTCCTCCTGCCTCTCCACCTTTGCAAATGCTAGCCTTCCTCGAGGGAATATCTTTCTCCCACTCTTGCCTTCTGAAAACTCGAAGAATTCCCCAATATGCAGTGTAGGTACCACTGTCTTCAATAAAGCTCTCCCTGAAATCACTCTCAGCCATACTCCCAGGCTGAATCAGGTGCCCTCCCTACCACCACCCTCCCTCCTCTTTCTTCCCTGAGGCTCCTACAGCCCTCTCTGTCCTAGTGCATTACTGTAATTATCTAATTACATAGTAGTTTTCCCCATGAACTGACTTCATTCTTAATGTTGGAAATTGATTTTAAATAAATACATTACTCCAAAATAGTAAGTGCTTAGCAAACAAATCCTTGTTAAATGAATGAGTGACTAACAGAGGAAGGAAGGATGAATAAAAATGTTGGCTTCTCTAGTATATAATTTATGTATGCTCTATGTAATTTATAAGGATGAATCATTTTCCAATATAAAGAAATGAAGTTTATATCCTGTCATGGGCATCTAAGTACATTATTGGTTTAGCTAACATTTGGGAGTCAGAATTTTAGGAACTGAGAGTTAGGACAGGAAACTAAGTGGTTAATAATGGACTTACTGAGGAGTCCATGAACTTACTGAAATAATATGCAAAATTGTGTTTATGTGTCTATGTACAAGTCTGCGCTCACATTTATGCATTCTCCCCATCAGGCAGGTTGATAACTTGTTTTGAAAGGACAAGTGGAAAGCAGCCATATCTATTGCAGACAAAGCACCATGGAAACACTGTGATGGGCAACGAGGGGATGAAGAGGGGATAGACCATCATCAGAATAATGACATGGCAGCTTCAAAGAAGGGGTGATTTGTACATTCTAATTTATGACTGGGTTCTTATCCAGTGAAGTGTTTCATCATCAAATATAGCATTAAAATATAGTGTATTTACCAATTCCAGTGGGACAGGTCAATTTTACATTTCCCCACCATCTCTGTTCATGAGTCTGTCTGTCCGTTGCATGCTGGTGAAGGTAAAGAGGGCAGGAGAATTGATAAGCTCAGAGAAAGACAAAGTGGATTTACACACATAAGTTGATTGGTATATATACTTGTCAAAGAAAGGACTAAACCCAGAGGTGGAGGCAAGGGCTTTCTGGAGTTTTGCCAGCAGGAGAAAGAACAGATTCAGAGAGCAGCAGCTTGAAGACATGAACCTAGGAATGAGCTGTCCCCATAGGATTTTTAACAAGTAAAATTTTTTTAGCAAGTGCGTCCTTGCCACATTTTCACCAGGCTTCAGTCAAAACATAAACTGTTTCTCAAGGTCTTAGGGATTAGATTTACGCTTGTTTTTAGCGTGGGTGCCACATGGCAACAGGCTTCCAAGCAAGCTTCGATTTATTTGTTCAGGTTACACAGGTTTGCCTGCCCTTTCGGCTGTGGAACAGCCCGAAGTCTACACTTTGACACACCCCTTTTGGGTCCGGGTTGGGTAAATTGGGGGATGGTGAGTCACGAGAGGCTAACTGACCCCCTATCAGTAGTTTTACCAACCAAGCTGCTCCCAAGTTTCTATTTGTTTTGTGGGATGTCTGGGCCATTTTTCAGGAGGGGGAAACCTGTCCCAGGATAAACCACCAGATTTCTGGAGGAAAGCACAAAAAAGATGGCACGATTGAGCATTTTTTAAAATCACTTTTTTTTTTTTTTTGCTGTTAAAATATAATTAATTATAACTTAAAAAACATGATCGGTGGACAGTACTGTGCTGCTCAAGTCCAGACCCTTTTTCAGGCCCGTTTTCTGTTAGTTAGCCAGCTAACCTCCTTCTGTCTGAGATTATCCTCTGCTGAAGTGGACCGTTTCATCTAAAGTTATGTCCCCTTTTCAGGGGCAGCCCACACCCAGTGACTGGTCAACGTCTGCAATGTGACGGCAACTCTTCAGAGCCATCTCAGTTCCAGAGACTCTCTTGGAATTTGCTATGGCCTATGTTGTGACAGGCTCAGCATCAAATTTCTCTGCTCCATCCTGTTTCTTTGTACTCTCACAGATGTTGATCCAAGAGTGCCCTCCTGTTAGCTTCCTGCATTCTGCTTTCCACTGCAAACTCTGCCTCCCTGGAAACCCAGCTGCGACAGTTGATGGAGGGAGTGGTGCAAGAAAGTAGATGCTAAATCTGGGTGACCCACCAGTTATCTGGAAATAACACCCCAGCATGGGTGGTTGGTAGAGCATGGATAAAGCCAGGCCCAGAGAAGTAGTGTGATTGTCGAGTTTCTGGAATGGCAGTAGAACCAGTATTTGCGAAGCAGGAGAAAATTGGTAATTATAAGGGCAAAAAAATGCTCTGGAGAAAGACAAGGAAAAGCTGAGTGTGATTAATCAGTAATTAAAGGCTAAACATAAAAGCCAGAGGGCCTCCTTGCAAAGTAAAATGAAATTCTCATCTCCAGTAGCTAGAGGGCAGATAAAACTGAAGATCAGGCTCAGATCTAAGCATAAATGTAGCAGAGCTCCAGAAAACCTTAAACTCTCAGTGGCAGGTATGCTACACTTAGGTTCAAGTTCTAATTGCAAAATAGTGGGACCGTGATAAACGGGAGGTAGATATTTGGGTTGATATGATGGAAATCTTGAATCTGCACATTCCCCTGAAGTCTCTAGTTGTGCAAAAAGGACCTATTCCTCCCTGGCAAAGGCCAGTACTCATCCCCCTCTTAAGGATGGTACTTAGACCTCTGACTAGCAAGACAACCCGTGTTCTCATCAGAATGTGCCACCATTTCCCTTCTTGACACTAGACGCATCATAACCCCTTATAGGCAATAACATAAACCATTAAATCACAGCAAAGGCAGTCATGGGTGCACTGGGTCTGCAAGAGGAGGAAAGGAACTATACCCTGAAGGAACTGCAGGATCTGGCCAATAACTACCAACAGAGTTGAGACAGGATGTACAGGATTGGATTCTGTGGGTGTGCAATCAATGGAAGTAGAATATGAAGTTGGCTAAGGGAGTGTCAAATGATATGGGAGCTTTCCCGGGCTATATAGGATTATTAGGCATTGGCAGGGACTCCAACATACAATGCGAGGCTCTTAGATACTTGGAGAAAGTGATGCCCACACTCAATGAGGAATAAATGCCAGAACTTTTCCTGCAGACCATGGAAAAAGGAGCCCAAATGTCTCTTAGAAGGAAGCATGCTTGAGTGGATTTATTATGTGAGGCTGAAAACTCCACCAGATGACTATTTTCCAAGACACTCCCTGGTAGAGGGACATCCGATTTACTGAGGAACTCATTGGTGGCTCTCCTTTATAGTCCAGAGCTTGTGGTTAGAAATGTCATTACAGAACTGGGCTCCTTGATAATGATGGGGGTGGCAATGACCTGAAATATTAGAGGTAGTGGCAGCGCTTAAACGTCAGAAGCAAAGTGGATGCAATTATTATAGTGAGAGGCAAGGTCAGAAAGGTAGCAAGTGGAGCCTGATCCATAGGAAGCTATGGAGTTGCTTAACAGAAAAGAGTATATCCTTATGGGCGAGACAGATAGACAACCAACAAGTGTATTGTTCAATCTACCCAATCAAAAAAAAAATCAACTGAACTTTGACAAAGCAGGAAAGAATGTCCAGAGGAAAAAAGACAGTCTCTTCAACAAATGGTTGAAAACTGGACAGCCACATGCAGAAGAATAAAACTGGGCCATTTCCTTCCACCACACACAAAAATAGACTCAAAAATGAATGAAAGACCTTAGTGTGAAGCAGGAATCTATCAAAATCCTTGAAGAGAACACAGGCAGCAACCTCTTTGACCTCAGCCACAGCAACTTCTTTCTAGAAGCATCACGAAAGGCAAGGAAAGCAAGGGCCAAATAAACTATTGGGATGTCATTAAGATCAAAAGCTTTTGCATAGCAAAGGAAACAGTCAACAAAACCAAAAGACAAGCAACAGAATAGGAGAAGATATTTACAAATGACGTATTAGATAAAGGGCTAGTGTCCAAAATCTATAAAGAACTCCTTAAACTCAACACCCAAAGAACAAATAATCCAAGAAATGGGCAGAAGACATGAACTGACATTTCTCCAAAGAAGACATCCAAATGGCCAACAGATACACGAGAAAGTGCTCATCACTTGGCATCAAGGAAATACAAATCAAAACCACAGTGAAATACTACCTTACACCAGTCAGAATGGTTAAAATTAACAAGTCAGGAAATGACAGATATTGGCAAGGATGCAGAGAAAGGTGAACCCTCCTCACTGTTGATGGGAATGCAAAATGGTGCAGCCACTCTGGAAAACAGTATGGAGGTTCCTCAAAAAGTTGAAAATAGAGCTACCCTATGACCCAGCAATTGCACTACTGGATACTTACCACAAAGCTACAAATGTAGTAAACCAAAGGGGCACCTGCACCCCAATGTTTATAGCAGCAATGTCCACAATAGCCAAACTATGGAAAGAGCCTAGATGTCCATCAACAGATGAACAGATAAAGAAGATGTGGTATATAAACACAATGGAATATTATGCAGCCATCAAAACCCCTGAAATCCTGTCATTTGCAGTGATGTGGAACTAGAGGGTATTATGCTAAGTGAAATAAGTCAATCAGAGAAAGACAATGATCATATGATCTCACTGATCTGAGGAATTTGAGAAACAAGACAAAGGATCATAGGGGAAGGGAGGAAAAAATGAAACAAGACAAAACCAGAGAGGGAGACAAACCATAAGAGACTCTTAATCTCAGGAAACAAACTGAGGGTTGCTGAAAGGGGTGGGGGGGGGAGGGATGGGGTGCTGGGTGATGGACAGTGGAGAGGGTATGTGCTATGATGAGTGCTGTGAATTGTGTAAGTCTGATGAATCACAGACTTGTACCTCTGAAACAAATAACACATTATATGTTAATTAAAAAAACTCAAAATAATCAAAGGTGAATGATCAAGTGGCAGAGGGCAGCAATACCAATAAAAACTGATGATCTTTTTGCCCAGCTTCCATATCACAGTTATTTTACGCACTCAGAACTCTTTTTTTTTTA
>PITA01000032.1:328482-340807 GCA_004023965.1 Spilogale gracilis
GCAAGTAAGTGAAACCATGCGATACTTGACTTTCTCTACTTGGCTTATTTCACTCAGCATAATCTCTTCCAGTCCAGTCCATGTTGCTACAAAAGTTGGATATTCATCCTTTCTGATGGAGGCATAGTATTCCATTGTATATATGTACCACATCTTCTTTATCCATTCATCTGTTGATGGGCACCTTGGCTCTTTCCACGCACTCAGAACTCTTAACTGAACTGCAGAACACACTAAACACTAAGTAGACAGAATGGCTGAGCCAGCTGACATCAGCTAGGCTTTGTATTGTACCTCAGTGTTGGCACAACAAAGCAGCCATGGTGGCAGGAATGGGAGATACATATGGACTCAACAGTATGGGCACCCACCTACCAAGACTGTTGAAGCTACTCCCACTACCAAATTTCCAACCTTCCGGCAATAGAGACCACTTCTATTTTCCTAATATAGCACCATCACTCAGGGGAGTTCAGCCAGCTCTTTGGTGTCAAGTGGATCACTGGACTCTTTGCACCATGGAAGGGACAAAAATTTATCATGACTGAAATAAAAAATTTTCCAGCTACTACTTTCTCTTTCCTGTTTATAGGCTCCTGGACAACATCATTATCTAAGGGCTCACAGAGTATCTGATCCACTAATCAGGGGATTCTAAGAAAGATCATGCTGGAATAAGGTGAGGTATGGCAGTGAGTATATGATAACAGGATCCACTGGCTTTATCCCACCCCATACTGCACCACACAGATAAAGCAATGGAATGACTTGTTGAGGAGTAACTGAGAGATCAGCCTGGAGGTGATACCATAGAGTATATACTCTAAATCAATAGCCATTATACTGTGTGGTGTCCCTAACTGTTAGAGTACATGGGTCTAAGAACCAAGGGGTGGAAGTAGAGGCGTCCCTGCTTACCCACACTCCCAGAGGTGCACTGGGAGAATTTCTGCTCTTGTTCCTGAAACTCTGGGCTCTGTGAATTTAGAGAGCTTGGCTGCCAGGAGAGGATGTTCCACCAGGGTGCACAGCAAGAATCCTGTTCAAGTTCAAGTTTTGTCTGCTGCCTAGTCACTTCAGGTTCCTCATGCCAAGAAACCAGCAGACATAGAAAGAAGTCACTTGGCTTAGGGGGAAATTGACCCTAAACATCTGGAGGAGATGGGGGTATGAAATAACATATTTGACCCTAATTTTTGGTGACCACTTAGCCCTCTCTTGCAGCAGCCTTAGCCTGAGAAGGGCAATGTGTCCAGGAGGTCAAGCCCTTAAGCCACAAGAGTCTGAGTCATGCCACTTAGAAAAACCACCTAACTCAAAAAAACTGCTAGCTAGGGGTGAGTGAACTTTATCACAGACAGTAGAAGATGGAGTTAACGAGTACTAGGTGGGATCTTGAGAACAGGCACAGTGGAGGAGACAAGTTTTTCCCATTAACCTTCCTCTAAGTTAATGGGAAAGATGCCCACTAGGCTCACTGAAAATCACTGCTGTCCAAGGCTAGTCCAGCTTCAGAATTTCTCCTGGGATTGCAATGAATCCAATTTTTTCTCCATCACTCCCCCCACCCCCAAGTGAGGAAACAAGGGTTAGAAAGCTCTTGCATTCAAGTCTCCATTGCAGACTCGGCTTCTGGGGAACTGAACTTGTGACAGTTTTTAATTGTATCAATTCCTAATACATCTATTTTATTTTTTTCTGTGTTTCTCCCTAGTTGATACATATTTTTGCGGGATGGGTGGGGGCTTGATAATATCTTTGTGCACATGTACTTTTTTGTGTTTATCAACTTAACACTGTCATAAGCCCTCTTTCCACATATTATTACATAGTCTTCATAAATCTGATTTTAATATCAGTATAACATTCCCTTCAGTTGATATAGCATAATTTTTAAAAACCATATTTCTATTATTGGCCATTTAGATTTATTTTTATTATAGAGTACCTCTTATATAAAATTAACATCTTCCTTCAGAGAACTGTCTTCTTCAATCGAATTAACTCCTTATATAAGTCTTGAGTAGTAAGATGATGGAGTAAAAGATGAACATCTATTTTAAGGTCTCTTTGTATTTGTTATCAAATTGCTCTCCAAAAAAAATTAGGGCATTAAGAAGCATTTCAGCACAATCTTCTGTCACTAGAAATTATTACCATAGAATTGTTGGTAGTATAATTAAATGTAAAATAGTACTTCATTATTGTATTACCTTGTATCTTTTCTGCAAATTCTGACTGAGATTTTATTGTTTACTGTTACTGTAATCTCCTTTTGTGTGTTAATGTTTCTAGGAATACTGACAACATTTTCGTAAACTAGAAAGCGCTACCACCATCACCAAAACAGAAGAGAATGGAAAGGGTTTCTGATGAGTAAAATTCAAGTAGAAGCAACATAGTAATCTGCTGGAAAGAGCACTGGACTTGGAATCAGCGCATGTAACCTGAAGTTCTGGCTGAGTCTGTTAGTACTTGTGTTATCTTGAAAATTTTTTAGATCACCAAAGAAACTGAGAGAACTTGGAGTAGGCCAGATCCCATTTTGATTTTTTTTTTTTTGCAAAGATGTTTAAAAATGATAGATATCAAATACAGAAACTAATCAGAAGGATTTCAGTCTCTGGTTTATGCTCTCCAGAATTACTCACATTACATTATTCTTCAGCTCCCAGGTTGTCCAGGGTGTTGGAGCTGACCAGCATGGCTCACTTGGTTTCAGGCAGTGGATGTCTATGACGTAGAGGTGATCAGGCTTCTGAAACAGACACGTGGTTGGCAGAACAGGGAACTAGGCCAAGGGAAGAAGGTGTTCAGACCTAAAAAAACATTATTTTATGTTTCATGGTTTAAAAAAGTTTAAGAGAAATAGGGCTAGTTGACATTAATACTTTGTAAATGCAGTTATTTTTTTTTTAAAGATTTTATTTATTTGACAGAGAGAAACACAGCCAGAGAGGGAACATAGGCAGGGGGAGTGAGAGAGGGAGAAGCAGGCTTCCCGCTGAGCAGGGAGCCTGATGTGGGACTCAATCCAGGGTCTCTGGGATCATGACCTGAGCCGAAGGCAGTCGCTCAACCAACTGAGCCACCCAGGTGCCCCAATGCAGTTACTTTTTTTACGTGTTTAGGATTATTGGTTTTTGGATTGTGGTTATTCGATTATTGGTTTTTCTTTAATTTTCAACAGATATTTATTGAGGCACTAAGCTAAGGGATATAAAAGTGAATAACACAGTCCTTGTCCTCCAGGAAGATCATAATTTACAATGGAGACAGCCACTTACAAGATTATCACTACAATATGTAATTATAACTATTAAGAGTGTGGTAACCATAGCCGTAAAAGCATGCACAATGACTTTCTTCTCGTGTTGTGAATGAGGTGTTCCAAAGTTTCAGTGTTTTTTTTTTTTTTTTTAAAGATTTTATTTATTTGACAGAGATAAACACAGCCAGAGAGGGAACACAAGCAGAGGGAGTGAAAGGGGGAGAAGCTCGGCAGGAAGCCCAATGTGGGACTCAATCCCGGGTCTCCGGGATCATGACCTGAGCCGAAGGCAGTCGCCCAACCAACTGAGCCACCCAGGCGCCCCAAGTTTCAGTGTTTTAAAATATCTTGTACTTTTGCTTATTAAGTAGAATAAAGAGATTAGAGGCTGAAAAATTAGAGAAGAGGATGCAAAAATGTAATTATCTGAAAGTGATAAAACTGCATATCTAAAACCCCAAGAATATCAGCTAAGGGTGCCTGGGTGACTCAGTTGATAAAGGGTCTACCTGTGGCTCAGGTCATGGTCCCAGGGTCCTAGGGTCGAGTCCTGCATCAGGCTCCCTGCTCAGCAGGGAGTCTGCTTCTCCCTCTCCCTCTCTCTCTGTGATCTCCCTCTCTCTTTCAAATAAATAAATAAAAATCTTAGAAAAAAAGCGTATCAGTTAAAAATTAGCATAAGCAGTAAAAGAATATAGCAAATGGTTGAATTCAAAATTAGTATACAGAAATAATTAATCTTCATATAGACAAACAACTAGTCAGGAACACGCAGAAAAGACCCCATTTACAAAGAAAGTTAAGGATAAAATAGCCACATATAAATTAAACAGCAATGAGTGCATAATATCTATAGGAAGAAATTCTAGAATTTCTTTTAGAAATTCTAGAATTTTAGAACACCAATAAGGAAGACAAAGATAATTTGAACAAATGGAAAGTCAAGACATATTCTTGGGAAGGATGATGACTCAATGTCATAGATATGTCCATTTTCTCTAAATTAATCTATAAATTTAATCCAGTGATCCTCTCCCACCCGTATTTAATTAGCAAGCTGATCTAAATTTTATATAGAAACATAAACAAGCAGAATGCCCAAGAACATTTTTGAAGTTATTGAGAAGGGACTAGCCCTAGCATATATTAAAACATATTATAAAACTATGATTTTTAAAATAGCATACTATTGACATATGAAAAAAAGAAAAGATCAATGGAGCAGAATAGAGAAGTCCAGGAATGGACCCAAATACATATGGGATTTTGTACAAAACAGAGTTAGCAAAGAGATGCATTAGTTACTACCTGGTGTTAGGAAGCCCGTGTAGTGAACGCTGTGGTGTCCCATCCATACTCCTGTTTCAGGACCAAGGCACCAACTCCCGCAGCTGCTGGGAGTGCTTTTCACTGAAGCTCCTGGATGAGTCCCTTGGCAGGAACTGCTCTCAGCCGAAGGGAGCTGCCACATGTAAAAGCATACCCTTAAGGTCAGTAATATCTAAAGACTGGTTGATGCAGAAGTACAAATGCCTAGACCTCTTCACTCAATTTAAGACAATTCTGCAAAGCCATTCCAAGTCCAGAGCTCATGCAATTGGATAAAGCTTTGTTGCCAATCCATCTCAATTCAACTTCTCCTGCGGCCCAATTTCACTTCCTTCATTCCTTATAGGCATGATTCCTGAGAGTACTCCCCAACAAACTATTGCACTAAAATCTCTATCCCAAAATCTGTCTCTTGGGGAACCGATCTTCAAAATGAACTTCTTTGTTGGATGCAAACCTCAAAAATTTAACTAGAATAAATTTTAGCTGAATCAAAGCTTCAAATGTAAAATTAAAAAAAATTAAACTATCAATGTAGTAGAAGAAACTAGAGAATTTTTATATCTCGATTAGCCTAAATATTAGAACATATTTATTTATTTATTTATTCATTATTCATTTATTTATTACATTTATTTATTTATTTTTAAAGATTTTATTTATTTGACAGCGAGACAGACAGTGAGAGAGAGAATACAAGCAGGGGGAGTGGAAGAGGGAGAAGCGGGCTTCCTGAGGAGCAGGGAGCCTGATGTGGGGCTTGATGTCAGGATCCCAGGATCATGACCTAAGCCGAAGGCAGATGCTTAACGACTGAGCCACCCAGGTGCCCCTTAAAACCCATTTAAAAAAGATAACTTCTTTCCACATTAAAATAAAATTCTGACGAATGGGTAAACAAAATGTGTGGCATATGCAATGGATATAATTCAGCTTTAAAAAGGCAGGAAGTTCTGCCCCACGCTACAACATAGATGAACCTTGAAGGCATTATGCAAAATGAAAGAAGCCAGTGACCAAAGGACAAATACCATCTGATTCCACTTACATGAGATCCCTAGGGTAGTTAAAGTCACAGAAACATAAAGTGGAAAGAATGGATACCAGAACGTGGGGTGAGGGAAATGGGGAGGGCGGAAAAGGGAGTTGTTAAATGGGTACAGTGTTTCTAGTTTGGATTTCCATTCTGGAAATGTATAATGGTAATGGCTGAACAACACCGTGCCTGTACTTGGTGCCACTGGATTGTATACTGAAAAAAGGTTAAAATGATATATTTTATGTTCCACATATTTTACCACAATGAAAAAAAATTCTGTTTGGCAAAACGCACTGAAGTGAAAAGAAACAAAATAATTGCAACTTCTACCAGAACAAAGGGTTAATTGTCTATGAAGCAATAAGGAAAAGACCTGAAGTACAACAGAAAAATGGGGAAAATGACAGGAACAGAGAATTCACTAAAGAAGCAAAATTGGCGTTTAGATACATAAAAATATGCTCAACTTCACTCCTAAAAAGTGAAATTCAATTCAAACCACGTTGAGATACTACCTTACACCTGTTAGGTTAGCTAAGACTAAAAAACAGTTGGGATTCCAAGAGCCAATGAGTGCCATGCATTGTCACCCCATAGAAGGAACATTGGAATGATCTAAATTATAAAAATATACACCTTTTTTTAAAAAAAAGATTTTATTTATTTATTTGACAGAGAGAGAGATCACAAGTAGGCAGAGAGGCAGGCAGAGAGAGAAGGGGAAGCAGGCTCCCTGCCCAACAGATAGCCCGACACGGGCCTCGATCCAAGGACCCTGAGATCATGACCTGAGCCGAAGGCAGAATCTTTAACCCACTGAGCCACACATGCACCCAAAACATATACCTTTGACTCAGAAATTCCACTCCCAGAAATTTACTCTACAGACATACTGTACTTACAACTTCCTATATAAGATTACAAGGTGACAAATTGCAGTGTTTTTTTGTAATAATGAAAGTCCGAAAGCAATCTGAAAGCCTATCAATAGAAAATTTGTCAAAACCTTTTTAAAAAGGAAAGCAATCCACTGAAGAAATATGTGTCAGGCGATCTGTGAAGGGTTCCACTTTTCCAGGTGGATAAGTGGGTCTCTAAGAAGCTTCAGACAATATTTGGGTAAATAGATGAAGGCAGTAATCTGAATTGGTGGGTCCAGGGACTTTGAGACTTTTCTGCTCTCCCAATGAGCCAATGGCCAGAGGAGCATTTCCAGAAGAAATATATGCACTTTGTGGGGAATGGGCAATGAATCTTGGAACACTGAAGAAAAAATTAAAATTAAAATTAAAAAAAAAAGAAAAAAAAAGAAATATATGAACTTGATGGTTAAGACTGGGGAAAAAACACACAGGCCTATTAAGTCTGAAAAGAGTTCCAGTGGTCCACACAAAGACTTACACACAAATGTTTATAGCAGTATTATTCATAATAGCCCCAAATTAGAAACCACCTAAATGTTTATCAAAATTTGCGAATGGATAAACCATGGTATATACATACAATGAAAAAAAAAACCTCAGCATTAAAGAGGATCAAATTACAGATGGATCTCAAAAATCTTACACTCAGTGAAGGAAGCCAGACACAAGCAACCACATGATATATGATTCCATTTACATGAAATATCCGTAAAGAACCAAGCCATAGAGACAGAAATTATATATGCGGTTCCCCAGGGTGGGGAGCAGGGAATTAACAGCAAATGTGCCTGAAGGATCTTATTGGAGTGATGAAAGTGTTCCAAAGTGGGTTTATGCTGACGGTTTGCACTATTTGATACATTTATTTTAAAAATCACCAGACTGTACTCTTAATATGCACAATGCCTCTTTACAATTTTTTTGAAAAAGTTCCAGGGGAAAAGGGTGTCCACTCAGATGGCTTGCATACTTCTAGAGCAAGGAGGCTCAATTGAGGCCTTTTCCTTATTCTCCTAACTTGTGGCTTATTTTTGGCCAGCTAGAATCAGCCTGAACAAGGACTGGTGGAGCCCCAGAAAGGGTCAGGGAAGAGGGTTGGCCTTCTCTAGAGTGTTGAGAGACTCTCCTGCTCCGGAAGAGGAAAATAGGAAAGGATGGGGTTAGTGCAGAATTGCCTGAGCCTGGGTAGGGAATCTCATGAGCTTCAGAAGGAAGACCCTTTCTCAGCCAGAACTCAGGGCTGGTGAAGTATATATAGGGACTGAGGGGCCAGAGGGAAATGTAAACCCAAGCTGAGGTCAGATGGGAGCACTCTGCCAGAGAAGCAAGGAAATGGTTCCCAATATGGCTTGGGGTTGGTGAAGTTTCCAGCCTGGATGGGTCTCCACTTGGTGTGGTAGAGGGAGCAGCTCAGGTCCTGAGCTTGCAGAAGTAATGCTGGCTCTAGGCAGCTCTACTAATGATATATGCCATTTATGAGACAAAAATTCAGAGTGGATGGAGCAGAAGATGCAGAGTTCTCTTTAGTTTGATAATTTCATTATTCTGTGGCTGATTCTCTGACGTTCCAGGAAGAACACAGAGGCTCACCAGTGAGTCATCCTAATAATCACGCTCTCAGGGCACTGCCATGGAACGAAGTGGCAGGTAAGAGAGAGAGAGATGTGAAGGGGAGTGGAGGACGTTGAGAGACATTAAGAAAAATGCTAAGAAGGAAAGAAGGGCCATGATCCCATGTGAATGGCATAATGTATGGCATGGGAGTTGGGCACCTTGGCTTTGCCATCACAGATTGGATTCTGGACCAGCCTACCTCTCACTGTTATGTGATTGTCCTTGAAGAAGTTGCACCAAGTTTCAGACCTTCAGCTTCCTCACCTGTGAAATGGAGACATGGCCGGTGCCTTCCACCCAGAATTCTTACGGGGATGAAAGGATGTACAGCATCTAAGTACTCGGCACAATCCCAGGCACATAGTGTCTGCTCATGAAGTGCTAAAAGTTGTACTATTATCACTGTTCTCTCTTCTTGTCTTAAAAGCTCTGCTTGGGGATGTCATGTACAGCATGGCAACTGTAGCTAATCCTGTATGCATATTTCAAAGTTCCTAAGAGAGTGGATCGTAAAAGTTCTCAGGGTTCTCAATTTGTGACTATGTGTGTGGTGAGGGGTGTTAACTAGACTTAGTGTGGTGCTCATTTGGCAATGTATACAAATATTGAATCACTATGTTTTACACCTAATACTAATAGAATGTTAACTATGTTGAATACAACTCAATTAAAAAAAAGGCAGTATTATGAAGAGGCCCATGTGACGAGAAGCTGACACCCCTTGCCTATAGCCAGCACCCATTTGCTCTCCAGTTGTGCAAGCCATCTTGTGAGTAGATCTTTCAGCCAAACTCAAGTCTTCTGATGGCAACAACTCTAGCCAATAGCCTGACAGCAACCCCATGAGAGACTTTAAACCAGAACCCTCCAGGTAAGCTTTTTCAGAGTTCCTGACCACAGACACTTTGAGATAACAAATATTTATTCTCTTAAGCAAAAAAATAAAAAATAAAAAAGGTAGGGGCGCCTGGGTGGCTCAGTTGGTTAAGCGACTGCCTTCGGCTCAGGTCATGATCCCGGAGATCCGGGATCGAGCCCCACATTGGGATCCCTGCTCGGCAGGAAGCCTGCTTCTCCCTCTCTCACTCCCCTTGCTTGTGTTCCCTCTCTGGCTGTGTTTCTCTCTGTCAAATAAATAAATAAAATCTTAAAAAAAAAATAAAAAAAAAAAATAAAAAATAAAAAAAAAAATAAAAAAGGTAGATCATGTCTTAGTGAGGCATCCCTCTTTCGCAAGAAGAAATAACAAAGTACACTTCTAGGTGGGCTCAACATTTCCTGGTGGCTTACCAAAGACCCTGTCTGTTTTCACCCTGCCTCTTTAACCCTGAAACCAGTCAAAATGAAAGGATCTTCTTGACGCACAACAATCCTATGCAGCCGGTGACAAAGACACTTTCTGCTCCAGGCAGAGGAAGAATTCATGAGCTGTTTTGTATTGCAAACTCCTTAATCAGATTGCCAGGACTGGCTCCTTGCCTTATACCTGAACTGTTGCCAAGAACCCATTCTAACCCCTCTCAAGTTCTTAATGGCGGCTTCAATAACTGTGAGGATTTAGGGCGGGCAACTTTTTGAGCCTTAAATATGCACAAATAAATCAGGTGACTATTTAACATTGAGCATGTTAATCTGTATTTGTAATACAAGAGAGAGAATATATGCATTATTTACAATGTCCTGTGGACTCAATTTTATAAGATTTATGAGATGGTGGATGTTTTCCTGCTTTTGTTAATGTAAGGACCTATTTAGAAGTCCAAGCCACCATCTTGTTTACTCAGAAAAACAATTCCAGGTGTTATGGGAAAATGGCCCCTGGAAAACAAAGGTGAACCAGGTTGGGGGAGACGCCCAATCAGTTAACTCCCTTAACCTCCTGTCCCCGGAGTGTCCCGGAAGATATGGAGATGCAAAGTAAGAATGGGCGGCCATTACTGGTACTTTGGGTCAGATGGGAACTCCCAGATGTCCTCAACTTCCCAGTTCCTGGAACAATACAAATGCAAATTAACCGTGGTTAGCTTGTGATTTGAGGGGGGGGGTCGCCCTATAAAAGCTAGCCTGAGAAATTAGGTTGCGTCGATTTCTATCTCTTGAGAAGCGACCCTGGCCGGCCAGTATAATTCGCGATGCTTGGCACGAAATAAAGCTTTGCTTAACCTTTCTTTTGTATCAGCCTTGTTCCTTTAAACACGGACCTATTAATTAAGTTAGGAATAGCAGTCATCATCTCTATAATGTAAACTTAATTTAAACCTTAAGGCCACAGTACCCATTTTTATAGCCAAGTATGTCTTTATCTATCAAAATCATGCCAACGTTGCCAATTATGTCCTTGCCCAGCTGGGACATCTCATTGCCTCTAGCTGGTTTCACTGAGAAGGCAACTGAATCTGACCTTTATCACAGATGTCAGTGCTGCAATGTGGTCTCCAAGTCCAGTTTTCACACACTGGAGGATTCTATGACCTTCCCAATACTTAAAAAATAAATCCACAGATGCCTGGGTGGCTCAATTGGTTAAGCATCTGTCTTTGGCTCATGTCATGATCTCGGGGTCCTGAGGTCAAGCCCCACATTGAGTTCCACATCAGGCTTCTTGCTCAGTGGGGAGTCTGTTTCTCTCTCTCCTTCTGCCCTCCCCCTGCTTGTGCTCTCTTTCTCTCTCTCTCTCAAGTAAATAAATAAATACTTAAAAAAAGAGAGAGAAAAGGTATTTGAGTAAGTTGGAAAGTTATTGTTTTTTTAAAACAGCTATAACATCCTTTGGTAATAAAAATATCATAATAAATTGAACATTATGAATATTGAAATTTTAATTAATGAAAAAGATTATTTTTGAAAATGTATAAAAAACTTGGATCTTCTTGGAGGAAGAATGATATAAAATATAAGAACTCTCATTAAAAGATATTACAATAGGCATATATAAAGGACGTAGACCTACACATGAACACCCAGCTGGAAGAGATGGCAGGAAATGGAGTCTGTTCCAAGGAGCCTTGTGACCAGCTGATCACTGAGGGGTGTACAATGTGGAAGAATGGGAGAACGGACATGTGGCTGTCTGCAACAAGGGTTTCTACCATGTTGAAAAATACAGATATTGTTATTTTTAACAATACACAGACATTTATATTTCACATTTTAACTCAAGGACATTTTCATACCAGTTTCATGTTTATGTTTCACACAGAGTAAGCATTTTTCTCACCTCATAGGAGTTCTGGTTCAAAGTTCTTTTAAGGGACTAGACAAGAGGAGGCAATATACAGAGATGTCTGGTCACAGAGGCCAGGGGTAAATCCACTGGCAGTCAGAACCTCTGTCTTTAGTGATCAGTGCTCAGTAGGCAGGTGATGCTATATCAGGGAGCATGAGGCAAGTGACAGTGTTCTCTTGGCAAGAAACACAAAATAGGTCTTGGTATTCTCCCTCTGTGCCCCTTCCCCCATTCTCCATATACGCTTGGAGATTGACTAATTTAGAGAGGAAAAAAATGCAAACTCATGCTCTATTTACGCCAGATACTCAGTGCTAAAAAAATAGAACAGAATAAACTCATGGTTCAATTTGAAGTTTCAAAGGAAATGTATGATTGTGTTTTCCCAAGTTTTTTCTTCCAGTTAAAGATTACTTAGTGTATTTATGTCAGATTATCTCTGATTTCTCCTCTATGGTTCAAACTTAAATATTTAGAATTTAATAGGGTATAGTGATGGATATAAAAGAATGAAATATAGGATCCCCCTGCTTTTGAAGAGCCTTTAGGATCTTATCCATGGATAACTCTAAGGGTCTGCTGACCCATCTTCCTAAACCCTGTCTCTGTTCTTTGTGCAGTTTACCATGTAGCCATGTTTTTAAAAAATTTTGGAGTACCCAAGAACAGACATACTCAGATTTTACGAAGGCAAACATCAAACCATTCAGGAAAAAAACACAGGTCTGATTACCTGGCCTGCGGCACTGAACAGAAAGATGTCTCCAGAAGGTGAGAGAGCTGTCAAAAACCCAACACTGAGGATACAATGAACAACAGGGCAGCAGGAAGCTCAGAGCCTGAGACACTGAGCAGGTTGAAATGCAAACTCATTGAGGTCCGATTTGAAAAAGACCAACTGGGAAAGGGAAAGCACAGATACA
>PITA01000032.1:340907-464199 GCA_004023965.1 Spilogale gracilis
ACGGGGTGGGGGACGGGGAGGAGGTAGAGAGTAAGCCCTCTGGGGCCTCTTCTTATCTTCTTATTAGGGCACTAATCCCATCATGAGAGCTCCACTCTCATGACCCCATCTAACCCCAAGTATCTGCCAAGAGCTCCAGCCCCAAATACAACCACACTGAGGGGTAGGGCTGCATGCAACATGTGAAATTCAAGCAATACAACTCAGTCCATAGCAGAAGGGGGTACACCTAAAGGAGGAGCAAGGGGATGAGTTGAGATTTGAGAAAACAAAGCACAGTTCTTTTTGTTAAAAGACAGTGTAATCATGCAGAAAAGGGCAGGGGCTTCAGATCCAGACAGACCTGGGTGAATCCCATTTATTAACTGTGTAGCCGTGGACCAGTTACTTAACATCTCAGTTTCCACAGCTGTAAAGTGAAGATAAAAATGCATACAACGTAGGGTTGTGGTACAAATTAGGAGACTGCAGGTTTAAAGTGCTTGGCACAGAGAAAAGGCTTTGCGAAACTCCAGAGGGAGCATGGAAGGCGCGGGTGTGTGGCTCAGCAGTGGGAACCACTGAGTGCTGAGAGGCGCTGTTCAGAAGTACCAGTCCTAGTGAGTGGGAGGCAGGGCTGTGCAGCTTTCCTAGCACCTTCCCGCTCCGAAGTCCCATAAGTTCACAGATCTGTGAGGAAGAAGATCTGTTTGCCCTCTCCCCATTGTTGTGGCTCTCAGTCAGTTCGTCTCAGCACTCTTACAAAGATCTCTCTCCATCTTCCTTACACTCCGACCATCCAATAACAGTAGCTATTATTATTCCTGTTTTACAGACTGAAGGTCAAAGACTCAGATTACTTATTAGGCCAAGATCAGACTGCTGGAGGGTAACAGAATCTGGATTTGCCTCCAAGATTTCTCCTGGTTTCGATCTCAGAATACCAGCTTTTCTGCTCTCACCTTCGTCATGCAAATGTCAGCGGGAAGATGCTGGAGCACCAAATGAGTGGGATATTGTAAGAGAGCGCTTTGCTTCCAAAGAGCTTCTGTCTCCAAGGTTGGACAAATTCAGTTTGGGGGACCAAGCGAATTTAGATATGAGAAGACTGTTGGCTGTTGTTCAGGGACTATGGAGCCAGGGAGGGGTGCCAAAGGCTGTGGATGGGTACACACTGTTCCCATTTGTGAAAAGGGGAAGAGAGTTGATTCTGCAAACCATAGATGCCAGTCCTGGGCAAAGTTCTTGAAGGACAAATTGGGAACATAACAAAAAGGAAGGAAATATTACTAGGTGCCAGCGAGTTTTCAGTGAGAAGAAATTATTATAGATAAACCTTGTTGTCCTTTGTGATCAGATAAAAGATTGCATGTTTTTATTTAGACAATACATTGTGCTCATTCTAATCAGCAAGTCTGAAATATATAGACTGGAGGATAGACAAATGGATTCATAACAAGTTAAAAATATATTTTTTCAATTTCATTGTTTACATGAAAATATAAATTTGGGGCTACTCATTTTTTTCTCTTTTTTTTCTTTATTCTTTCTTTTTCTTTGTTCTCTCTTTCCTTCTTTTTTTCCTCCTTTCTTTCCTCCTTCTTTCCTTCCTTCCTTCTGGCATTCAAAATTTGTTAGCCTCTATATCTACCTGGAAAGCTACAAAAAGGCACTCAGTTCCCTAACTTCACGGTGTTCCAAGACACTAGAGTTCCCACTCTTAATTCAAACTCTGGGCTCAATCCCACCTCTACCAGCTCACTAGCTTTGTGACCTGTGGAAATAACTTGACTTCTGTAAGCCTCAGCTTCCTCATTCACAAAATGGGGATAATAACAGTACTAACCTCATCGGGTTGCCTTGCGTAAAGTAAGCATTCAATAAATATAGCTGTTATTATTTTCAATAAACTGTTAGAAGTTTTGGCACTTAGAGTAGAGGGAAAGCAAGAAGCACAGGTTCCCAGTGTTAATCATGACCACATCCTTTCCTAAGTCTTTCCATAGTCTTTTATCAGCTCCTTTTTATTTATGTTGATGAAGTAATTTGTTTAATTTTGCAGGCCAAATTCACTTCCCTTTCTGGCCAGTTTCCAGAGGTTTCATATCAATTGAGGGTTCTACATGGCTTCCCAGAATATGTTCTCATACCTGGGAGAGGCAGACCAAGGCCCTGGAGTGGCCCTATGAAGTATAAGAGTAGAGTAGGTGGAGAAATGTGGGTTGGACTTCTGGGAAGGAGTGTAACCTGGGCCCACACTCAAATACCCATGCGCACCTGGCAGGTAGCAGTGTGTGAATCTGGCTTGGTAAAGACTATATCTAGTAACTGTCTTTGTTGATATGTGCAAAATATAGGTCTAGTGTTGATGGTATGTATGAATCTTTTTTTCCCCCAAAAGATGGACATCCAGATTTTTATAAGAAATCTCCCAGTAGGGGGGCGCCTGGGTGGCTCAATGGGTTAAAGTCTCTGCCTATGGCTCAGGTCATGATCTCAGGGTCCTGGGATGGAGCCCCACATCGGGCTCTCTGAGCCTGCTTCCTCCTCTCTCTCTGCCTGCCTGCCTACTTGTAATCTCTCTCTCTATCAAATAAATAAATAAAATCTTAAAAAAGAAAGAAAGAAAGAAAGAAATCTCCCAATAGGGGCGCCTGGGTGGCTCAGTTGGTTAAGCGACTGCCTTCAGCTCAGGTCATGATCCTGGAGTCCTGGGATCGAGCCCCACATCCGGCTCCCTGCTCGGCAGGAAGCCTGCCTCTCTCTCTCTCTCTCACTACCCCTGCTTCTGTTCCCTCTGTAGCTGTGTTTCTCTCTGTCAAATAAATAAATAAAATCTTAAAAAAAAGAAAAAGAAAAGAAATCTCCCAGTATTTTATGTTAGCAACTAATTTAGAAACAAAACAAAAGCAGTCTGAGAAGAAGGATTCATCCCATTGGCCATGAGCTTGGCTTCTGAGAGTGCAAACGCGTGCAAACGCGTGCAAACAGCCTCCCCGGCCAGTCTACAACCTCCCCTTCAGAGGGGGAAAGGGAGTCTGGAAGCTACACAGCTGGTTGTAGAAGCTAGGGGACTAGAAGCATGCTGACAGAGCCTGAGTAACCTCTTGTTACTGGCTGAATTTAAGCATTTATTTCTCTATCAGTGAAAATCCTCTAGTGGCCAACTTCTTGCACCAAAGAACCAAGCGTCTGTGAACCTTGTTTTGTCATCACTGGCGGGAGTCTTGGCTGCAGACAGGAAGTGGAAAGCTAGCACTTCAAGATTTTGTTTTGCTTTTGTTTGATGTTGAGGGTTTTAAATTTTTTTTCTCTTTTCCCACTCTGGCCTATCTTTTTTCATTCTGAGAGCCAAGTTCCCAAACTGCAGAATCCAGTTCAGCGGTCACCCACAGTGGACCTGTCCCTGCTTACCAACTCTCCTTTGTTGCAAGGATCTTTCAGCTAAGAGTATGCTTGGAAGGGGCAACGGGGTGGCTCAGTCATTAAGCGTCTGCCTTCAGCTCAGGTCATGATCCCAGGGTCCAGGGATCAAGCCCCACATTGGGCTCCCTCCTCCACGGGAGGCCTGCTTCTCCCTCTCCCACTCCCTCTGCTTGTGTTCCCTCTCTAGCTGTGTTTCTCTGTGTCAAATGGATAAATAAAACCTTTAAAAAAACAAAAAAGAGTCTGCTTGGAAGAAGTCTAGGATAAATTCACTCACTGCAAGTGTTGACAGCAGTAAGGTCGAGACGTCTGGCAAGAATAACACCTGCAGCCACCTGTTACCTCCTCCAGAGGGTTTTTGCCTTTACTACTCTAACTTCAAAGTCCGTTTCCCACCCCTGTAAAGGCAGCCCCTCGATGGATGGCAGGGAGGGATCCTTTCACTAGGGAGTTGAGAGATCAGTTTTCCCACTGAGGTTAAAGCTGGCCAAACCGGCAATAAAAGACAATTGGGGATTTTCAGTAAATGGCAGGAAAGAGTCCCTCCAGCTATTTTTCCGAAACTTTTCCGTAAGTTGGCTATATACACTTTGAAAAAGCAAGTAGTGGCGGCTTGGAGGAAGCGAGAAGGAGGAAGAAGCCGAAAAGAGCGAGGGAGGAGGGGCGAATGGCTGCGGGAGGGGCGAATGGCTGCGGGAGGGGAGCGCAGGCGGGAGGCCGGCTCCGGGTCGTTCTGGGCTCTGCTCCGCCTCCTGCCGGCGCTGGGTCCCCGCGGCGCGTGAGTCCGCCGGCTGTCCCGCCAGTAGGGCTGCAGGATGAGCGCGGGCTGGGGCTGGACCGCTCGCCAGTCTCCGACTGCGTGCCCTAGGCCCAGGGATGGGGTTGGCGGGAAGTTCAACCTGCCTCTGCCTGGAAGCCGAAGTTCAAGTTGGGTGAGCAAAGCCCCGCTCCGAGGTGAACCGGGAAGTCAGGTCAGTCCTCGGTTCATTGCATCTGCGCTGCAAGGACGTGGTGCAGGTTTTCAAATGTAACAAACCCCCTTTCCTCTAGAGACTGCCCGGAGGCGGTAACGCGGCGGTGCTGGAGGAGACCAGGAGCAAACCAGGGGAGAAGGGACGAAGTAGAGCTGTTCGTAACGGTGGTCTGGGGGCAGTGTCTCTGATAGCTTCAAACTGGAATGGGAAAAATAAAGTTCTTCAACTATCCTCGTCCTCATGTATCGTCCTTTTTTTTTTTTTTTTCTTTTAAAGGGGTGTGTTGCGGGAGTGTGTGAGGGGGGCCCTGTGAGCGCTCATTTTTCTTCCTTTCCACTTCCCACCAACCAATTAATAGCAACTTATTAGCAACAGAAGAACTTGCTCAATGGTAGGCCTTGTGGGATGCGGAGAAAATCAGGGACAAACTCCTCTTGCCTCTGTCTCTCCTCGTGGGGTCTAATGGGACCAGTCAGTGACTGCTAAGGGGAACTTGAAATGGTCTGTGAAAAGACCTGACCTCTAAGATGGTAAACTGAGTTAATGATAACTAAGGAGGAAGCAAACTCACTAGGCAATTCAGTTTTTAACATGTTAGGAGGAGGTATTACTAAAGACTGATCCTGAAGATGTCTTACATCAAAGGAAACAGTGAGGCTGAGAACACAGAATAGAAACTCACATTTCCTCTTGATCAATGGGGGTTGGCGAAGCAGTCATTTCAAGTGAAAGATGCCAGAAAGTTCAGTAAGAGAGCAATTTTCCAGATAGGTGGACAGGAAATATACTATTAAAATGAGATTACAGTGAGCCCCAAGGTTGTGACAGTAACTAATAAACTCCTTCCCACCAAGATAGGAGATAGGTTTAATTACTACATTTATCTAAGTCATAGAAGGCCCAGGTGCCAGAATGCTCAGTCTTGCCCAAGTCAAGAATTAGCCACCAACAGCGAACACGGACTTTCCATTTACAAACAGCCACCTAGAAAGGGATGAATAATCACTGCATTTTCTTTCTCTAAGCTGCTGATCTAATAACCAAGGTGAAATGTAATCTGTGCCTGCTGGAATTCTTAGCACATAATAAGGCTCAATAAATATTTGTAGAATGCATTGCTGAATTCATAATGCCTACTACATTATATTTATTAGACTTGCTTAGAAACAAGATCTGAGAGGTAGTTTCAGCCATCTTAGCTGACATCTTATGGGATATGGCCTTTTAAATTAGCCCAAAGGATGTTATTAGAGCAGCAATGGATCTTAGGGCTTAGTGAATCTACCCTATTTGCTTTATAAGGAGAACACCTGAGACACACTGAGAGGAGGTAACTTTCCTAGGCTCATACAGCCTATGGAGCTAGGATATGAACACTCCTAGTCCTGCCTAGGATGCACACCAGCTCCTAGAAAAAGATCAGCCCAAAAGACCCATGATGTTATAGAAGTAGATTTTCATTAGAAAAAAAAAAAACCAGAAAAGGCATTGCAGTAGTGAAGAAGTCTTCAGCAGCCTCTCAGCTCTCACAGGGTCATTAAAAGTGACTTGGCAATGTGGAGCTCTCAGATCTAGAGCTATAAGTGCTAACATTAAAGCCTATTTTGCCTTGTGATTGTTCATTCTGAAAACTCTTAAGGAATAATCGATCTTTTTTTGTGCTTCTATGAAGCTCCTTCTTCATAGTAAAGAAGTTGAAATCTGGGGTGAAATTTTTAACTGAAAGCCAGGTGCCCGAGATTGAAAAGGATCTTATCGTCTTGCCCTCCAAAGTATTAACTAATCAGCTCGTCAAGTGCTTCCTTGTGCAAGGAAAACTGGCGAAGTCTTTTGTATTTTCAGGCTAATCCTTGATTTTCATGTGCAGGAGGGGACTTCCTATAGAATTCACTGATGTGTTTGCTTCATGAACAGATTCAGAAGGACGGAAGAAATCAAAAGTCCTCCAGGAGGAGTCATTAAGAAGTCTGTCTGTGAAGAAGAGAAGACAAACTGATAGCCACACTAAGAACCTAGTCTCATTTGCTCTGAGCTCTTTTTTTCCTGGCTCTTGTATCGCTGACTCAATCTGCAAGGACATGAACAGAAGCTGCTGATGCGTGGTTACACAGATGAAATTACATTTATTACAGCCAGTTCATAATGGCAGGCCTGATATTCATCAGCTAACTCAACCCTGAGCTTCCTGGTGCTCCCACCTACTTGAGGGATAAGAATTTCATTGACCATCATCGGGAAAGGTATACATTCCTACACAGCACTCTGCCTAACCCAGCTCCATGGTATCCACAATGCCCAAAGCATGCTCCATGAATCCAGCCCAGGGAGTACCACAGATTGTCATACAAGCCACCCTGCAAATGGGAGCCACTGTTGCCATGCTTATGAAGAGGTTTTGAGGAGGTTGACAAGGAGGGCGCCCTGGCCCAGGCCATGCACGTTTACCTGAACGACACTGCCCTCCGGACCTGGAGATCCCACGTGGTCATCTGCTCTCTGCTCAGAAAGCCATGGATGCCTGCTGTATCCCAGTCCCTTGGAAGAAGTGCACACAGGACTGGGGCTCTTCCTACACAATCTCATCTTGGGCAGGAACTCCAAGGAGACATATTTAGCCTTTGCAGATGGAGGCAAGCCTTCTGGATGTCTCGGAAGACACTTTACTGTATCAGCAAAAAGCTGACCCTGAATCTTCAAAGGGAGGCCACCCACAGAAAGCTACCTTCCTTCCTGCCTCAGAAAGTAGCCACTGGAATATTTCTGCTGGCCCTTCTGGTGCCGCCAGGCTGTGTGGCTGAGCCCTCTGAGGTGGGCAGACCTGGTGCTGGGTGTGCTGCCCACAAGGTTGTGGATGCCCCCGGTGCTACCTTTTGGCACCCCCAGGACAACAAATATGGCTTCCTGAAGTGTGCTGGGACTTGTGGGAGTCACGCATATTGTGGTATCCTGCCCCAGAAGGTAGGAAAGAACCATCCAAACAGGCATCCGCACAGTACTTCTCAGTAATTCTTCAAGCTGTGGCTGGTCTTGATCTTCATTTTAGCCAAGTGTTTGTTGGCTGCCCAGGATCCAGCCATAATCACATGTATTAAAGGCAAGTCATTTGTGCCCCAGCAGAGATGCAGGCTCTCTCTTAGCCCCTATCCAAAAAGAAATGGGGAAAGCCCTAAGGTCATAAACCTTGTCCTTATGGGTGAACAGTGCATACCTTCTCCACCCATCAGTGGCTGACCACCTCACAACACCAAATCATCACTCCCTAGAAGCTGTGTTTCAATGAGTGGCTCTTAGTTTTCTGGGGCATCATGGAGCAAGCCTTCAGACAGTTGGGCTGCTGGCTCCATCATCTGTGTATTCGTGGAGGTGAGGTCTTCTGTCTGGACTGGGACCGGAGCCTGCACTCTTGCTATGGCATGAAGCCCACCAGGCAAACAATGAAACCCTATGGCAGCTGGAGTTCCAGATGCGTTAGGTCATCAGTTGGCACCTGGTAGCCCAAACCTGGCCAATTCAGGGTAATGACTCTCCACCCTGCTTTTTCACTTCAATTTCTCCTTTAGGCCCTCTTTCTTCTTTCCCCATTAGGCTTCTCCTCTTCCAGAGGATAAAGCACTCCATTAATGTTTGTAACCTGCCAAAGGTGCTGTATCTTTCTATAAAGTGTCTCGAAAGGGCATGCAGCCTGGTCATCGTCACAGAAGAGTAACAAATTGTCTGCACTCTCAAAGAAACTTGTTTCAGGTGTGTGGCTGACTTACAGCCTGTGCAGATTATAATGGCAGACCTGCTCATTTGCTATTCCTGCTTCAAATTTCCTTTGTGCTGCTTTTGTCATCCATAAAGGCATAATGCATTTTCATATGCATTTAGAGTTATACACACACATACCTATGCTGTTCAGATAATAATAATCCAATCCTGTTCAAATAAAAACAATCTGTATTAATTTCCTATGGCTTCTGCAACAAATTGCCACAATCTTGGTGGCTTACAACAACACAAATTTATTATCTTGTAGTTCTGGAGGTCAGAAGTCCAAAATCAGCCTCAGTATACTAATGTCAAGGTGTGAGCAGGGCTTTGCTCCTTCTGAAGGCTCTGGGGGGAGAGTTTGTTCCTTGCCTTTTGCAGCTTCTGGAAACTACCTGTATTCTTTGGCTTGTGGCCCCTTTTCCCATCTTCACAACCAGC
The DNA here is from genome assembly GCA_004023965.1 of Spilogale gracilis. Classification (NCBI taxonomy): domain Eukaryota; kingdom Metazoa; phylum Chordata; class Mammalia; order Carnivora; family Mephitidae; genus Spilogale; species Spilogale gracilis. The sequence continues at coordinate 349,478 of PITA01000032.1, forward strand.
GGCAGAGCATCTTCTCTCCTTTCTGACTTCTGTTTCTGTTGTCACTTCTCCATCCTGTTTCTCTTGAGCTCTGATGTCCCTTCTATGTGTAACAGTCGATGATTCCATGTTCCCCAATTCAGAGAAAGTGCTTACAACTAGGAAAGGACAGAGTTATGCTGAAGTTGTCCAGGGATCTTTTAAGGCATAGAGTCATCTCCCAACCACTCTCCGCTGAGCAGTGCATGTACTGTTGAGATCATTCATTCACTAGAAATTTTATGTGCCTACTACATACTGGGCACTAGGTCTACAAGAGGGAAAAAGATCCAGTCCTTGTCTTCAAGAATTCCAGTGGGATAAAAAGCAAAGAACTGGACAGTTAACACATGGTAAGAGAGCTGTCATGAGGGGATAAGACCTGGGTAGATGGCTGCAGACGAGGGGCAGCAAATTGAGTAGACTGATACAAGTTTGCCCTTGAGCTGAGTGGTAAGGGACAAGCATGGGTAGAAAGAGCTCCAGGAAGTGGGTTCTGCAGAAGGCACAGAGGTGAAAACAGTGTGGTGCTCCAGGACAGCTGCAGGTAGCTCTGCAAACTAGAGGCCAGAGTAAGGAGGAAGTGCGGGGTGGCAGAGGTGGGGATGGGGGGGCCCTATATGCCATGCTAAAGAGGTTGAACTTCTGGTGAGTCAAAAGGAATCACTGATGGAATTAAGCAAGGGGTAACAAAACCAGTTTATCCTTTTTCTTTTTTAAAAGATTTTTTTTTTTTAAATTTGACAGAGAAAGAGAGATCACAAGTAGGCGGAGAGGCAGGCAGAGAGACAGGAGGAAGCAGGCTCCCTGCCGAGCAGAGAGGCCGATGCAGGCCTCTATCCCAGGACCCTGAGATCATGACCTGAGATGAAGGCAGAGGCTTTAATCCACTGAGCCACCCAGGCGCCCAATCCTTTTTTTTTTTTAAAGATGTTATTTTATTTATTTGTTTATTTATTTAAAGATTTTATTTATTTGTCAGAGAGACAGAGAGCAAGACAGCATACAAGCAGAGGGAGCAGTAGGTAGAGGAAGGCACAGGCTCCCTGATAAGCAAGGAGCCCGATGCAGGACTCAATCCCAGGACCCTGGGATCATGACCTGAGCCGAAGGCAGACCTTAACTGACTGAGCCACCCAGGGACCCATATTTATTTATTTTAGAGAGAGAGACAGAAATAGGGTGTGAGAAGGGTTAGAGGGAGAGGAAGAATCTCAAGCAGACTGTCTGCTGGGCGAGGATCCCAGCTGGGGCCTGATCTCATGAGCTTGAGATCATGGCCTGAGCCAAAATCAAGAGTAGGATCCTTAACCAACCAAGCCACGCAGGCCCCTCTCAGTTTAATTATCTTTTAAAAAGATAATATTTACTTATATTCAACTAATGAATCATTGAACATTATATCAAAACCCATTGATGTACTATACCTTGGCTAATTGAATTTAAATAAAAAAATTCCATATGTAAGCTTTAAAAAAGATAATTCTTATTAGAGTAGAGGGATGAATTATAGGAGCAAGAAAGATGGGGAGGAGAATCAGCTAGGAAATCAGTAGGGAAGAGCTGAAAGCTGAGGGTGAGCTCTACAGCTGTGTGTGTGTGTGTGTGTGTGTGTGTGTGTGTGTGTGTGTGTGTAGGCATGGGTAGTGATTGGCCACAGAGCTTACGGGATGATGGAGCTGTCCATTCGCTGGGTTGGGTTAAATGGAGGGACTCTGGAGATACAGTTTCTGCAGCTGCCCTGACCTTTCCCACAGTTTTCTAAAGGCAAGTATCTTCCCTCCCCTCCCAGAGTCCTCTTCTTTAGGCTGAAGCTGGAGCCACAGAGGCTGGAGCTGGCAAGAGTGAGAGGTAAACTGTGGACTGGAATTCTGTAGAGCTGGAGGAAGAGCCTGGGCTTCTCCATCTTTAGAAATGTAGCCAGACAATCCCAAACCTAGCTGTGATTTTGCTTGTGTTTACCCTGTGCTGCCCCCCACCAATCTCCATTTTTCTCTCCTTTCTTTGCATAATTTCCTGGAAGTGAAAAATCTCACAGGTGTCTGTGTGGAGGGTGGGGAGGATTTTAGGGTGGACCATGAGTGTATGAGAAAGCTCTACTACTTAAAACGTATAATTTAAAAAAATATACTGAATGGTCTTTTAAAAAATCTCTTTTAAGATTTACGAGTCACTTTTGGGGGAGGTGACAGGTAATTTGTAAATGTTTTTCAGTATTAATAAGGCAGAAAGGAAGCCTTTGTTTTGGCCGGGGACCTGAGGAGATAGGCCAGAAGTTTATTTGGTAATTTGGGGGGAAGGATGAGAAAGAAGAGGAATGACTTCTTCCTGAGCTGTTTCAGGCTTGAGGTGAGAGGAAGGCTGATCTTAGGCCCCAAGAATGTTAAGCAACTGGAACCAGTGACCGGTAGAGGCAGAGTGGCATGCAAACATTGGGTGAGAAGAGTAAAATCACACCTCAGGCCCATCTTTCACTTGCCCCTCCACTCTACCAAGAGATTACTGCTGGGAAGATAGTGGTTGGGGTCTGTCAAGGTAAGCTTTGGGTGAAGCCTAAACTTGGAACAGTTCTGAACTGGGAAGTCTATCTCCTGGGATCCTATGGTCTTGGAACCTCTTCAGGTCTTAACTTCTTTCTGTGACATGAGAGAGCTGCAATAGAATCAGCAAGACTGCTTATCGTTGTAGCATTGCATTGCTTCTAGTGTGAAAAATGCCATTGTCCTTGCTCATTAGTTACCCAGCAGTATTCTCTGAGGTCTCAGACAAGTTTATGATGATCAGATATGGTCCCAGTTCCTGGGTGGAGACTTTCCAGCTAGGTGGCAGGAAAGGAAGAGAGAAGGGGGCTGGCTTCTCCTGTTCCCTGTCATTCTTAACTTTTTGGGGACCAAGGAAGGTCTACCCAGAGACCTGGGTCATGGTGACAGCATGGCCCTGGGCAGAAGAGAGAGTTGAGCAACTGAACAGAGGTTGAGATCGTCAAAGACAGAGGGGGAGAAGTTTCACCAATAGTTTTACCATCATTTGGTGAAAGAGCATCAAAAGTAACTCTCTTACCTCCAGGAAAAAAGGATATGTCTTTTCAGGGAGTTTGAAAATACCCACGAAAATACTCACGTCCAAGGATTAGTTGGAGATGGCTGGAGAGGAGCATTTATGAATTGTGTGTGTGTGTAGCTCCTACTCTCTGCTCAGTAACTGTCAACAAGATACAAAGGATGATTTGAGACATCAAGGCCTAAAATAGGCAGTATTCCTGCTTATAAAGATTAAAAAAAAAATCACACCACAAGGCTTATCACAATACTACGCAAAAAAAGAATGCTCCAGTATAGGCTCAGGCAATTATCCCCCCTCAGCCCACTCTGTGCTTTAGGGAGGAAGAGGAGTTGGCCTGTTTGCTGGTAGGAAACATCAGATATCACTGGCAGTGCCCAGGGCAGGGGGCAGCAGTTGGGTTGGCAGAGACTCATTTCTAGGCCTATTCTACATTTGGACAAGGCAATGGGGACCCTGGCTTTCTCTGAGCCTACTGATACCTAATGTGAGCCAGAATCTGAGAGACCTTCCCAGATTACATCAAGGGGATCACTAGATTTGCCTGATTACTCTTCCTGTCGTTTTCTTTCTGCTGATAATTATTCATTTGTAGCTTTATTTAATGACTATCTTCTCCTTTAAATAATAAGGTCCATGAGGGCAAGGATGATGTGTATTACTTTTTATTGCAGTAAAAAAAAAACCCACCATAAAATCTCCCATCTTCACTATGAAAAGCGCACAGTTCAGCAGTGTTAAGTATATCTACGTTGTTGTGAAACAGAGCTTCAGAACCTTTTCATCTGGCAGAACTGGAACTCTCTACCTATCAAACAAGAACTCCTGGTCACCACTATTCTGCTTTCTGTATGTGTAAATCTAACTACTTTAGATACCTCATATAAGCAAAATAATATAGCCTTCGCCCTTTGGTGATTGGCTTATTTCAGTTAGCACAGTGACAGCGTGTGACAGGATTTCCTTCCTTTTTTAAGGCTACATTGTATTTCATTGCATGTATAGGCCACTTACTGTTTATTCTTCTATTGATGGACATTTATTTTGCTCTAACCTCTTGGCTACTGTGAATAAGGGCATGCAAATTATCTCTGACATCCTGTTTTCAGTTCTTTTGGATATACATCTAGAAGCAGCACTGCTAGATCATATGGTAGTTCCAATTTTAATTTTTTAAAACTGGCATACTGTTTTCTCAAGATGGTGTGCATTTTTATCACTAATGAATACTATATCCCATACTTAGGATAATGCCGGGGATAAAGTAGACCTTCAAATGTCTCTTGACTGTATGGATGATAACAGAAGGGACTTGGGGTTAACAAGAAAACAGACCTAAGCCTCATCACCATGGCCTCTCTCGACTAAGGCATGATTATAATCATTAGAAGCCTTGATCCAGAGGCGTGTCCACCCTTTGCTATGGGGCTGAAACAGAATGAAACATAAGTAACAAACCTAATACACCACCTAATACACTACAAGATCTTTGCTTCTTATTCACCTTTTTATCTACCCCTTTCCTCCATTTAATTTTTCACTTTCTTCTAAAAGAAAAAGGAGAAAAAAGAAGCAAGAATTCAAGTCCCAAAGTCCTTAATACCTGGTTATGGCAGAAGCTGTGGTCTGTGGGTCTCCTTCCTGGCCCAAGTGGCCTAGAGATGACCTAAGGAGGGCTTCTCTCATATGGACCCCCTCCTGGTGCTAGCTGTGACTCTCTCCAGCTAGCTGGACCAGGGCTGCTGTCTCGGTATTGTGCTGCTTGAGGTGAGCAGCTGATTCCTAGGCCACTGCTCTCTGACCAGGCACCTGCCATTTCAGCTACAACTGTGGCACCAAGAGTCTGATGGCGCCTGAAGGTCCTGGTTATGCTGGAGCTTGTGTACTTGGCCCACCCGGGTATACTGTAGGCAGCCTCGGCATATTTGAGGCTGCTGATGGAGGCTTTTTGGGAGGCTGGTTTCTATCTGGAGACTCTGGCCTCCTTTGGAGTTCTGTTGGAGAAAGAAGAAATTAGATAGAGCTGCTCTCTTCATCCCATTCTTTCCAGGCTCCAACTTTAAGACTGTAAAAGATGGTCATCATGACGAATTAAACACTATATTTAAGGCAAGAGCCAGTTAAAAGCCAGTGGAAGGATCACTGGGCTTGAGTTCCAGGGTCAGCCTTAACACTGACTGGCAGTGACACCTTCTGCAGATTACTTTCCTCCGGCTCGGTGTTCTCATCTGTAACATGGTAGGGCTGAAGACTGTCTCCAGCCATCCCTTACAGCCTTAATAACGCTGACTCCATCACCTGTAGTGACACTATGCTTTCTTACATTTTTAGGTGCTCCTCTGAGGGGATCCCAACTTTTATCACTTATGACTTCCTTCTCCACCCAGTCTCATGTCATGGGAGCAGTTGGCTGGAATGGCTTCTCCTTTCTTTACAACCCCCAGTGGGTGATGGGATGGTCAGGGTGGACCGCACTGAGGCCAGCTAACATGAAGGGCCCTGTACTCTGTTTCTACCTCTATTGCAGAGAGTGGCTAGAATGGCAATGGGTGAGGGACAATGTTATTGAGGAAGGAACTCCCAGAGAAGTCCCCACTGCTGTAGAATTTACTATGGCGACTCCTTTTTGTGTTCCTTTAGCTGATAATCTCCAGGGAGATTACCGGGATGTGCCCAGTATAAGAGATGATGTTGTGGAGGTTTCAAGATAGGAGAGCTTGCTAATGTTGTAGGCCTTTGTATTCTGCCCTGCTTTGCTCAGGTTGGGACAGAACCTACAGAGAGGATTCCTTCAGCCAGATGAACCACAGACCCCAGACCTGCCCAGGACCCAACAAGATTGGATGTGAGGTGAAGAGTTCCCTTAGCCAGCCAAGGGCACCCCAACCTGTTCAAGGGGAAAGGAAAGTAGGCACATGCTGTTTTGGGCCCTCTGGAAGCAAACAGCAGGCTTCCTCTAAATGAGCCCAGGGCATGCTGCCCGGTGTCTTCCCACTGCAGCGTGCAAGGATCTGGGCTACATTCAGCCTTCTTGCTTGTTTGCTTCTGCTTCAACCTGGCTCCTGAACGACTCACTGCTGGAAGACACTGGCTGGCCAGTAAGCAAGCAGACCCGAGGCAGGGCCAGTTACCCTCCCACAGACTGTTCGCACAAACATCGTTGTAGGAAAAGCCCTTCGATGGCAACCAAGCAGAAGAGACCTGTTTCCACAGCATAGATGACAGAAATATCTTGCCGGCCAGACTGCTGTCTCTGCTAAGATAGTACCACCCACAGCTGTAAGAACAGCTGATTTGTCGTGAAAAGAGAGGATTGTTATCACAAAGACCAGGGCTGGCTTTGGGAAGCCAGGGCTGGGAGTGAGAAGATGGTTGGGGGACTCACTTCCGCTTGGAACACAGGCGAGGAAGGACATGAATTCTAGGTGTCAGGAATTGCCATATCCCTCTCCTTTATCTTCTTGACTGTGCCTCCCTGTCAGGGTTCCCACAAAGGAAAAAAGTCAGGTTCAGTACTCTGTGGCACTCCTGGGACACCTCAGAACCCCCTCGTTTTGACATTACTCCCAGTCTATCTCCCTTGTCTTCCTAACAGAGCACTCTGTGGGCCACCTAGAAGTTGTTTTGAGTGTCCCAACTTAGAGCGGGACAGAGGCTTAAAGGTTTCAAATTCTGAGAGCCTTAAGGGGACCCAAGAAGGCTGTAAAGCAAAAGAGAAAGGCTTGGGAGGCTTAAACAAGAACCCAGGAAATCACTTAAGATCTGAAGTTGTGGGCACCTGGGTGGCCCAGTGGGTTAAAGCCTCTGCCTTCAGCTTAGGTCATGATCTCAGGGTCCTGGGCCCGCGTCGGGCTCTCTGCTTGGTGGGGAGCCTGCTTCCTCCTCTCTCTCTGCCTGCCTCTCTGGCTACTTGTGATCTCTCTCTCTGTCAAAGAAATAAATAAAATCTTAAAAAAAGAAAAGATTCTGAATTTGTGTATCCACCATTAATTCAACAGACATACATTAAGACATACTCTGTCAGACACTGCTAAGCACTCAAGGTAAGAAGACATGGTCCAGTGGGGAAGAGAGCTATGTAAACTGTAATTGCAATCAATACAATGCAAGGAGCATAATAGAAAAAGGTCTAAGCGATGAGATGAGGTCATTCCATCCCGCTTTCTTCCTTTCTTTCTTTCCTTCCTTCCTTACCTCCCTCCCTCTCTCCCTCTTCCTTCCTTCCCTCGCTCCCCTTTCTTTCCTTCCCTCCCTCCCTCTCTCTCTTTCTCTTTTCCTTCCTTCCTTCCTTCCTTCCTTCCTTCCTTCCTTCCTTCCTTCCTTCCACTGGGCAGGGAACTCAACCTGAAACTTGATCCCAGGACCCTGAGACCATGAACTGAACCAAAATCAGATGCTTAATCCAACTGAGCCACCCAGGTGCCCCCATCCTGCTTTCTCTATAGGGATATGTGGGAGGTGGCTTCCATGTGAGCAAAGTGGATTGGTAGCCCTCTACCACAATTCTTTCTCTTCCTCTACTCTCTCCCCCATTCTTTTCTTTTACTTTTCTCTTTTCTTTCTTCCTTCTCCACAGCATCCAGTGGTACCCAAGAGCACTCACTCATCCCACAAATACAAACAGAGTTATGTAAGTTGCTTACCCCTGTCCTAAGGAAACAGAACTTTCTGGTGGAATTGGGTTATCTAGCTCCTTTGGTTGTCTGATGTGAGGAGGGCTCATTATGTTGAATTATTATTTTGTAGATGGAAGTTTCCTTCGTGAAAAAAAAAATCAAGTTCAAGTCCCAAGATCTAAACCAGTCAGATTGAAACAATAATACAGAGAAAAGAGGAAAGTATCTGCATGGATATGTTTCTTCTGAACTTGAGTTTTTATTTATGAAAAAATACAAGTTTGAAACTATTATCAGTTTCAAACAATATAGTCTGAAATCCATGTTATTATTGTGTAATGCTGTGCTGTCTAATGTAGTAGCCATTAGCCACATGTAGTTACTTAAGTTGAAATTACTTAATATTAAATATAACTAAAAGTTTTTTTGGTTGCATAGCCACATTTTAAGTGCTTCATAGCCACATGTGGCTAATGGCTACCATATTGGACAGAGCAGATATAGAACATTCCTATCATTATAGAAAGTAGTATTGGACAATGCTAGTTATTTACATCTAATTTTAATCCTCTCCAAATTAGTTGTTATTAGTAATAATGATTTTTAGAGTCAATATTTCTTTAGATTTACCTTTATGTTTACCAATTTCTTTGCTCACCTTTGTTTTCTCCCTTACTTTCATATTCAATTTCCTTCCTTCTGAAATTATCCTATAGGAGTCTGCTATGGCCGGAATTGTGTCCCTCCCCAATTCATATGCTGGAGCCCCACAATGTGATTGTATGTGGAGATAAGGTCTTTGGGAGATAATTAAGGTTAAATGAAGTCATAAGGGGGGGGGGCTAACCCAATAGGACTGGTGGCCTTAGTAGAAGATATTCTGTAGGGATATGTTTTTGTGATTTGTCCCACATAACTGACCATTGGACCTGCCCATATACAGGCAGGCTAAGGAATGTGGTTTGTGAGACTTGTGCTGTGTAAATAATCTTGGGAGCCTAGTTTGAAATATATTATCTGGCCTCCGGGTCAGAACTGGCCCTTCTTCTCTGGACACCAAGAGCTATAAATCTTGTCTCACGTCTGCTCCTGCTCCAGGCTGGGCTGGCACCCCAGAATGGAATCTGGAAGGGGAGGCAGATCCACACAGTCCAGTTTCCTTGAAAATATAGAAACGTGGTAACACAGAAATGCAGCTCGCTCCCAACTGCACATAGGCGAACACATGTTTAATTTCAAACCCTGTTATTTGCCATATAAATATGGCCCTTATGGGGATGATCAGTGGGAAGTCTCACCTGAGGGGAAAATGGTCTGCCCCAGCCTCTCAATCAGGACTGAAGCCTGGCTATTTCTGTGGGGCTTCCCAGTTAATGAGGCTGAATGTTTTAAGTACCCAATTTGATGTAACTTTGCCTTATCTCATTTCTTGCCTGCTATTATCTTCATCTATGTGTAGATTTCTTTCCTCTGCTGTTTCTACTAGGTTTTTATAAGTTTTTTTTTCTTTTTGAAACCAAAACACAGCTATTGTGAATCTTTTGTTTAGAAAAGAAGAGGAAGAGAGACTCTTCTTTCCTTCTCTCTCTCAATCACTCACTCTCTCTCTTCATATGCTCACAGGCAAGGTCCTGTGAGGACCAGCAAGACATCTGCAAACCAGAAAGAGAGCTCTCACCAGAAACTGAACCCTGCCAGACCTCAGTCTGGGACTTTCAGCCTCCAGAACTGTGAGGAAATAAGTTTCTATTCTTTCAGCCATCTAGCCTGTGCTATTTTGTTATGGCGGCCTTAACAGACAAATATAGTCTCAAGTGTTATCCTGAAAGTCTTTATTTTGCCCTCTTTAGTAACAGTTTAGTGAGGTATAGGATTCTAGGTTGTCAGTTATTTTCTTTGGGAATTGAAAATATTATTCCATTGTTTTTTAACCTTTGTTGTTATAATTGAGAAATTTGTGGTCAGTCTAAAATGTTATTTTTGGATTCCTTTTTAATATTTCCCCCATATTTCTGGGTTTTTTCATTACAGTGCATCTAAGTGAAGGTGTGATTTCATCTTGTTTGCTTTGGGTTCATTGTGATTCTTTAATCTGAGGAGTGTTGTCTCTGACCAATTCTGGAAAATGTATACTTATTATTTATTTCCTTAATTTTTCTCCACCTAGAATTCCCATTATATGTATTGAAACTATTCATTTTAGCATTCATTTCCCTTAATTCCTCTTTGTATTTTTCACTTCCTTCACTCTGCTGCATTATGACAATTTTCTCAGCTCCACCTGCTAGTTTACTAATTCTCTTTTCAAATGTGTCTGTTCTGCTTTTAACCAGTCCATTAATTTATTCCTTCAATAACGATATTTTGAAATTCTAAGACTTCGATTTGCTTGAACTACATTTCTTTCAGGGTCTTGTGTACTGAGTGTTTCTTTACCTATTTATTTTAAATATATTGATTTTAGACTCTAATTGAATTTCTCTGGGCATCAGTTGTCTAGATTATGAGCTGTGGCTTTAAATTAAATGGACTTTACAGTGACTTCCACCTCTCAAATTCTAGTATGCACCCTGATATTCATTTTTTTTATTTTTTATTTATTTATTTTTTTTATAAAGATTTTTTTTTTTTTAAGATTTTTTTATTTATTTGACAGAAAGAAACACAGCCAGAGCGGGAACACAAGCAGGGGGAGAGAGAGAGGGAGAAGCAGAGCAGGGAGCCCAATGTGGGACTCGATCCCGGGTCTCCAGGATCATGACCTGAGCCGAAGGCAGTCGCTTAACCAACTGAGCCACCCAGGCGTCCCTCATTTTTTTTAAATAAACACTGCCTGCATACTTTGCATTTCCAATCCTTGAAGGTGGCATTGGAGCCTGGCAGTGAGTAAAGAATGATTATTTTAAAAGCCACCTTCCCAGGCCTCTAAGACTCTGAGCCAACATCTTCCATTTTCTCATCTCCCCTTTCTGTATTAGCACAGAGAGGAACAGGTGGGTAACCAAATGAAAACAGGCCAGGAAAAATATCCATCTGGGGTTGGTTTCAGATCAGAGATATTTTTTGGAGGTTCATCAAAGAATCCAGTTGAAAGGCTGTGGAACAGAGGTAAACACTAAACCTCTCAACTTTTCAGAGATTTTGGATTGACTATGGTAGCACTGAAAATATAAAATTAGAGTGCTAATGGTTTCTCTACATTCACTGTAATATTGGAGAACTGGAAAAAGGATATTGAAGGTCGGTATTTCTTTTTATCTAAAGTTTGCTACAATTGAGTTAGAAGAATATAAGAAGGTGCTGGAAGTGAACTGTGGGCTATAAGCTGGGGTAAAGAATGTAGAACATAATCTTAACATATTTCTATAAAGGGAAATTGAAGTGAGTGATCAGTACAAACTTCTCTGCAGCTTGTATCCCAAAGTACCTCACAAGCATCTTTCAAATTCTGCTCCTATGATGTCTACTATGATGGCTTTAACCCACTGAGCCACCCAGGTGCCCAACTACTGGTGTTTTGAAGTAGAGGATGCAATGAGACTCAGTCTTCCCAATGTGAACCCTATGAATAGGGTCTGTAGATTCTTCAGCAAATGGCATGGAACCAATTAAAATTGATATTTAGCTTACTTCAAAGGGCATTGGCTTTCCCCAACATCCTCCCCCACCTGACCAGATGCTGTCATGCCACTTTTTTTTTTTTTAAGATTTTATTTATTTATTTGATAGAGAGAAACACAGCTAGAGAGGGAACACAAGCAGGGGGAGTGAGAGAGGGAGAAGCAGGCTTCCTGCCGAGCAGGGAGCCCGATGTGGGACTCGATTCCAGGTCTCCGGGATTATGACCTGAGCCGAAGGCAGTTGCTTAACCAACTGAGTCACCCAGGCACCACTATCATGCTGCTTTTATGATTTATTTCCATTGCTTAGATTTCTACACTAAAGTTGATTGAGGCATAATTTATGTATACTTTATCAAGGTATAGTTTATATATACTTTGTTTTAAAATTCAACAAAATATAATTTTCCTTCCTTTTCCATGTTCTCCTAGACAAAGTTTTAGAACTAAATGTCAAAGTTGTTATTTCTCTCCTGACTACTGGTGGGTTTTTTTTTGTTGTTGTTGTTAAAACCATTCTTTTTTTTTTTTTTTTTAAAGATTTTATTTATTTATTTGGCAGAGAGAGAGAGATCACAGGTAGGCAGAGAGGCAGGCTGAGAGACAGGAGGAAGCAGGCTCCCCGCTGAGCAAAGAGCCCGATGTGGGCCTCGATCCCAGGACCCCAAGATCATGACCTCAGACGAAGGCAGAGGCTTTAACCCACTGAGCCACCCAGGTGCCCAACTACTGGTATTTTGAAAGATGTGGATGCCTCTTAAATTTCTTTTCCTCTGTATCGTAACTGCAAAACAACTTTTCATTCTAAACAGATATAAAGACCATTAGCAACTACATGGTTTTTAAAAGACTTGGAGGCATTGTGTGTGTGGCACATGCGTTTTTTTCATAATTTTTATGTCTCTCCCCTTCATTCCTACTTCCATCTAAATAGCTTTTAGATCTCTCTTTCCTCTGAAATGTTTCACTCTCATGCTTTCCTTTTTTCCTTCTTTGAACACCTTTTCCAGGCCTCATTTCTTTTATCTGAGGAAAACAATCCATGCTACATATTCTCTAGCCAGATTAATCTTCCTAAAGCACGTCATACTGTCTCTCCTTTGCTCAAAGGCTATCAATGGCTCCCTTCTGCCTACTAAATCAAGCACAACCTTACTCTGCTGCTCAATGTCTTCTACGGTCAGACCCAGGACACCCCTGCTTCTGGTCCTACCATGTACTCATTTGCCTTTATATTTTGCTAAGAATGTCACTGCTGTCACATCTCCCTGCAAGAAATATTGCCCACCTGTTGATCCTCAAATCAAATACCTGCCCTCCTTTTTTAGCTTGCTATCATCAGTCTTATGCAAATTTATAGCTGCCATTTTTAAACTCCTTCATCACTTTGTACCATGCCTAAAACACGTTGCCTTTTCTCATGACAATTTATGTTTGTGCCTCCTTTCCTTTCTTTCTTTCTTTCTTTTTTTTTTTTTTTAAAGATTTTATATATTTATTTGACAGAGAGAAACACAGCCAGAGAAGGAACACAAGCAGGGGGAGTGAGAGAGGGAGAAGCAGGCTTCCCACCAAGCAGGGAGCCCAATGCGGGGCTCAATCCCAGGACTCCAGGATCATGACCTGAGCCGAAGGCAGATGCTCAATGACTGAGTCACCCAGGCGCCCCTGTTCTTTATTTTCTGCACTAGATTGTAAAGTTTTCATCTTATTTATCTTGGTATCCTCCTAAATACTGCATACACAATATAATAAAATACTGGCAGTATTATTTGTAGTATAAATAAATATTCACATCTCAAGGCTCTGTTGGCTGAATAGATACAGGCACTTAAATGATTCTGAAACTTCAAGATTATGATACACAGTTTACTTGTAGGATTAGAATAAAAAGTGATGGCAAATAATATCTAATTTACTGTACCATGCAAAACTCACCATAATTGATTAAATGAGTGAATAAACAAATGTTATAGGACTTGTATAGACACTAGCCCATCTGTAAACTAGCAGAAGTTATTTCTCACATCCAGAGAAAAGTATCTTTATACTTTAAATAGTAAGATGAATAAGAAAAACTACAATGTACTAAGGTAAAAATACAACATTCTGTCCTTTTAATTCAAGTAAAGTATTTTAAAATATAAAATACCTGTTTGCTAAATATTTAAATAAATTCTACTGAGTCTGTTGGGTCAGATTTTGCATTTGGATCTTAACAAACTCATTTGTTCTTAAATGAGTATTCAATATAGCCATACAGACCTGGGTTCATATCTTGCCTCTGTCCCTTACTGGTATGGGATTTTGGAATCTTGAAAGTTGTAGTCTTCTCACCTGTAAAATGAGGATTAAAAATAACCACATCACAAAGTATTTTAAAGATTACATGAGATGAAATGGTAAAGTGCTTAGCACAGTGTCTGTCATACAGGACACATTCAAAAAATGGTTGCTATTTGTTCAAGTTAAATCATAACTTATTTCAAGAGATATATTTTTGTATTCTGAAGTTGTGCTGTCTAAAATGGTAGACACTATCCACATGTGGTAATTGACTATTTGAAATGTGGCTAGTCTGAACAGGGATATGGGTAAGTATCTCATAAATACTTCTTTTACATCAATTACATATCAAACTGATATTTTAGATAAATAGGTTAAATAAAACGTATTGCCAAATTAATTTTCACCTTTCAAAAGTAAAAACTGTTTTTACTTTTTAAAATGTAGGTATTAGAAAACTACATTGTATATGAGTCTTGCATTGTATTTCTATTGGGCAGCACTAAGCTAAAGTCACAGAATTAGGTATACAGATGTTCCCCCAATATTTGACTGGTTGGTTGATATGGCTAAATTTCTTCATCATTTCATTACACTGACACAAAAGCATAAGAGACTGTATTTTTTTTAAAGATTTTATTTATTTATTTGACAGAGAAAAACACAGTGGAGAGAGGGAACACAAGCAGGGGAAATGAGAGAGGGAGCCTGATGTGGGACTCGATCCTGGGTCTCCGGGATCATAACTTGAGCCGAAGGCAGTCGCTTAATCAACTGAGCCACCCAGGCGCCCCAAGAGACTGTATTTTTTTAAGTGCCCACAAGCAAGACAAATTTAGAGAGTGGTTATTATTAGAGAACCTCATGTGTAAATGAGTTATTTACTCAGTAAATTTTTTTTAAAGATTTTATTTATTTATTTGACAGAGAGAAACATAGCTAGAGAGGGAACATAAGCAGAGGGACTGAGAGAGGGAGAAGCAGGTTTCCTGCAGAGCAGGAAGCCCGATGTGAGGCTCGATCCCGGGTCTCCAGGATCACGACCTGAGCCGAAAGCAGTCGCTCAACCAACTGAGCCACCCAGGCGCCCCTTACTCAGTAAATTTTTGGTGATTTTTCTCCTGTAAATCTTTAAGCATTGAAGCAAAACTCTTCAAACAGAGCTTTAGTGAGTTACGAATGAGAATGACCTTTCATCTGTCAATAATACCTTAGTAAAACTGAAAAACAAAACAAAACAAAAACCCAAAAATGAAGGGAGATGACCTTTCCGGGACTAAGAAATCCAACTGCTGAAATTAACTTTGACAAATGACAATGAATCACAAATTGTCTGCAGGCAAGCTATGTTGTCAAATCTAATGGGCAAATCAGGATCACTGATGCCCTCTGGCTCCTGCATTTTCCTGATCTTTATAGCGCATCTAACTGGAAGGTTTCCAGGAGGCAAAGGATGGGGGCAGATGCCATGACACTCTCCTGTCAGTATAAGACACGCTGGCTAACTCCAGAGGCCTTTTGGTCTTCTTCCATAATGGTCCTTAAGCATGGAGCAAATGCCTCTGATGGTTTTTAACACAGGCAGAACTGGATCCAGATAATGCTCTCTGAATGTATTACTCCTTCATCCACCTGGATTTGCAGCAAACAAGATCTCACTGAAAGAAATGTCTGGATTGGTTCTATTCTAAGCTTTTGGTGGGAGTGGAAAGGGGTTTGAATATGATTGTTTGAATTATTCTAAAATGCACCAGGGTGCTTCCTTTCCTTTTTCCCCAACATCCATAGACTCTTCTCCAACCCCTAATACCTCCATCATGATCTCACCACCATCACCAGTGGTTAACATTTAGTGCTTACCACATGCCAGGCACTTTTCTTAATATATTTTTTTAAATCTATTACTACCTCACTGAATACTTAAAACATTCTTTAAACTAGATATCACTCTTAATTTTCAAGATGAGGAAACCAAGTACAGAGTAAAGTCAGTTGCTCACAGCTGCACAACTAATAATTAGAGCAGCCCGAAGGAGACGTGAGCCTGCTGATCTTGGTGCTCAAGATCCCAGACTATAGCATCTGGAGAAGATTCTAACTAGTCTAGAGAACATAAGAAAACTGATCAGCTTGACTAGGGCAAGCCTGGTCCTGTAAGTTATACCTTAGGCTGCTTTGGTACCTACAGGTGTAGAGTTTTTGACTTCCAATCTTTTGTGGTCTCTGCATGAGTGCTGAAGTTCTATAATGGCATATGGATGGCATTTTCCTGAGTGCCTAAAGCTCGTTCTTAATCACAGAGTATTGTTTCAAGTTTTGCAAAGCATAATATTGTTCATTGGTTTGAAGAAAGATATGCATCATTTAGTGAGAATAAATTATTTTTATTCTGGTCCCTTTGGGTACTCCTTGCTCCCTAAGTACATGGAAAATGGAAGTACTACACATACTTTGCAATCTTTGTTTTCCACCACATTCCTCCATGCTTCTACTCTCCAGGGAGCCCCTAGTGTTTCTTTAGCTTTGGAGACTGCCTTAGGTCCACCAAGGCAGAGGGTGCAGAGAAAATAGGTACAGAGGGAAAGCAATGTGAACAATAGAAATCACTGATGCACTGCTCCTTCAGGTTACACCTGCTTCTTCATTCTGAGCAAGATGTAGAGGAAGGCCATTGGCTAAGCGCATGTAGAGTCTATATGAGATATTTACAAATACTCCTAACCTTTTCTTTTCTTTTTTTTTTAGTAACCACCTGATTGATTTTTCTCTCTGAGTGGTTTGGAGGAGTAGGGAATAACAAATGAAACACCTCTGCTCAGAGATCTCATGTCCTAATGAGAGGGAGAAACACCAGTTAAATACCCATATGCCCCTCATGACTGAAGATTATGACATTAAGGCAAATTTAAGTCTTTATCAAGAACCACAGCATGGTTAATTTTAAATGGAATTGTCTTTACACAGTTTCCAAACTTGCCATAGGCTCATGGAATGTTAGAATGGGATAAATTATTAGGAATTTTCTAATTTCCTCATCTTTCCTATGAGGAGACTGAAGCCTACAGAAAAGTGTGTTAGAGTCAAGGATTTGGTTTTCATACACCCATTCCTCTGCACTCTTCCTTTGCAAACAAAATTATTTGCTTAATTTGCTTGCTTGAACTATGTTGCCTGGTTCTTTTAGTACCAACTTCAACTTGTTTCCAGAGCTGAGAACATGTCAGTACTGCCTTCAATAAATTCATAAAATGATGGTTATGATCAAGGGATAAAGGCACTCTTAAGTTCATAAGTAATTATCCCATACTGTATATATATATATATATTTTTTTTTTAAAGATTTTATTTATTTGATAGAGAGAAACACAGCCAGAGAGGGAACACAAGCAGGGGGAGTGAGAGAGGGAGAAGCAGGCTTCCCACCGAGCAGGGAGCCCGATGTGGGGCTCGATCCCGGGTCTCCAGGATCATGACCGGAGCCGAAGGCAGTCGCCTTAACCAACTGAGCCACCCAGGCGCCCCTCATACTGTATATTTGTAAACAGGATTCTCATCTTGAATTACTTTTCATTTTTTTAAAAAAAATTTGCCTGTTAATATAAACAAAGGCAAGTAGTTAGATGACCACCTTTTTTTCCTTTACTAAGGATCAATATATTTACCCACAAGGATGACACCAAACGCACAGAAACTATAAACTGTATAATAACGAAAAATACATATTCACATATAAATAGATGGCATATATATTCTGTTTAAGCATGTTATACTTAGAATAGTTATTAGGATACAGTGAGTTCTGGAGACCTTTGAACATAAACTAATGATTAATTGGCTGAATTTTCAGATACAGAATTAAAAGGTGTTTAGTCCTGTTCAGTAAAATTAAAAACACATACTGTGGCAATAGGACTGTTCTTGACTGCCCTGGACGGTTACATGGGTATACACATGATAAGAATTCATTGAACTGTACACTTAGGATTTGTGCATTTTATTGTATATAAATTATACCTCAAGAAAAAAACCCCAAAAATAGAAACCACAAAACACTAAAACCAAGCAAAAAACCCATCTTTTTGCAAAGGTTGCAAACAAGCAATTGATCTTTTAGTTATGTGTCATTTCAGATTTGCTCTATCTTAATTACGACTGATAGGGTGGCCTGAAACACTTTTCTTCTTCCGTTTAATTATCCTTCAATAAACTAAGTTATTTTAAAAGATCTCGTGGTCGCCTTTTAAGGCTTTAACTTACCCATTTGCAAGTAAGATGGTGTAATAATTATGTGTGGAACTTTGTAGAATAACACATGAAGCCATCTCAAGGGGGCAGGATACAATACTGAAAATGTTTCTTTCAGTTCGCCACAGATTGTCAAAATTCATTTTTTTTCTCGGAAAGCCACTTGAGGGGAGTTGCTTGAGAAGTATATCCAGCACACCTGATTTGAGCAGATTTTTAAAAAAGGTTTACTTTTATGTTTTATCTCCCTGCGTAAAAACTCCCATTCTCTGACGTTTAGGCTACTTTTATTACAACCGCCAGTCGGTCTTCTCCGCGATAGGTCACGGAACCGAAGCTTGAAGAAGAAAAAAAAAAAAAAAGCAACCCTACAAAACATCCGGTAAAAGGGGGAAGACTACGACTCCCAGAATGCAGCGCGCCCTCCTCCTCTTGTCCAATGATCAGATTCCGCGAGGCATCTCTCGACTCTATTGGTCAGCTTTCCTGTCAGTGAAGGGAGAAACGGATGGCTCCGGATGTCATATTTCCCGCCACCTCGATGTGCCTCTCGGGAAAGCCGAAGTAGAAGAAGTTCTCGATTGGATACTCACTATTCTCGCGTAAGAGGAATCAGCCAATCAGAATGTGTATGTCCTCCTAGAAAAACCCGCCCCTTCCCGACGTAGCCTTTGGTGGCGGGAAAAGTTCGGAAGTTTTCGCGCGGGTCTGGAAGAAGCTGTTCCGTGGCGGCGAGTATGGCGGGGACAGTGGTACTGGACGACGTAGAACTGCGAGAGGCGCAGAGAGATTACCTGGACTTCTTGGATGACGAGGTGAGGGAGGCGCGGGGGCGCGAGAACTGTGGCGCTTGGAGCTCCTGGGACGCCTTCGAGCCGAGGGAGGCCCCAGCAGATGCTGCACCGGGCCGGGCCAGGCCGGGGCACGGCCCGGGAGGTCCGCCGGGCCTCCGGACTGTTGCCGCGGGGCCGGCGCCCTCAGGAGTCTTTACTATTCACGATCTCGTAACGTTTCTCGTGGTGGAGTCCGCAGTTGATTGATCTCTTGTAGGTACAGCCTTGAGAGAGCGGTCCTGAAATTCGTAAGTGCAAATGATGGCGAGGTCTCGTGAAAGGCGACAGGTTTCTTTGAAGTGCACACAAAATGGCAAAGCTCTCTTTGACCTTTCGGAAACCACTCCCCGCTCTCTGAATTTGAAGGGAGTGTGGGGGGTGGGAGGAAGGATGCTGTAGAACCATAGTGACCCGCTATAGACCTGCAGATATTAAGGATTGACTTCCCGGCCGGGCAGAAAAGACTTCCTAACTTGGTCGCCTTTGCGCATTCATTTTTACTGCCAAAGGAGATGCAGAAGAGAAGTGTTTGCAAAGGGGGTTTTGTATGCTCTCCAGGATTGGACGCCGTAGAATATTGGTAAAGCATCTTAAAGGCCGGATAATGCTGGGTCTGTAAACGAATAGTAAGGCTCCCTATTCCTTTAGATCCGGCTATAAGAGAATTCTTTCTCTATTAAGCAGCCGATGGGAAAGACAATATTTTAATTCCCTATGTAATTATTAAGTGAAAAGTTATTTTAGTCTGCTAATTTACGTTTTGATAAGACTTTTACTTGTCCTGGTGGCGCCTGGGTGGCTCAGTTGGTTAAGCGACTGCCTTCTGCTCAGGTCATGATCCTGGACACCCAGGATCGAGCCCTACATCCGGCTCCCTGCTCGGTGGGAAGCCTGCTTCTCCCTCTCTCACTCCCCCTGCTTGTGTTCCCTCTCTAGCTGTGTTTCTCTCTGTCAAATAAATAAAATCTTAAAAAAAAAAAGACTTCTACTTGTCCTTTTAAATTTACCATTAGAAGTTGAGAAATTACTGCAAAAAGAAAAGCTGCAGATGATAATAGAAATCATAACATGGACATTCAGGAGATCATTGTAACTCCTGCAGCTGCCTCTTAGGGTGTATTTGGAATCTCAGGCTAGTGAGTGAAAATGTGGAGAAATTGGAGGTCAGTTCTGCTGCAGAGATTGGTTTATCTTGCTGTGAGAACTGCCTCTGTTTAAATACTATCTTATTTTTTATTTTGTGGCTGTTATGATATGTGGTGGTTATTTTGCAGGAAGACCAGGGGATTTATCAAAGCAAAGTTCGGGAGCTGATCAGTGACAACCAATACCGGTTGATTGTCAATGTGAATGACCTGCGCAGAAAAAATGAGAAGAGGGCTAACCGGTAAGTGGTAAGGGGTTTCTTCCAAGAGGCTATCCTGGCTCTGAGTGACAGTGGCCCCCTTTCTCTTTCCCGGATTGGAATAGGCTTCCCACGAGAGAACCTGGATGAAATGTATTTGACCCTCACTGCCTCACCTGCTTCTATGTTTTTTTCTTCTTCCCAAAGTAGGTGATGGGCATCTTCCTCTCAGGAACTCCTCTTTCCATGATTAACTGAGTATCATTTCTGCATCTCTGAGAAGTTGAATTGAAGTTAGCCATCAGTTGTAATGTATTTTACTGAGTCATCTGGGATGGCAGGAGAAAGCAGAAGCTAGATTTTCATACCACTTTGATTTTTGAGGGTCAGTTTTTTTCTCTCTGCCTAATTATCCTCTCTCTTGCCCATGTGCAGCCTCCTGAGCAATGCCTTTGAGGAGTTGGTTGCCTTCCAGCGGGCATTAAAAGATTTTGTGGCTTCCATTGACGCTACCTATGCCAAGCAGTATGAGGAGTTCTACATAGGATTGGAGGGCAGCTTTGGCTCCAAGCATGTCTCTCCGCGGACTCTTACCTCCTGCTTCCTCAGCTGTGTAGTCTGCGTGGAGGGCATTGTCACCAAGTGTGAGTGGCTTCAAATTGGGGCTAAGGGAATGGAAGTGGGATAGTCTTAAGGGGCTAGGGAAGCAGGAGAGGCCAAGAAGAGCTGGGTAGCATAGTATTGCACTTACAGGGTGAAGCTGGAAGAAGCTATGGTGTGTGCACATTGGTTAAGGGGTCGAGAATGATGAATTCTACTGAGCATAGGAGTGTCTTGGCTCATGCAGTCTTTTCATTTTAACTCTGAGCTCCTGAATGAATAAATGACAAGTATTATTGAAGCAGCTTGAACTAGTCAGAAGAACACAGTATATAGAGTCATGCTAGACCTACCTGGGTCAGATTCTACCTCTGACTTTATATGCATGTTTTCCATTGTTAGGCTCTCTAGTTCGTCCCAAAGTCGTGCGCAGTGTCCACTACTGCCCTGCTACCAAGAAGACTATAGAGCGACGTTATTCTGATCTCACCACCCTGGTGGCTTTTCCTTCCAGCTCTGTCTATCCCACCAAGGTGAGGGGAATGAATTAATTGGGCTTCTTGGGAGGTGGGAATCAAGGATGTCTGTTTTAGTAAGTGATTGAGTGATATCTGAAGTCTTCTAAAGTAAATCAGATGAAAAGTAAGGATTAATCTAAAAGAAAAATTGTTAGCCAGGGTTTAATATGAAGGTTTTCAATTCTAATTTTTTTAAAAAAGAGTGAATACTTATTTTAGAAAATTTGGGGGGCGTCTGGGTGGCTCAGTTGGTTAAGCTACTGCCTTCGGCTTAGGTCATGATCCCGGAGATCCGGGATCGAGCCCCACATTGGGCTCCCAGCTCGATGGGAAGCCTAGCCTGCTTCTAGCCTGCTTCTCCCCTCTCCCTCCCCCTGCTTGTGTTCCCTCTCTGGCTGTGTTTCTCTCTGTCAAATAAATAAAATCTTTTAAAAAAAAAAAAAGAAAAGAAAATTTGGGAAATTACGGAAGGATTGAAAAAAGTCATTAATCAACATAGATCTTTTAGGAAAGTTATATATAACTTCATGATTTACTTAATTTGGGAGAATACTTATGCTACCATGTTACCGTGAAATCTTTGCAAATATTTTACTTTGGGTTGGGAGAAGAATGGAGTTGGAAATGGCTTTATACCTAGTGTTCAGATTGATCTGAACTGAGGACAATTCAAGGCTCTCTTAATGAGATAGAAGATGATTAATGTTGATTACTTGATGTCTGAATTCATTCTATCAAAGAATACCTGTCCCATCAAATTTTAATTGAGAGCCACTGTAGCCAAAGAATTGTTAAGTACTATAGATGATACAGATATGAATAAGACCCAGTTCTTATTTTCAACTCAATTGGTGCAGGAATCTTAACATAAAACAAGAATGAGTACCTTAGAATTGTAACCGACACATACTTTAGAATCATTTAGTCTGTCTCCAGGTGGAATGCTGAGATTCAGAGAGGTTAAGTGACATGTACCTGGTCCCAGTTAGTGATGACCCTAAGGACTGGAACCCTTAGGACTGGAAAGTCCTTTAACTTTCAGGCCACTTGCATTTTCTAAGTCACCCTGCTGTCTTCTTCAGTAAGATCCCTCCTGTTAGCATGTCTTTAGTAACTATTTAGGGAGTACTCTTCTGTGATTACTGGGGCAAAGCGTCTTTGCTGAAGACCTGAAATACAGTGGACTCCTGCAGGTCATCTGTTGTGGTACTGAAGAATATGCTTTGGAGTTATATTTGCCTCAGGTCCTGGTTCTGCGATTTCCTGTGTGACTTGGAGAACTTATTTAATATCTCCAGCCTTGGTTTCCTTATTGGTTACATGTGAAAAATACCTGCTTTACCGAGTTGTTAGGATGATTTCATGAATCATCTCTTAGGATAATAGCACAGTGCTGGTACATAGTAAGAACTCAATAAATGGCTGCTGTTGCGTTTTTAGAAAATTCAAATGGTAAGAAAATAAAAGTTTAAAATGTTTTTACTAAAGTGTAATATATATACAGGAAAGTTTATATAAGTATTCAGCTCACTGAAATTTCAGAAGCTGAAAATACCTGTAAAATCAGCATCCAGACCAGGAAACAGAACCTTCCTAGCACTCAGAAGTGTTTGAGGGCCCACACTCCCCAAGGTTAACCCTATCCTGATATCTAGCAACATAGAGTACTTTTGCCTGTTTTTTTGTTTGTTTGTTTTTTTTTAAAGATTTTTTATTTATTTGACAGAGAGAAACACATCCAGAGAGGGAACACAAGCAGGGGGAGTGAGAGAGGGAGAAGCAGGCTTCCCGCCGAGCAGGCAGCCCGATGTGGGGCTCGATCCCAGGTCTCCAGGATCATGACCTGAGCCAAAGGCAGTCGCTTAACCAACTGAGCCACCCAGGCGCCCCACTTTTGCCTGTTTTTATCTTTTATCTAAATACTTCTGTGTTGGGCTTCCTTTGTTCAACAGATGTTTTTGAGAGTTGTCCATGTTTTGTATAAGTATTTTTTTTACATTTTCATTGCTGTATAGTGTTCACTTGGGTGGATATACATCTATTTAACTGTTCTGTTGATGACACTTGGATATTTTCTAATATCTTGGCTATTGGGATTAGTGCTGCTGTGAACATTATAATATGTGGCTTTGAATGAATGTTTCAGTCGGGTATTACTTAGGAGTGGAAAGACTGTGTCATAGTACAGGTGAAATAAGAACGTTGATTTAGATGTTAATATAACCATGGCTCCCTCAGACTACAGTTGTCCCTTCCATTAGATGATGTGTTACTACAGCACATAGGAATGGAAAAAACAGGAGAAGACATTTGGCTTTTTTTTTTTTGTTCCTAGATAACTAAAATCTCATGAGGTCATTTCCAAATTATATTTGTTTCCTGCAAAAAAAGTGAGTGTGGCATTTCTTTTCTTTTTTAAGATTTTTTTTTTTTATTTATTTGATAGAGAGAAAGAGAGATCACAGGCAGGCAGAGAGGCAGGCACAGAGAGTAAATGAAACAGGCTCCCTGCTGAGCAGAGAGCCTGACGTGGGCTTTGATCCCAGGACCCTGAGATCATGACCTGAGCCAAAGGCAGAGGCTTTTTAACCCACTGAAGCCACCCAAGTGCCCAAGTGTGGCATTTCTAAGACCAGGACAAGATAACAATGCTTTTCTGTGGGTCTCTTTTAGGACGAGGAAAACAATCCCCTTGAGACCGAATATGGCCTTTCTGTGTACAAGGACCACCAGACCATCACCATCCAGGAGATGCCGGAGAAGGCCCCAGCTGGCCAACTTCCCCGCTCTGTGGATGTCATTCTGGACGACGACTTGGTAGATAAAGTGAAGCCTGGTGACCGAGTTCAGGTGGTGGGGACCTACCGTTGCCTTCCTGGAAAGAAGGGAGGCTACACCTCAGGGACCTTCAGGTAAAGAGATGTTAGTGAGGTATTTGGCCTGCTCCTGGCAGCTTGCATCCCTGGTAGTACTCTTGTTCCAGTTTGCCGTATTCTGGAGCAGGTGTCAGACAGGTGCAGCAGTCTAGTTGCCTGGGAGATGGGATAGCTCTTCTCCATCAGATAAAACTGGTAATACTATTTTATGCTAAAAGTGGGAGTTATATGGTAACATGGTTATAGCCTCATGGCTTATGTGAATTTCTCATGTATTCCCACCTCCTTCTCATTCACATTTTTGTCTGAAGGAAGATCTATGAGGCAGCAGAGGATGAATTCCTCAGGCGAAGAATCATCATATTTGTGCACAGACTAAGAGAATCAGCTATTGGGTTCAGAACAACGTGTTTCTTTTTTCTTTATTATTTTCTGATTTGCTGTTGGCTTTGAAATTAGGATTTAAAAACTGCAGGCTTCTTAATTTCTTCCTCTTTGTCCCAGAACTATTCTACTTGCCTGTAATGTGAAGCAAATGAGCAAGGACGTTCAGCCTTCGTTCTCTGCTGAGGACATAGCCAAGATCAAGAAGTTCAGTAAAACCCGTTCCAAGGTTCGAGCATCTTTTAGGGACTTGAGGGTGGAGATGGATTCGTTAGGGCTGTGCTTGGCGTGGGACACCTTTCATCTTTGTGCTGGATCAGGAAGAAGGGTCAAGGTTTTTTCTCTAAAAGATGTGTTAGCTTTTAGTTTTGACCCAGTCAGCAAGTTAAAGGGTATTTTTGCTGTTTAGTAGTTCTGTTTTGGGCTCTTAAGTGGACCTATACAAATACTAAAATAAGAGAATGTGAAGGTACCAGTAAGTCCATATGGACAATAGGAGTGATGCATTGTTACTTAAGTTTAAAATAGGTTATTTTTGTTTGAGTTCTCTAGTTTGTCTTTTTAAAGACAAAATGTCCACGGGTAGAATTGACCTTTGAACAGCAGGAGTTTGAACTGTGTGGGTTTGTTTGCTTGTGGGTTTTTTCTGATAAATCCAGTACTGTACTATAAATGTATTTCTCTTCCTTACGATTTTCTTAATGATGTTTTCCTTTCTCTAGCTACTTAACGTAAGAATGCAGAGTATAATACATATCATACACAAATGTGTTAATTGACTGTTTTTATGTTACTAGTAAGGCGAGGTCAGCAGTAGGGTATTAGTGAAGTTTTTAGGGGATCAGAAATTATACATGGATTTCCGACTGCACAAGGTGCTGGCACCCTTGACGTCTGCATTGCTCAGGGGTCCTCTGTGTATGCCCGTGCAATGAAGGTTACTGAAAAAAAATAGACCCAAACCAAACCAAAACGAAAGGTTACTGGGATCACAATACACATTCTTATTAAACCTAAGTATTTTGAACTAGAAATACTTTTTTCTTAAAGATTAGACCTCTAAGCAAGTTTTGGAATACAGGCTTTCTCTGCATCTGTCTTGACAATGGTCTGATCAGTGTGATTTGTCTTAAAAGCTTTTACAGTTAGAAACTGTGTACATTTGTGGAGTTCTTCAAGCATTTTTATAGCTGAAGTATAAAGCAGAGCTCAGCAAAACCACATTGAATCTCACCAGGCTTTTCATGCCTTTGGTTATTCCTGCTGTAGGATATCTTTGACCAGCTGGCTAAGTCGTTGGCCCCTAGCATCCATGGGCATGACTATGTTAAGAAGGCAATTCTCTGCTTGCTCTTGGGAGGGGTGGAACGCGACCTTGAAAATGGAAGCCACATCCGTGGGGACATCAATATTCTCCTGATCGGTATGGCATTGGGGATTTGCGTCAGACTTTTGGTCTTCCCTTGTGGAGTGTGCTTGTGGGAATCCATAATTAAAAGATTTTGTATTGTCTACTTGGTGTATTTCAGTTCCATCAAAGGGCAGAAGGCTAAGACGAATCTTTTCTTACTCTTATTCTCATTCTTGGGTTTCCTGATTTATGTCTAAAATATATTCTTCCATGAATGGTAAAGGAATATTACTTAAAATCAATTACTGTAACTCTCTGTCATGCCAAGAGCTGTAATAGAAAAGTAGAACTTACTGTAGTGGGGTGTAGGTGTGGGGGAGGAGTTTCCTAGCAAGTCACCACTGCCCCGCCCAATTACAGGGGACCCATCGGTTGCCAAGTCTCAGCTTCTGCGCTATGTACTGTGCACTGCTCCACGGGCCATCCCCACCACTGGCCGGGGCTCTTCTGGAGTGGGTCTGACGGCTGCTGTCACCACAGACCAGGAAACTGGTAAGGGTATAAGGGTCTTTGGCAAAGGTCCCGCAGTGAGATCAAGTGTAGTTTCTTGGAGTTACCTCTTGGGAAGCTTGTATTGGGAAGATACACTAGAAAGTGTATCTTGAGCCAGACCATACAGGACAGAGTATCCCCAGGCAATAGGAGGTGAATTTTGGGTGGCCCTCTATGATTAAGAATGGTTTCCTAGAAGACAGTTTTTGAAGAAGCCCTTTGCAGATTGGAAGGGGAATTAGAAATAAAAATGAAGATTGTGCTATTTTATTTTATTTTATTTTATTTTATTTTATTTTATTTTATTTATTTATTTATTTTTAAAGATTTTATTTATTTGACAGAGCGAAACACAGCCAGAGAGGGAACACAAGCAGGGGGAGTGAGAGAGGGAGAAGCAGGCTTCCCGCCGAGTAGGGAGCCCGATGTGGGACTCAATCCCGGGTCTCCAGGATCATGACCTGAGCCGAAGGCAGTCGCCTAACCAACTGAGCCACCCAGGCGCCCCAGATTGTGCTATTTTATAAATTAGAGGGAGGGATTGAAGACCAGTGAAAAGAGAGCAGACATCTAGTTGGGGACTTTTGAGAATGAAGATAAAGAGAGAATCTGTGAAAGAAGTTTGTTGGAGTCTGGCTGCTTAGGGATCATTCAGACCGGAGCTAAAAAGTTTGACTCACCAGGGTTTTTCTCTAAGTCTCTACGAACCGACCGTTTCTCACTGTTTTCTCATGACGGACATTGAGTACTTAGGAAGGAGATTGACATCTCTCCCCTCATCCTCTACCACCTGGTTGGTAACACATATCTTTACCTCATTTCCCAGGGGAGCGCCGCCTAGAAGCAGGGGCCATGGTCCTTGCTGACCGAGGTGTGGTTTGCATTGATGAATTTGACAAGATGTCTGACATGGACCGCACAGCCATCCACGAAGTGATGGAGCAGGGTCGCGTCACCATCGCCAAGGCTGGCATCCATGCCCGGCTGAATGCCCGCTGCAGTGTTTTGGCAGCTGCCAACCCCGTCTACGGCAGGGTGAGTGGGATTGGGCGCCTCACCGTTGTCCTCGCCTTTGTTTGCTTTTGCTGAATAGCTGGGCCTTGAAGTTGATTCTTGTGTCCCACAGGAGTAAAAGGCCAAAGACCAAAGTTAAGCTTATCCACCGTTTTGTTCTCGTCCTTAACTTAGGGCCATGCTTCCTTACCTTTTCATCCACATCAGCATCCCCTGGCAAGTTACTTATTTGAAAGAACTTTGAAAATACAAAGAAGAAAACAAAAGTGACCTGCAGTCTCACAACCCAGTAGCCTGTATCGCCATTACAACGAAAGTACCACTTGCAGATGGGCGTATTAACCGGGCAGAGAGTGCAGTATGGGCATTAAAGCCTTCCTTTTCTCTTCTATCCCTTCTCCAAGAGATAACAACTAACAGCTCTTGAGTGGGGAAACAAACTGAAGTGTGTACCACAGCTATACCGGCTCCTTGTTACTGAATTAGTCTGTTTATCACTATGATGATGATCATATTTATTTATTTACAAAGTGTCCTTGCCTGATATTTATTTACTGTGATGGTTATATTTATCCAGCTTGGGGTTTGCTGAATTTGCCTCTATTTTTTCTTTCCTTTTTTTGGGCAACTGTCTTATATTCCATTGTATAGATTTGTAGTAATTTGTTGAGTCTCCATTTGATGGGCATTTGGCATTTTCCCTTTTCCTCCTTGCTTATTGTGAAAATGAAGTTGCAGTGAATATTCCCTTATGTGTATTTTGTTATACATATCTGTACGATGAATTGCTAGTAACAGAGTCATTGGATTAAAGAGTTACACGCATTTTCATTTTGGTAGAGATTGCCAAATTGCCCTCTTTAAAGATTATACCATAGTAATACTATTAACTAAGATTTACAAATACTTTGTATTTATCCACTGCTTTTATTCTCACAGTAACTTTGTAGGTAGGTAGTTATCCTTATCCTACAGGTGAGAAAATGGAGGCATAAAAAGTTAAGTAACTTACTCCAGAGTCAGAAAGCTAGAAAATGGCAGTAAGAATTTGAACCCAGAGCCCAGAGTTTCTGTTGTTGTTGTTGTTGTTTGTTTGTTTACGTTAACGATTTTGGAATTTACAATTCCATACTGTATGGGGTTACCTATTCCAGTGGGGTTTTTTATACATGCAGGTGCCTGGTTCCCAGTCCAGGGTTTCTGAATTCAAATCTTTGGGTTGGGGCTCTTGGTAGCTCTGTTTAGAAAGGCTCCATAGGTTGGTGATAATGCATAACATGGGTTGAGAACCTTGGTTTTTAGATTAATGGTAATATGTATTTATGTTATTCTGAAGAATTATATTGGGAAATGCAGGGAGAAAATGGCAGGTCCTGAAATGGGAACACGTTCAGAATCATTATTAACCTTACCCACAAGACGTGTTAGACCCCCTAACTGTGACGTGTTTACGGGTGGGTAGCCTCATAGGCCTCATCGGCCCAGAATTGAAAGATGAAGAAGTATAGAGGTTCTTGAGTCCCAGGGATGATCTCCCTTGATCCTTAAGATTTGTAGATTATGGACCATTTTTGTTGTGGTTTTTCTCATTATCTTCTGAGTAAGGGACTGCAAAGTTTTCAAGTGCTTTTAGCTTAGCCAGCTTGTCAACCTTATAGCAGGTAGGGTTGAAGGAATCATCTTTCTGGGTTGGTCCTACCCTGAGAATGGCGGGAGCAGAATAAGGCTTGGGAAGGAAGAGGCTGGTTTTAAGACCTGTGATAAGCCTGTTGAGGCACCTCAACTAGGAGGTGGGGCTCTGAGTTCACTCAGGTCCCCTGAGAGAAGGGCTGCAGGTAAAAGGACTGAATTATTTCCGTAGCTTTAAGTAACCTCTTTGTCCTTTCTTCCCATTGTTATTACCTCCACTTTCCTTTTTCCTTCCTTTGCACAGTACGATCAGTATAAGACCCCCATGGAGAACATTGGGCTTCAGGACTCACTGCTATCCCGATTTGACTTACTCTTCATCATGCTGGACCAGATGGACCCTGAGCAGGATCGGGAGATCTCGGACCATGTCCTTAGGATGCACCGTTACAGAGCACCCGGGGAACAGGATGGCGATGGTGAGGCCGCAGGAAGAGTTAGACTGACTACTGGAGGGGGACCTAAATAGATGTGGTCATCTCAGACCTGGCCGAGATCATGATGGGTTTTTCTGTTTCTGGGTTGGTGTTGAAGAAGGTGCCCTTGCCTGCATGACCAGTCGCTTCTTGCTCATTGGGATTTATCCTAAGGTGTGTCTTTTGTCCATTTCTGGGTCTAGGAATGCCTTTGCGCATCTTAAGTAAGCCAGGTGGTTCCACTTTTATTCTTTGTGGTCTCCACGTGTCAGTGTGTCTTGGCTTTGTTTTTTCCTCTCTTCAGAAGAAGCAATTTCTTACTCTGCTTTCTCCAACTTGGGTTTTCCAGCTATGCCTTTGGGTAGTGCTGTGGATATCCTGGCCACAGACGATCCCAATTTTAACCAGGAAGACCAGCAGGACACCCAGATTTATGAGAAGCATGACAGTCTTCTGCATGGGACCAAGAAGAAAAAGTGAGCATTCTTTATGCTTCTCTCTTGAAGGAACCTGAGATTTCTGTCACATTAGCATGTTTTTATGTGCTGCTCAGGCAAGATCATGCTTGGATTCATAGCCATGTAGGCCTGTTTTCTCTCCTGGATCCCACACTTACATACCCCTTTCCCTGGCCAATTGCCTTGTGTTTGTGGTGATTAGGCTTATGTTCTAACCTTTCTGGGAGGCTTTAACAACATGCTTAACTGATGGTGGGTATGACATGTTATCCTTGTCCCTGAGTCCTGCACAAGTCCTGTAGCCGCTTTTGACAAACTAATGTTGAAGGGATAGTAGATTGCAAGCCCTGGGTGCTGTGCAGGTGGATTTGGATAAAGGAGACTAGGGTTCAGGTGTTCACAACATGAAAGGTGAGGTCTCGTACCTCTCTTTAGGGCTGTGGTGCAGTAGAACGTGTACAGATTCAAACCTGTCATTTAAGAACAGAATTTAGAGCCAGAAAACTGAATTTAAGTCTCCTCTGAGCTGTAGTCTTTATGTATTAAATAGGGCAGAAAATACCTAAACGTCTACCTATACTGTTTACGTCACAAATATCTAAGTAATGGCTACAGAATTCAATAAACGTAGGTGAAAGGGTCTCGTACACATTCTATGTAAGTGGGATTATGATAATGGATTCTAGATTTTATCTCTGCCACTTGACCTTGACTTTTCTGAGGCCAGGCCAAGTCCCCACCCCAGGCAGGTGCCAAGGGATTCCTGTGTATGCATCCAGGGAGAAGATGGTGAGTGCAGCGTTCATGAGGAAGTACATCCATGTGGCCAAAATCATCAAGCCCATCCTAACTCAGGAGTCAGCCGCCTACATTGCAGAAGAGTACTCACGCCTACGCAGCCAGGACAGCATGAGCTCGGACACTGCCCGGGTGAGTCCCCACAGGGACCTGGGAATTCTGAGGTACAAGCCTGGAGGGTCCTTGTTATCTGGGAGCTCTGAAAGCATTTTAACTTACTGATTCCTTACGTTTTTCTGGTCTGAAGGGCTTTGTGTTCTATAATTCTAATTATTGCCTTTTACAAAGGAAAATGAAGTAAGAACACCAGAGATACCTGTATCTCATTAGTTCAGATGACATTGGCCTCCAGAAGCTACGATTCATTCAGCAAACAGAAGGAGCCACTTTAGGGAACTAAACTGGTGTCTGTTCTTACATGCAGGGCTAAAATAGGAAGAGCCATCCTCAGAGAGCTCAGATCTACAACTTAGGAGGTAGGAAGGTAGCTGGAAAGATCAAATATGCATATTTATAAATATTTACCACAGTGTGGTACCTAATAGGGAATGAAAGTGAAAGATCATTGGACTATAGATAAAGAAGCTATTAGTTTTTCCTTTAGACTTTATAGAATGGGTATGAATTTGAGGGAAGAGAGTGTAGAATTTGAGCTGGACTTTGACAAATGATTAGTTGGCTACGCATAATGGTTGTCCAAAGCCATTTCTAGAAATCTGCCTGTGAATTTATCTGAACTCTGTGGGGCAAAAGAGTTCATACAGTATTTCATAGCAAAAAGACCCAAGTCCAAGACCGTTATTATGTGCTATAGACATAGACTCTTGGATTTAGGCCTGATCCCAGGTCACCTATTCCAGCCTCACACCCAGACAGGCGTTCCATCTTCTGGAATTTCTGCTAAGACTTCCTGACACCTCCAGTGGCAGCATGCCTAGCACATAATTGCATTGAAATGTTAGAACCTTGTATTTATTGGGCTTATACTTGCTTCCCCATGACTTAGACCCATGGGTCTTAATTTTGTTTTATGGGGTTTTTGTATGACTTGCCTTCTTCAGATTAAGCAGCCCCCTTTCTTTTTAATTGTTTCTCTCACCATGTGAACATGTTCCAGTCTGTCAGAAGCCTTCTCATGGAACAAAACACTGTTTTAGTTCTGGTGTTAGTGGGTCTGGTAAATCTCTCAATTTGGGTTCTGTAGTTCTGCTAACGCAGGCTAGGATTTCACTCACTTTTTAGCATATCCAAGATCTGGAGCTTATAAGGAGTGTGTAACCTCCACACTCTGGTAGCTTTTCTTTTCTTTCTTTCTTTTTTTTTTTTTTTTTTTTTTTTTTTTTTTTTTTTTTTTTTTTTTTAGATTTTATTTATTTATCTGACACAGAGAGAAATCACAAGTAGGCAGAAAGGGGAGGAAGCAGGCTCCCTGCTGAGCAGAGAGCCCGACACGGGCCTTGATCCTAGGACCCTGAGATCATGACCTGAGCTGAAGGCAGAGGCTTTAACCCACTGAGCCACCCAGGTGCCCACACTCTGGTAGCTTTTCAATCATCAGAAGCTTTGGTGACTTATTTAAAAGTGAATGTATTTGTTTTTTAACATGGGAGGGGGTTTTATTTCTACCATCCCATGGGGTGTAATAATACCCAACCCATGATAATTTGGGAAACTTGAAAGTAGAAGTGACCAGATCAGGGATCATACAGTGAAAGATGTGGGGGTGTGACAGAAAGAACTAGCCCTCTGTTCTTGTCCCTGGTGTTCAACTGATTTTCAGGCCTTGCACAAATCTCTTCACATCTCAGGTCACAGTTTTCTAATCCATAAAATGAGAAGGTTGGATGATGTCAGGGATACTTAACTAGATGGGTACATCATCATCACCTGAAACTTAAAAATATGCATGTCCAGTCCTAGACATAGACATTCTGACTCATTAGGTCAGAGATGCCATTGGGCATTTAAAAAAGATAGAAGAGCACCAGTTTGGTATGCACCCACCCCCATGAGACCCACTTCCTGAAAACATACCACAATTCTGTTCCTCTGGGCTTGAATTTACCAAGTTTGAAAAATTTGTCCTCAGATGACCTCTTTTACACCCCTCCCTTAGTGTGGCCTTCTCCAAGTTACCTGAAGCCCTAAGTCCCATAAAACTCGGAGAAGCTATCGAGAGTGTTCAGTGATGCAGTTGATACAAAGTTCCTAAAGTTTTGCAGGCTGGCAGTGAAGGATTATTTTTCTTTTTTCACAACTCTAGTCTTTCTAGCCTTTTTTCTTTCCAGTTATAAGATGTCTCATTCTCTTCTTCCCTGTTCACCTACCCCTTTCTCCCTCAACACTCATATTTTCTTGGCTGATTTTATCTTTGTGAATTTTATATGGTGTTTATACAGAATACAGAGCTCTGAATCCTTTGCGTCCTAGTCATTCCTCTAGTATCTTTATCCTTTCCTGTACAGTGGGAGTGATGGGAATATCTAAGAAATTCTGGACAAGTAATCCTTCCTTGTTCTCTTCCCCAGACATCACCAGTTACAGCCCGGACGCTGGAAACTCTAATTCGATTGGCCACAGCCCACGCCAAGGCCCGCATGAGCAAGACCGTTGATCTGCAGGATGCAGAGGAAGCTGTGGAATTGGTCCAGTACGCTTACTTCAAGAAGGTGAGGGCTCCTGTGCTTGGGCCTGAGAGCTCCTTCCGAGTAAATGTTTGTGCTTGGGCTGCCCAGTGCTGCATGGTCATATCTGCATTGAGGTCATCCGTGGAAAGCAGCATCTAGCTGGGAAGCTTTAAATTACTGATGCCAGAGCCTGTGGAGGCCCCAGAGATTGTGGTTTCATTGACATGCTGCACCATCAACCGACTACTCTGCCTATTTATGCTTCCTTTGTATCTTGAAAAGGTAGATGTTTCCAAAGGATTAATGTTGGTATCTTCCTCTTCCCTCTGTACCTTTTTTCTTGCCAGTCTCTTCAGGTATCCCATTGGCATCTCAAAAACTCGCATCAGAAGTTGAATTCTCAAGCTTGGACCTGTCATTCTATGTCTTTGTTTCTGCTTGTGACATTGTATTTCTGTCATTTTATTTATGTATATATGTGTTTTTATTTTTTAAAAAGATTTTATTTATTTATTTTGACAGAGAGAGAGAGATCGAGAGAGGGAATACAAGTAGGTGGAGTGGGAGAGGGAGAAGCAGGCTCCCCGCTGAGCAGGGACACACACACACACACACACACACACACACACACACACACACCCGGTATGGGGCTCGATCCCAGGGTCCTGGGCCGAAGACAGACACTTAATGACTGAGCCACCAAGGCACCCCTGTATTTCTGTCATTTTAGATACCAAACCCTCACTGTCTTCCTTATTGCACACCTCCTCTCCAGTTTAGTGAATTGTAGATGTCAGCTATGGGTCTGATAGGCTTTTCCTGGCTTACCCTTTTTGCTAGGGTGGGAGTTGTCTTAAATTAGCCACCTGATCTATAAAGAAATGAATCGTTTTCCACTTAACTGTTATGGCTGGACTTTGTTTCTTCATTCATTTTTTTGTTCCTTAAATATTCATTAAGTATCTGCTATGGTCAAAGGAATTTGAACTTACCTCCCAGAATTTTTTTTTTTTTCAGACTTATTTATTTTAGAGAGAGCGCAGGATCGAGGGCAGAGGGATAGGGAGAAAGAACCTCAGGCAGATTCCCTGCTGAACAAGGAGCCTGACGTGGGGCTGAGTCCACTGACCCTAAGATCATAACCTGAGCTGACACTGAGAGTTGGATAGGACACTTAACCAACTAAGCCACCCAGGCCCTCCTCCTCTCAGCATTTTTAAAGATAGGTAGCAGTCTTTTCCTCTGTGCCTGGTTCTGGGACTCAGGGATGGAAGAGGCTCAGTCATTAAGACGTGTGGAAGTTATTTCTGCTGATGGTGTAGAAGGAACTCTTACTAAGAGTTCTCCATTCAGTTTCCTGGCATCAGTGACCCTTCCCACCCACCCATGCTTGGCTTGGTCTTAGGTTCTAGAGAAGGAGAAGAAGCGAAAGAAACGAAATGAGGATGAATCAGAGACAGAGGATGAAGACGAGAAAAGCCAGGAGGACCAAGAGCAGAAGAGTAAGAGGTAAGGCAGAAAAAGAGGAAGGAGACAAAGATAAGCATTAGGGCTGGGGAAAGAGGAGAGGAGTGGATTAGTCCTGCTGGTTGACATCAGGCTTTTCCTGGGAAAGGGTACCTAGATCTGTGGGGTTGGAGGCCAGAGACAACCTAGGCAAAGTAGAGAGCTTAGCTAGCCCCTCTGTTCTTTTGTATGATGCCCTTTGTATTTTTTTTTTTTAAGAGTTATTTATTTTTGAGAAAGAGAGACCATGTGCATATATGATGAGGATGGGGGCAGAAAGAGAGGGAGAGAGAAAATTTAGTAGAATTCCACACTGAGCATGGAGCCCAGTGCTGGGCTCTGTCCCCTAACCGTGGGATCATGATCTGAGGAGAAACTGTGAGTCAGATGCCTAACTGACTGCACCATCCAGGTACCCCTGGTAGGATGTTTTTGACCTCTTTTCTGCTAAAGAAATGCTAAGAGGCAGGAGCATACTGGCTCAAACAGGTTTTTGAGTCTCTTTCAGAATCCTTTCCTCATGGTAACTTTTCCTTTTCATGCCTGTGATTGAATTTCTAAGGTGGTTGAGAGAGGAAAAGAGCATTGGGAAGCAGAGCCTATTTGTGTTCTAGTCCAGAGACTCTTGGTCTCTTTCAAGAAAAAGTAACACTTTGTATAGGCCTGGGCCTAGCATTTTGCTTTGATTGTAGATCGTTTTAGTTTTTTTCTCTGGTCAGAGGCACAGGATGGATTTCCCCAAAGCCTTTCTCTTAACTGCTAAATGGGTATTTTAGGAGAAGGACTCGTCGCTCTGCTGCCAAGGACGGGGGCTCCTATGACCCCTATGACTTTAGTGACACAGAGGAGGAAATGCCTCAAGGTAAGTGAATGTCTCCTCTTGATAAAGAGGTGGTTCTGTTGACTGCTGACTTTAGTCACTCTGTGTACATTTTCTGGTAGGAAACATTTGGTTCCCTGCTCAGGGCCCTTTGTCTAAGAGGTTTGTCTCAAGAGAACCTCGGGAAACCCAGTCAAAACTTTGGCAACTGGGCTTTGCTCACTTGTTTGCTTTCTTCTTGAGGAACTGTGCTCTTCGCCAAGCCTGGTGTAAGCATCTCAGATAACATATGTTGAGGGTCTCTTGCCTGACTCAGTATCTTTACCCTGGCTGGTTCCATAAAAACCCTAGGAAGTGGGGGTTTGGTAGGCTCAGTGAGGTGTGGGGAATGGGGATTACTTCTCTGGTGTCTGTAGAAATGGCTTCACCGTGTTGTCTTCCCATTATCTGCAACCATTTATCTTCTAAAGTGCACACTCCAAAGACAGCAGACTCACAAGAGACCAAGGAGTCTCAGAAGGTGGAACTGAGTGAATCCAGGTGAGTAGAAAGGTGAATGCCACATGCCGCCAAGGCAAGGACTTCTTTTAGGGGAGAAGATATCAAACAAGCTGGTTATCAGTGGAGCTCAAAATTGTAAGCTCAGTAATTTTTAGAACAGCTTATATTCTGATTATAATTTCAGACTTTAAAAAAAATTGCAATATGCCCAAAGCAGATAACGCATTATATGTCAGTAAAAAAAATTTTTGTTTAAAGTTGCAAGAATAGTATAAAGAATTCTTTTATACTCTTTACCTAGAATCCCCAGTTGTTTACATTTTACCGTTTGCTTTATAAACAGTTCTTTGTGGGAATTTTAAATATAATGTCCCTGGGAGGTGAGGAAAGAGGAGAGTCTTGAAGTAAGGACAAAATTTTTGTCTTAACATAACCTTGGTTGGGTTCTTCTCAGTAGGGTATACACACACACACACACACACACACACACACACACACACACACACTTTTCTTCATTGAATTGTCCTGTTTTGGGATGAGAAGTCTTTAACCTCTAGAGGTTCAGGAATAGTTTTACATATAAAATTTTTTAAAAATATTATTAGAGAGAGAGAGTGTGCGTGCACACGTGCACAGGTAGGAGAAGAGGCGGGGGGATCTTCAAGCAGACTCCCAACAATGAGCATGGAGCCAGACTTGAGGCTAGAACTCTCCACCCTGAGATCATGACCTGAGCTGAAACCAAGAGTCAGATGCTTAACTGACTGAGCTACTCAAGCTCCTCTTATGCATACATTTTTGTTGACTGGACACCAAAGAAAATCTATGCCTAAGGTTTACTTTTTTCCTTTAATAATGTCAGCACAGAATATAGTATGTTTACTGAAGAAAATATGAAAACATAGAAAAGAATTTAGGAAAGAAACATTAAAACCAATTGTAATTCTACCCCCCCCCAGAGAAACCATTGAAATATATTGTATTTATTTTTTTAAAGATTTTATTTGAGAGAGAGAGAGAGGGAATAAGTGGAGGGGGGAAAAGCAGACTTCCTGCTTAGCAGGGAGCCCAATATGGAGCTTGATTCCAGGACCCTGGGATCATGACCTGAGTCAAAGGCAGATGCTTAATCAACTGAGGCACCCAGGCACCCCCCCCTCCCTCTTTTTTAAAGATTTTATTTTGAATGACTGGAAGGTTTCCATATGGATATATGGATGTATAAAATTTTATTTGCACTTTCTAATAATGGACATTTAGGTTTTGTAAAACTGGTGTTTGTGTAAAACATTATTAATATTTATCACTGTGTACTCATGCAAATGTATAGCTGTAAGGTTAATTTCTAGAAATGGACTCCCTGGATCAAAGGATATGTACTTAAAAATTTCAGTATGTGCTGAATTGCCTTTCAAAGATGCTGTCCCATTTACATTTTTTTAAAAAAAGATATTTATTTGAGAGAAAGCTCATGTGCAAATGCGCTCAGGGTTGAGGTGGGGATGGGGAGCAGAGTGAGAGGGAGGGGATCTCAAACAGATTCCTCACAGAGCCCAACACGACTCATTCTCACCACCCTGAGATGATGCCTGAGCCAAAACCAAGAGTAAGTTGCTTAACCAACTAAGCTACCCAGTCCCCCCCGCCCAGTTTACATTTCTATGGAAACACCAGTTTCCCACATCTTCATAGGCCTCTGGTTTTTAAAATGGTATTATTTCTCGTGCAGGAAGCGCTATAATAGAATATTGGGGAATGCCTGTACTGTATTAATACCTACATAGATCTTGTCTGAGAGCTTTTGGGTTTGTTTCCTTCTTCACCCATTTTTTCTGACTTGGGCAGGTTGAAGGAATTCAAGGTGGCGCTCTTGGATGTGTTCCGGGAAGCTCACGCACAGTCAGTGGGCATGAATCGCCTCACAGAATCCATCAACCAGGACAGAGAAGAGCCCTTCTCTTCAGCAGAGATTGAGGCTGCGCTGAGCAATATGCAGGATGACAACCAGGTCATGGTCTCCGAGGGCATCATCTTCCTCATCTGAGGAGAATCATCTCTGAACTTTGGGGCTCTGCAAGAGCATTTCGTCCATATGTCCTCTGCCTGCTCCCACCAGTCTTTGGCTTCATTTCCTGAGTAACAGTGTTAATTGAACGAAGTTGAGGGCCACGTGACAAAGCTGAGCTTTGGGAATGGGTAACGAAAGCTGCTGCAGGGTAACGGGAAGAAAGTGGGCAAGGACTGAGACTGTTGTATCTTCATTCATTCGTTCATTCTCCTTATCTCCCACCAAGAACAAAACCAAACCATTATTTGCGGTAAATAACATATAACTTCTGAGAATATGAGGGGAGCACAGCTGGTTTTTACTCATCCTTTCCTTGTTTGTTGGCTGTTTTTTCTCCCTGAGCCCATCCGCCTGGAACAGGCTTTGGGTTGTTCCGTGCTGGTGGAGTGAAGCTCTGAAGCAAGTCATGAAGGCCAAGAAAGATTTCTTTTCTGTAGCACCAGTTAAAACTAATACACACTTCTGACCTAAATATCTAAGACAATGAATAAACTTATCTATTTTAAGTTTACACACATGGCTTTAATAATGTGCTTTTGTAGACACATTAAATTTTGTTTTCCTTGAAAGCTCTGCCCTGCAGGGTCTTATTTGCACCAAGTCACCACACGGTGGCAGCAGGCTGCTGTGCTGTCCTTGGGGCTTAGGTCTTCAGGTAGTTTTCTTCTTCATTGACACTAACCAGCATTTATCAGTTAAAGTTGTGCAAGCCAAACTTTGCCAATTTTGAATAGCTAAATGGCCATAGGAGGCCAGTGAGTGAAAATCCAGGAGACTTGACCCTTTGCCTGCTTTTTCGAGCCTGAATCAAAGCCCATTGCTGGAGAAATAATACCTGGTATTGTGAGTTCTGACCCATAAAGAGATCCCCTTACAGGATCCTTGTGAAACCACTTGCACCTGGATGTTCAGCTCTTGGTCTTGTTGTGCAGAAGTGTGTGGAGGGACCCGGGTTTCTTCTTTCCTGCTGTAATATTCTTTTTTTTTTTTTTTTTTTTAAAGATTTTATTTATTTATTTGACAGAGAGAAACAGAGCTAGAGAGGGAACACAAGCAGAGGGACAGAGGGAGAAGCAGGCTTCCTGCCGAGCAGGAATCCCGATGCGGGACTCGATCCCGGGTCTCCAGGATCATGACCTGAGCCGAAAGCAGTCGCTTAACCAACTGAGCCACCCAGGTGCCCCTCCTGCTGTAATATTCTGAGTAACTTCCAAAGACCTTTTAAGGTTACTTGAATTAAAAAAAAAAAAAATGTACTTTATGGGGACCTGCATCACATGAACTGGGAAGCTGCTCTGTAAAGGAGGTTGTGTTGGTTTTCTGCTGTAAGGCTGCTGAAGTATTTCCTTCTCCCTTTTTGATGATGGGAATACCTTACCCTGAAACCAGGGGGCAGAAGCTGGGGAGTTCTAGTTTCGTCTTTGATTTTTTTTTTCCCCCAGATGTGAAATCTAAGTCCTATTGGACGTAATCTAAAGATTCAGGAGAGGGCAGTGGCATTCGGGGGAACTCTGACATGAATGTCGCACTGGCCATGAGTCCTGTATAGTGCTCTACCCCTCAGCGGGTGCAAATATAGGATCACATGCCCTTGAGGCCTACTGCTTGGTGTCTAATGTGTCAATGAGAAATTTTAAAATAAAATGAGGGCATACATAATAACTATAGGAGTTGAAGGGGCCATGAGAGTATCAAAAAGGGATGTGGGCTACCATGGGGTACTGATGAAGAAAAAGGGGGTCTCCTCAAATGATCGTTTCCAGAAAGGTCCAACATTTTGTCAGTAGGACTCTTGCTCTCTGTCCTTCACACCTGGAGAAACTGAGGCAGAGTAGAGTAGGCAGATCTAGTGTCTGTAATAGCTATAAAGCCAAGTTGCCCTTACTGACATTTCAGCTTTGCAAGCTATCCAAAAAAATCGAAGGGAGAAGACTGTGCATTCTGCAGCCACAGTGGATGCTCGTTGTGTGAAATTGACTGTTAGAAACTCAGTGAGTCTTTACATCAGGATTTTAAAAACGTATGTGTGTGTGTGTGTTTGTGTGTACTTTCCCAACTTACAGTATCGTGAAAGAAGTTGGTAGGCATTTAAAGGATATGTTCCTACTCAGTGTCTTTATGTTCTTCCTGCTGCAGACATTGACTGGCCGTTCATGTAGGGTGACCTTTCTGCAGGTCATTCACCCCTGAGGGTATCGCTGCCACACAGTGCTGAGATCCGTGATGGTTCAGACCCACCAGGACAAAAAAATACACCCTTCGTTATTCGCATACTTCACCCAAAAAGAGATTTTTATTTATTCAACAGAGAGAAACATAGCCAGAGAGGGAACACAAGCAGGGGGAGTGAGAGAGGGAGAATCAGGCTTCCCGCCGAGCAGGGAGCCCGATGTGGGACTCGATGTGGGACTCGATGTGGGACTCGATGTGGGACTCGATCCCGGGTCTCCGGGATCATGACCTGAGTCGAAGGCAGTCGCTTAACCAACTGAGCCACCCAGGCGCCCCGTGTTTTGGGAAATTTTATGCT
Organism: Spilogale gracilis; assembly: GCA_004023965.1. NCBI lineage: Eukaryota > Metazoa > Chordata > Mammalia > Carnivora > Mephitidae > Spilogale > Spilogale gracilis. The sequence goes on from PITA01000032.1 coordinate 390,209, forward strand.
ATCTTATTCCTTAGCTCTCCTGGATAAATGAAGTGTCATTATAAAAAGATAGTTGTCAAAAAAGACAATTTGATAAGAGTTGCTGGAATCAGTTCTCTCCTCTGCCGCTAACCAAATAATTTAGGGTAAGTATTGAGCTGCTTGTTATTTGATATGTAAAATGGGGGTACTCCCTGCCTGCAGGGAGGCTTGTGAGACATAACAAATGGTAAGGGCTTGCCAGCTTGGAAATACTCCATAATACTTCCATTATTACTGCAAATTCCAGGTTTCACAAAAACAAAATGTTCCATTTTGATGTGTTTACAAAAAACATCCTTAGTCAAAGCCATTTAAAACAATCACCCCCTTGTTGAGTTTCTGAGTTTTGTTGTTTTCCCTGCCTTTCCACTTCTTGGTGGCTCCTGTCCTCTGATCAGTGTGGCTCCGGACTCATATGCTTCTCACAGGGATGACCCTTACCTCTAGCTAATGGCACTGCATTCATCAGCCTTCTCCCAGGGACTGGGATCTGCCCAGTGTGGGCAGTGTACCTCGGTCCTTGAAATAGCCATGCTAAGTATGATCATCAGGAGAACTTAGAGGATGAAGGTAACAAGGAGAAAGGCTCACAGAAACCGAATAAGTTATGCCCTTCTCATTTTTCCCGAGTTTTCAACCCCCAGTGATCTTAATGATTCCAGACTCCCAGAGGTCAGGTTTTCCTAAAGGGTTTGGTCAGTGAACTGAAGCAGGGGCGAGTCACCTCGGTGCTGGCTGCCACATGTCCTGCAAGAGCTCTGTGGGCGTTCCCCACCTGCTCTGCCAGGGTTGCTCCCCTCTCCTAGGAGCCAGGTGTCACCCCTTGAGCTTCAGAGTAGGGAAGAGGGGAGGTGGAGTGCTGTGCATGGGTGCCCAGGAAATCTCTTCAGAGAGCCTAGAGTTGGCAGAGGAAACGAGCCCTGCACTGGGAAGCAAGGGCGCTGCCTTCCAGTGCCTTTTCTGACTTACTGTGGCTGAGTTAGGGAGCCAGGCTGGTTAAGCCACTTCCTTAAAGGGAAATGCTTGTTGTTGGTTTTTTTTTTTTTTTCAATTTGGGAAAAGGGGTGATTGAAATATGTGATCTGACTCTTCTGGTAATGCATATGACTCTTAGCATCCAGTGTCAGTTCTACCCACAAGACACATTATTGGCCTTGGCACCACTTGGAGGCAGGTCAGAATGAGTCTCCTAGCATCTTGCTAAATATCCTTTTCGAGGGTAGTGATTTTGGGGCTCCTCTATTATGTGATTAGAACTCTGGGATATTTCCATTTATCTCAGGGGATTTCATTCCTAGAAAAATTTTAGAATAAAATTGTTTTTGTTTAATTTGCTGAGATACAAACCTAGTTCACTTTCTTTGTCAGGTCTGATGCCTCAGTGATGAGTGCTAGTTTCTGTCTGGTCTGATATTAACCAGCATGTAATCCTAGCTCATTTTCTTTAGTCTTTTTTCAAGGGAGAGGATGAAGATTCTAAATTCTTTTCTGAAATATTTTTACTATTAAACCCTGAGTATGTTCCCATAGCCTATAGGAGGATATTAGCCTCTGTTGAGATCTACCATTCTGATAATCATTCTCCCAGCTTTTGGTGGCAAGCTAAGCCTTCCTACCTGTAAGTACCAGCATTTAACCTTGACAGAAAGGTTGGCTCATGCCACTTTACATATGTGTGCTACTATTCTATTAATTTAAGTGGTGGAGTCCTGAATGAGAGCTATAATAAAGTTGGATAAAATCTCCAGGGGCGCCTGGGTGGCTCAGTCGTTAAGCATCTGCCTTCAGCTCAGGTCATGATCCTGGAGTCCCAGGATCAAGCCCTGCATCAGGCTCCCTGCTGGGCGGGAAGCCTGCTTCTCCCTCTCTCACTACTCCTGCTTGTGCTCCCTCTCTCGCTGTGTTTCTCTCTGTCAAATAAATAAATAACATCTTTAAAAAAAATCTCCAAAAATATAGCCTAAAGTTGGAGTTGAACTATGTGCGTAGCTCAATTTTTTTTTTTTAAAGTTTTTATTTATTTGACAGCTAGAGAAGGAACACAAGCAGGAGGAGTGGGAGAGGGAGAAGCAGCCTCCCTGTGGCACATGGAGCCCAATGTGGGGCTTGATCATGGGACTCCAGGATCATGACCTGAGCCGAAGGCAGACGCTTAATGACTGAGCCATCCGGATGCCCCCATAGTTCTTTTTTTTAAATGTACTGTGGATGATAAAACATAATGGGCAAAATAGAGAACAAAAATTATTTTACCACCTTACTATAACTATTATAATTTATTCTTTATGAACTTTAAAACCAGTTTTGAAAGTGATACCTCACAATACCCAGCAGTACCAGCAAGTTATGGATGAGGCCTTTGAGATGGAAATTAACAAATAATTGCAGGACTTTAGAGAATAAGAATATTTTGAAACTTTGAATTGGAAGTCAGAGTTCCATAAACCCTGCAGAAGTGAAAGTACATGTCACATTTAACTCAAATGGATAATAAAACACTGAACCCATTAGAATTAACAGAGGGATACTATATACAGGTTCCAAGCTCCCAAGCAAACTAACTCCCAGAGACAGCAACTGTGTCTATGTACTTACTGATTGGGACAGCTGAGGAGGGCTGACCCTACAAATAGCAATCATTTGTTAAGAGCTTACTATAAGTACAAAGTGCCACATAAATCATCTCATTAAATCTTCCCTACCATCCTCTGAAATGCATTTTACTCTCAGTTTTTCTGAAGAGGGAGTAGGCTTAGAGAGGTCAGAGAATTAGCCCAGGACCTCCTAGTCAGTAGCCAGTAGAGTCCAGATTCAAATTCAGGGGGTTATCTTTGTTCTTAACTACTGGAGTCTCACCATGATATCATGCTGCTGCCCTCACATGGCCCAGACTGCTTGAGGGAGCTGGAGGTGGTCTCAGCTACGTCTATGAGTGGAGCTGGCGTGACAGCCCAGGCATCAGGGTGCAGAGATGAAACAGGACCTCCACCATCAATGATGCTCTTGACAGTTTGCCCTTGGAAGCCTATTTGGCAATGACTGGTATTTGCTATTTCATACCATCTCACAAAGTTTGTGCTAGGGTGGACGCTATAGTTACCAGGAAACCACTGTTCTGGAACCTGTTTATAATTTTTTAAACTAAAACAAGTATAATTTTTTTATTTTAAAAAAAGAATCATTCATTAGAGAAACACTAGAAAATAACCATAAGAAGTAAATAAGCACCTGTAACCTAGTCACCCAGACAAAATACACCTTGGGTTTTTCGTCCCCTCCCCCCAACAATATATATACCTGTATAGCTGGGCATTTGTTGTTATTAATTTTTCATGATTACAAGTAATACTGTGTTGAACAGCCCTGTTGCCCAATTTTTATGTACGTACTTATTTACTTCTTTAAGATTATTTCCTAGAAATGTAATTGTTGGATCAAAAATATGAATATTACTAAAGTTTTAGATATGCTTCACTAGATTGCTAAGTTATATCCCCATGTGTATGTATGAGGGATGCCCTTTGTCTGATATCCTTGCTGATATTGGATATCTTGCTCACTCCCATGTACACCTTTTTTAAATTGCTCAATTTACTCTGGCTAGGATTTGAAATTAATTTTTACCTTCTCATACTCTGTACTTCCTGTATAATACCTTCCATAGTACTTGCAATTCACTATGGAATTTCTTTAAAAATTCTATCATTATAAACATCAGGTGCAGAGAAGGCAACTTCCCACCGCTGTATCATTTTTGAGAACTGGAGATGAAGTCAGTAGGGCAAGACATCTTCAGAGCTGTCACTGAAACCCTCTGGCCTGCTCCTGTTTCCATTTATCTCATTCACACCAGATAAATGTGCAAAAGACAATGTGCAAAGGCAAAAAGGGTTCAGAATCAAATAAGTCAAAGGCTGGTTTTATGTCGCCTCGTCTTCATAGAACAGACAGAGTCACTCAGGTGTCCTGACTGCAATCCAGACATCACTTAGAAGATGCAGCTCACTCTCCAAGTCTGATCCTCTGACAGCCACTCATCTTTCCACCGTGCCCTGGGCATCTTTGTTGTAAATTTTTCTGTAGCCTGCAGCTGAATTATCTCTCTGGACAGAAGCCCTGTTTTTGTTTTTGTTTTTGTTTTAAAGATTTTATTTATTTTACAGAGAGATCACAAGCACGCAGAGAGGCAGGCAGAGAAAGAGGGGGGAAGCAGGCTCCCTGCTGAGCAGAGAGCCCAACGCAGGCCTGGATCTCAGGACCCTGAGATCAGGACCTGAGCCGAAGGCTTTAACCCACTGAGCCACCCAGGCACCCAGAAGTTTTGAATTGTAAGCTCTGTTATTCAATAGCTGCATTGCTTTGGACAGTTGCCATTGTTTTTCAGTCTCAGTTTCTTAACTTGTGAAATGGAGAGAATTATCATCTTTTCCTCATGCAATTGTCTTGAGAGGCAAAGGAAATCAAGCATATGAAAATGCTTTGTGAGCTCTAGGGCTTTCCCTACCATCTAAGGCTATTTTCTTTTAAAGATTTTACTTGTTTATTTGAAAGAGATCACAAGTAGGCAGAGAGGCAGGTAGAGAGAGAGGAGGAAGCAGGCTCCCTGCTGAGCAGAGAGCCCGACACGGGCCTCGATTCCAGGACCCTGAGATCACGACCTGAGCCAAAGGCAGAGGCTTTAACCCACTGAGCCACCCAGGCGCCCCCATCTAAGGCTATTAATACTGGAATCACTTTCCTTCCTTGACAGCACTTTGTTAAGGAGGAAAATGGCCCTGGAAGCATTGGAGAGAGGGGCCCCTTTATTTGAAGATGGGTACTGGAGGGAGTCAGGAGGCCTCAGTCCAAGCCGGGCTCCTCCCTTAGAGGTGGTCTGTGGGAAAGCCATCCAACCTCCATCATGAGCTGAGAAGTTTCCTCTAACAACATGTGCAGCTCCTGAAATCTGCGATGGAGGCCAATAGCAAAGGTAAAGAGGTGCCTCCCTGCCTTAATGGCTACTGTCAGTTGGAGGCCAGATGAAGGGGTGCTCTGAACACATGCATTTGTAGGCCAGGAGAGGTGCCATAGAATAAGAAAGTCAGCAGTGGTGTTCTCTGGGTTATTTGCTTAGCATAAAACCTGGGTAATGGACATAAATGTGCAATCTACGGAAGCTTTCTCTCCAGCTTAAATAAGTACACCTGTCTACATGTCCAAGAACCTTCTCAGTGTCTACATTTTCTCCCTGATATCTTTCCCTATTCACCTTCTGATCTCCTCTAGGGTCAAATGCAGATGAGGGAGCTGTGGAGCAAGCCTGCTAACTGGGGTGCACTTGTCCTCTACTCCCATGGCCTCTGCATTCCCTTCCCATGTCCCTTCCCCCTCTGTTCCTCCTCCTCCATCCTTCTTTCTCATGTCCCCTGCAGTCCCTCATCTCTGCAATGATGAATGCCCCTTGCAGGAAACCCATTTTATCCTGCAACTCTACAGTGTTACTATTCAAATGAGGGAAGCCCCGAGAGTCATTGCTTCGAGTCAGTCCAATGCAGAAGTGAAAGTAACACATTTCTCAGGGGAGTGGTTGCTTCGGTGCTCTTTCTCTGGTCTTCCCCCCACCCCCAAGTTATTCTCTTCTTAACCTGAATCTTTGTGGGAAACATACTTAGAATTTTTAGCATTTGGAGTCATGTGATTGTTTTCCATAGAAAGAGGAAAAAACTGAAGGAAAGGGCAGAAGATACATAACTGTATCCACCCACATGTGCATACTCATAAACACCACTACTACCAAGACTGAGATTGTGGGTATGTTTCATTAAAATATCAATACTTTTTTTTTTTTTTGGTTTTAGTTTTCATAGGATCCCAAAGTTGAAGAGAACTTGAAGGAGGTCCAGTCTAAAGAGCTTACTGATATATGATTGCCCTCTGGAATGTCACTACCTGATAGTCCCCAACATCTTGCTGTGACCTTCTGGTGACAGTCTAATCTCTCTCCATTTTACAAAACTTCCAAATACTTGAAAATAATATTATGTGTCTGTAAGTTTTCTCTTGCTCAAAATAACCCTCTTTAGTAATTTTTTGGGCAGCCCATCTGATCTATTAGGAATTGAAAATAATGTAGGGGAGGAAAAACTTTCTCCCATACCCTCTTAGGTTCTGCACCTGTGTCCTGTAAATTAAGCTGACAAAAGACAGATTAACAGGAAAAGAGTTTTATTATGTATGCATATGGAGGGCTTTGTATGAAGAAGAGCTGTGAAGGACCAAAGAATTGATTAGATGTGGGCACTCATCCTCTGTTTTAACAAAGAGTGATAAACTGTGGAGAAGTAACTAGACAAAGTATTGGACTTCTAGGGGAAGTAAATTATGGGAAGGTGGGAATATGGGCAAAACTAATACAAGATAAGGATATTTAGTAGGATTTGTTATGCAGACTCCAGTTGGGACTTCACCATTGGCAGGAGTTGACTCCCATGGTTAAACATTATCATCTTCCTAATAATGGGAGGGAGAGGGAGACACCTTTACAAAGATAATGTGTGCCTTGCTTTTAGACAGAAAGACCGGAGTAGGGGCCAGAGAGCTTTTTCTGCATACTTTAAGCTGGCATATTCTGATCCCCTTCATTAGCAAGAAATCAGGTGGAAGAAACTATAATTAGTGTCAAAATCAAATTAAATCAAATGGATAAATAGAATACTAGGTATGAATGGATATTTTACTTGGGGTGAGGGAGTGGTGGCAACATAAAACAAGTCACAGTTGTCTCCTTTGAGGAGTATAAGATCCAGAGAACACATTAGGAATAAACACTTGAAAACTTAAAAAAGCCAAAGCATGTACAAATCACTGTTCAAGTGGACAGTAGAAAAATCTCTAAGTAAATGCTGAGTGAAATGCCATGAGGGTAAGTTGAGAGACAGAATAGGGAAAGATACAAGTGAGTTCCCAGTCGGAGGAGATGAATGTTGAAGAAGGGTCTAAGAATTTGTGGCAAAATTAAATGAACAGAAAGAACTGAAAAGGTCAGTCCAGGGAAAAGGAACTGGCCCAGGAAGAGCAAGGGCTCAGAAATAATATTTTGTGGAGCAGAAGCTGAAAAGTGAGTTTCCCTCATGTGGCAATTTGGGAAGGGGACTTTCTTTAATGAGCTGGGCTGGGGCCATGCATTCGACTTGGGCCAGTGTCTAAGGACTCAGCAGCTTAACCTAGAGGCAAGCATGGAGTGCAAGGTCATCTTTCTGGGGCCAGACTGGCCATCCCAAGCCACCGCCCCAGAACTTTGCTCGTGGTCAGTATGACAGCAGCGGGGGACGTCAAGGAGCAAACGTTGCTGATCCCTGATTCCTGTACGACCTTGACAGAAACAAGCTAAAGAGAAATTTTAGTGGGAGGAAGCCAGGAAAATTCGACCGCATTTGACAGACACTCAGTCGGGCTTTCCCCAGACATTGGCACTCAGGTCTTATGTTGACTAATTCCATCCACCTCGATGCAGGAAATCAGCTTGGTTGCTGAGTAAGTGAAAGTCTGCACGAAACCTGAGCTGCTCGCAGCTAGCCTGTGCGTAGCTTGGCTAGGCCGCCCCAGAGCAGCTGTCGCTGTTACGAGATGGAACACCCTCACTGTCCTATTATTCCCTTCATACTGCCCTCACCAGGGACCTTATGGTTCTTAGCTATGAGGGCTGACGAGTTTGAGATTTACGGCTCAGTTTTTCTGTCCCAGCCATTTCTTCAGGGCACCTGGCTCTCCGTTTCTGTTCAGAGAACGTAATGCTCAAGTGAGCCCCACTGTGATTTTATGGGAAGTCTTTTTAAATGTTCTGTAGTGCAGAGTATCATCCCCACCTTTCATGGGATGGGACTCTCATGAAAATGCAGAGTCAAATACAATACGTTTGGGGTGGGGGCCAGAGATTCTAATTTTTTTGGCACATATTTTCAGACACTTTTCTGTGAGTGTACAGTTAGACATACACACATATGTACGCATATATGTATGTCAGGCATGTATTTATACATATGGAGTAAGGTCATGCATTATATGAACTGTGTCTTGATATTTTCAAAAAATGTTACAACAGAGGTATCTTTAAAGTTAAACATTTTCTAGTGACTATAAAAATTCTATCATTCTGCATGTTGACATTTGCTTAACCATTACTCTACTGTTGGAAATCTAGGGCCTTTTCAATTTTCCCCACTAAATATCCCTGTATATGGAAGTTTGAGTGCATCTCTTTTTCTTTAGAATACTTCCCAGGGGTGGACCTTTTTTTAAGGTTTTTCTCCATATTATTATATGACCTACACAAAATTATACCCAAACCACCTCTAACTGTACTATCTGAAAATTCCCCTTTCTCTATTCTCCTATTCATATTGCATGTTTCAAAATCTATGCCAATTCGATAGGCTAACTATATTCTTAGTTTAATCTGCATTACTTTGATTACTCTTGAGGCTAAACTATTTTTTCATATATTTTCTATTTTAATTTCTTTTAGTATATACTGTTTCCTTTGTTTTTCTTTTTAATTGAGATATAATTGATATATGACATTATTCATTTCAGGCGTATGATTTGATATTTGTATACATTGCAAAATGATTACAGTAAGTCTAGTTAATATCTGTCAATCCAGATTCTACCTTTTAAAAAAGTTTTTTAATTTTAATTTTTTTAGAGATTTTATATATTAATTTGACAGAGAGAAGCACAGCTAGAGAGGGAACACAAGCAGGGGGAGTGAGAGAGGGAGAAGCAGGGCTCCTGCTGAGCAGGGAGGCTGATGTGGGGCTCGATCCCGGGTCTCCGGGATCATGACCTGAGCTGAAGGCAGTCGCTTTAAGGGATGAGCCACCCAGGCGCCCCAAGATTCTACCGTTTTAACAAGTTCCCAGGACCAAGTGGAACAGCAAGGCTCTCCTGGATGGTGGGGGCGTGGGGGCGATGCTTACTTTCTCACTGCAAATGTTCGCTTGCTCCATTCCTGCTGCCTCTGCTTCTGACACTACTGTGTCCTCTCTCTCTGCCTCGCTTTGCAGCTTTGTGGGACTCTGTTGTGTGTAAGCAATTTTAGACCTGGAATGAATGGAAGAGAATGAAAGCACAGTGTCGGTATAGAAACACCTTGAAAACTAGGCTCACAACTCTTTACAGTTCTCCTGCTCTGTCAGCTACCACACTTTCTCACCGGCATCTTTCATTTCTTTTCCCTCTGGGGATAACTCAGATTCCTGTTATTTGTACGTGTAGCACCTTCCCTCCTAGTTTGTACCCTGGAAGAACAACATTTCACTCTCCATATTTACCCTGGATAGAAAAAGCCTCTATCACGGCACCTCCCAAAATGCCCACAGTAAGTTCTCTCCAAAACAGAGGTGCCATCTGATCTGACATAAAACTCATGGCACTCCTGGGTGGAGGAAACCGCCCTGGTGCTTTCCTTGTTTTGTTTTGTTTTATTTTTGTTTTTTTGTTTTTTTGACAGTACTTTTCTTTTTCTTCTTACTCATATTAGTTTAGATGCCCCGTATAGTGACTTGCACACAGAGGGCATTTGCTGAATGGTGTTTTTGTTAACAAGGAGATAGAACTCTGATGCAGAAAGTTTCCACGATCCAGAAAATAGATTCAGAATCTGGGACTTTCTGCAGTGACCTCAACCCTGTTTCATCCAGGATTCTCACACGAAGGGGAACCTCCTTTGCTAAGTGTTTCCCTCCCCTTTACTTTTCTTCTTTGTCAACTTTTGTTTCCAGCCCTCTTCCTTCATCAATCTTCACTGCAACTCTTCACACTGATTCATTTTTTCATCAGATGATCAGGAATTGTACTTTTTTTTAGACAGACAGACAGACAGACAAACAGAACACACACAGATATTGAAACACAGAGAGAATGGAAAGGAGGGCTTTTCTTGTGTTTTTATCCCTATGGAACTAAGGCCCACATAATTCTTACGCCCACAAACCCTGACACAATATTTTCATTGACAAATCATCATCATGAGAAGCTCTTTCTAGTGGTTAAATCAAAAGTAAAGTTGTTCTTGAAAATCTTTTCACAGTGAAAATGTGTTTAACTTAAAAAGAGGGGGATTGGTTGTCATGGAGTGTGATTTTCTGGAGATTCTGTAAAGCACCTAATGAGTTTAAATTTAGCTTCACACAAAATAGGTAAAACCGAATTTACAGGCACAAAGAATCCTGGAACTGGAAATAACCTTTTGCATTAAAAGGAGGAAAAAGGGATTATGTAGAGTTTGTGGCATCTGAAGCTTTGCATCTGTAACAAACACAGTCATGTTATCACATGGTTTTCTTTGACAGGGGACAGGGAGGTAAAGTTATAAAAGGGAAAGATGGGACATAGACTTTTTAAATGATCTAAGGGCTAAAAGGGCAAATAAGCCATGGATGTGATTGGTTTGAATAGGCTAGGCAGAAGAAGAATTCTTATGATTGAGGAGGAGAAGAGCTGCAAGAAACTTGAAGATGGGCATTAAAAGCCACAATATTTTGATACGATTCTGACCCAATGCTATTAAACTGTATTCAGAAAGATCTGACTGACATAAATAAGTGCTTCAGGGAAACTAGAGAGCAGTGTTTTTTTGTTTTTTTTTTTTAAAGATTTTATTTATTTATTTATTTGACAGAGAGAGAGAGAGAGAGAGAGAGAGAGAGAGAGATCACAAGTAGGCAGAGGCAGACAGAGGGAGGAGGAAGCAGGCTCCCTGCTGAGCAGAGAGCCCAATGTGGGCCTAGATCCCAGGACCTTGAGACCTGAGCTGAAGGCAGAGACTTTAACCCACTGAGCCACCCAGGCTCCCTAGAAAGCAGTGTTTTAATATTTGGAGATAACACTGAGGGTAAAGTAAATTATATACTAATAGCTTGCGTTTAGTGAATAAGGTAGTGAATGATAATCTCAGTTTATTTTTTGCATTTAATTCCTTATAAATATTCTGAAGACCTACTATATGGTAATATCATTTAGCTGGCTATTTTGAAAAGGAATCAGAGCTCTAATAAAAAAATGAAAATAAACAGACATGCCTATAAAATTACTAATGCTTGTACCAGTCAGTTTAGACTGGGAAAAAACACTTCAATTTGGAAAGAGAAAGAATGGGAGGTATATAATAGTTTTGGTCTGTAACAACCTTGAAACCCTGCGTGGTTGACATTGTGGGGATCCCATAGCCAGGGCATGTGGGATGTTCTTTGATTAGACCCTGATTCTGTTTTTTGGGAGGGGCTCACCTCCCAAGTACTCCTGTGGTCCCTGGCTCCACCTCCTGGGAGTTTTCTGCCCCCCAGTAATCTCTGGCCACATCTGAAATAGTGTTGGTGAATATACCTTCCTTGGGGCCTTATTTCCTGTTCCTAGTTGGTAACAGGACTGAGAGTTGGTTTGTGACTAACTTTGAGAATTCTCAAAAACTTAGTAAACTTTTATCTCAGTTGGTTCTTTTCACGATAAAATTCCCAGAACTCTCTATTTCTTTGTTTTTTCATTCCTGTAAGTCTCTCTCCCTCTTTTGGTTTAGTGGTAGATTACTAGAACTATACCCTTATACTCTGTATTCTGAATCCTTTTGCCCAATTAAAAGCATTTACTAGATGCTTCATTCTTGCCTGTAAGAAGTTTATTTGGTTGAAAGGTTTTGCTGGGTATTTCTCTCTCAAAAGGCTGTGTGTGTGTGTGTGTGTGTGTGTGTGTGTGTGTGTGTGTGTGTGTTGCTAATGGCTTTCTGTTTTTATTAATAATAATTTATTTTATTTTTTTGGTTTTCCAGGATTTATTGTTTATGCCCCACACTCAGTGCTCCATGCAATTCATGCCCTCAGTACCCACCACCAGGCTCACCCATCCCCCTACCTCACTCCCTTCCAAGACCTTTGACCTTTGGTCAGTTTGTTTCTGAGAATCCAAAGTCTCTCATGCTTGTCTGCCCCTCTGATTTACCCCAGTTCACCTTTACTTTCCTTCTCCCACTATCCTCCATGTTATTCCTTATGCTCCACAAGTAACCATATGATACTTGACTTTCTCTGCTTGTTTTATTTCACTCAGCATAATCTCCTCCAATCCCATCCATGTTGCTACAAAAGTTGGGTACTCATTCTTTCTGATGGAGGGTAATATTCCATGGTATATATGGACAATCTATATTTTTCTTTTGGAGGATAGAAATAATTGGGTTTTATGGGGGTTTTTTTGTTTTTGGGTTTTTTTAAGGCTCTGAATTTCTGGACTCTCTTCATTCTCTTACTTTTTGTTTGTAAACTTGCCAACTCTTTCTTGTATTACCTTGTCAAATGTGGACAATAGCATCTAACATACACAACTAAGCTTCTGTTTTCCAATCTCTTCCTCTACAACTCTTATTGTACCTCTAGGTTATTGCAGGTAATGATTTTACTAAACAATCTGCCATTGCACAACTTGAGTCATCGTTAAATTTAGCCTGTGATTGCCTGATCATTGCAGCCTGCTGCCTGGCCATTACTGATCATGCTGCTATTTTAGCCTTTTGCTGTGGTGCTCCTCGCTTCTAGGCATCAGTTTCTATATCCACATATATACTGCTAGATTATGACTGCATATCTTGATTAGATGTACTTTTTTGAGGATAAAATCTCTGTAATGTAAGCTAAATGTGTACATTTAACTACCAATATCCCTTGCCCTCTCATGTTATTATCTTATCAATTAATATATGCATATCTGCTTTCTTTTCCTGACTAGATTTTCAACTCATTAAGGTAGAGATTATAAGAGTAGCCCCCAAAACATGTAGCATAGCTCCCAGCACAGGGAAGGGCATAAACAAATGTTGCTGACTTGAATTTTTGACCAGCTATAATATTTTCCCACATGTGAAGTTGTGTATAACTCATTCTTGGAACTACAGCTTCTTCTGCCATCTCTTTCTGTGGGTTCTTGGACTTGTGTGTAGGGTGTCCTGGTGGTCAGTGAGTTGAATGACAGCTCCATGTGTATTCCTGAAACTCCAGAAGGTGGTAATCGCTTGGGCCATGGGTGGTACACGGGTAGTCATGAAGGGTTTCCACCATAACCTGCTGTGTGTTAATCACATATTCATTATTGTGTCCCTAGTATTGGCACATAATTTACAGTGTCAGAAGTATTTAATAAATGTTAGGTGAAATGATGATCTGGATCTGTTGATTCACTTTGAACTGGGTGACAGTTGGTTACTAGTTTGACATCCTGATGAGTTACTTATTTTTACCTTGATGAGGGAAAACTTTGTGACTGCTGAATGTGAAAGGTCGGTTTCTTTCTTACATAGAGGGCCATTTAATTCTCTTCTGCAATGCAGCAGATCCTCTTGCTTTAAAGGCACTCTTTAAAGATTTTATTTATATATATATTTTATGTATTTATTTATTTTAGAGATCAAGGTCAAGAGTGTGAGTAGGAGAAGGGGAAGAGGGAGAGGGAGAGAAAATCTCAAGTAGACTCCATACTAAGTGCCGAACCCATTACCTGGTTCCATCTCATGATCCTGAGATCATGACCTGAGCTGAAATCAAGAGTCAGATGCTCAACTTACTGAGCCTCCCAGGCACCCTGAATTAGGTACTCTTCATTCAAAGTGACTTACTTGTTCCTTCTTTCAAGAGAGCTGGTGTAGTTTTCTATGCATTAAGATTTGGCTGTGAATGGATAAGAGACCACTGAAGAAAGAGAGTGACTCAACCCACTCAATTTAATATTCTTTTAAGGGTCTATTGCATGTATTGTTCAGGTAGCATGATTGATAATCAACAATTTTGAAAACATGGCTCTTGATTTATGTGCTAGTTTCCCTGAGTCTATGGAAGGTCATATCTTGCACAGCCTTGAAAATTTTCTATCCAGTGGGCTTAGGAGCTTCATTCTGGCTGGAAGGGGTCAGCTAGGGGACTTGTCTTGAATCTGTAGAAAATGTACAATTTTAATTTAGGTTGTAGAGTTGGAAATGTATATTTAGAGAAGGAGGCTGGTAGAGATTACTGGGGAGAAAGAACTAAAGTTACCCTAAGTCCCCAGAAAACCCTCCTAAAACATATTCACAAGCATGAAATAGATTAGATATGGGCACAGAGGTCATGAGGAAGGGAAAGGTGCCTGAGCAGATGATTCAAGAAAGCCTTCTTATAGGAGTTAAACTTCTCATTGATCTGGAGGAGAGGTGTAGAGAAGAATCCGCAGGTATGGAGAGGAGAAATGTGGATGAAAGGATCATGGGCACAGAAGAATTTTGGTCAATCTTGAAGGGGCTTCCAATGAACTCAAGAGCTGCTTCCTTTTCATTTCCTTCATTTAAAGAAAATGGAGGAAAGTTTTTCAAACATGTTGTGATAGAGGAAAATAACTTATCTGCTAGAGTGTGCCCTGCCTTTTTATTTACTTATTTAAATAAAGCTTTTATTTATTTATTTGACAGAGAGAGATCACAAGTAGGCAGAGAGAGACAGAGGAGGAAGCAGGCTCCCTGCTAAGCAGAGAGCCCAAAGTGGGCCTTGATCCCAGGACCCTGAGATCATGACCTGAGCCGAAGGCAGAGGCTTTAACCCACTGAGCCACCCAGGTGCCCAGCCCTGCCTTTTTAAAAGAGCATGTAATTTTCCCCTGATCTTACTGGAGAAAAAAAAAAAAAACAAGTTATTGTTATTTCAGAAATATCTGTGTACCTCTAAATTTATTACCAGACATAGAATATATGCTTAATTAAAGTTTGTTGATGTAAATGGAAGAGAGAAAAATTAACTCTTCGTAGGTCATTTAAAATTATGTTAGAGCATTCAAAGGCTCTACTTGCTAATTTATTTCTGTTAAAAAAAAGTCCTCAATCAGGATGGCCAAGATAATGGTCAATTACATGTTTTATGAAAATGATTATTTATTAAGCATAAGTAGGATTTTAAACATGGGGTTAAAACAGAATTTGTTGGGGTGCCTGGGTGGCTCAGTCGTTAAGCATCTGCCTTCGGCTCAGGTTATGGTCCTGGAGTTCCAAGGATGTAGCCTGCATTGGGCTCTCTGCTTGGCAGGAAGCCTGCTTCTCCCTCTCGTTCCCACTACTTGTGTTTCGTCTCTGGCTGTGTTTCTCTCTGTCAAATAAATAAACAAAATCTTTAAAAAAATTGTTCAGGGTATCTATGAACCTATCTGCGGATATAATTCCAAATCTCTTACTGATGTCATTAATTTCTTTGGTTTTGTTTTCCCATTCATAAAATGGAGCTAAGATAGTCCTCATTTAATACCAAGGACCCTGTAAGGATGACATAATTCCCATTTAAATCATGGTTCACATCGTATGACTGGAAAATAGAACATTTAGTGCATGACAAGAGTCATTAGCCATTTGGGGAAGAACATAAAAGATCACGGCAGCAATTTGTAATTTGGTTCATCTCTGTAGTAAATTAGTTAAGAATTTTGCCGTAATTTGAGGGCAAGGGGGGGTGGAAGAAAAGGAAGATTTGGTCCTTTTTCCGTCATCCCCTTTTAGGGTCCCTTTCTGATTCCCCTTCAGGAAGTGGAATACAAAAAAAACTACATTCGTCAGTAACTCTAGGGTAACCACAACTAAGACAGAAGGAGGTCAATCGAAATAAGGACAGTAATTGCTATAAAACCAACAGGTGCTCTCACTGACACAGCACAGGGCCGCACAGGGTGACACACACACAGGAAGAATTTACTCCACGAAGCAGGCAACCAGAGCAAAGTGACAATGACCTTGCAATGCATCACGGCCATGGTGAGTAAAGATAATTCCTTTTCCGCAGCCATCATCCCTAGGATTTCAGAAGAGCAGATTCCTTAGGAGTTGGGCCTCATTGGCATCTTTATTGGGAATATTTCTTAAGGACAAAACTGACTTTAATTTTGACCCCTGTCTGATGGAGAAAAAGAACAAATAACTGGAAGTTATAATAGGGTGCAAAACATAGCTCCTCATATAGTGGCTTTGGCATAGGTGATCGATAGCTGCTCACCTCTGGTGTCATAGACAGCTGGATGTGATCTCCCCTGTGGCCACCATTATAGATTTAGGCTGGTCTAAAACTCTTATCTCATCATGGGGACTTCCAGCCTTTTAGGATAATACACATGTATTTTCGCCAAGGAAAGTGGGGCCCCAGAAGCTTTAATGATTCCCTTAGGACTACAAGTAGACAAAGTGTGCCCAGGGTGAAGTAAGTGAAACCACTTAGTATGGAACTTCAGATAGCTCCCAGAGGAGGGAAAACTTGCTATGTCTCAGCTGATTCTTTTTGCATTGTCTCATTCTTTGTGGAGGAGAGAGAGATGTTAGTATGATGGAACTCTACCTCCTCTGGGTCTAGAATCTTGCCTGGCATTGGTCAAGTAAAGCCTGGGAAGAATAAAATGTAGAGAAGCTTGAAAACAGGGCTTGGGAAATTATATGCCATATTGTTGCTTAAATAAGTCCTCTTTTTTTCCTCCATTTTCAAGTCATGTGACTTAAAAGAGGTTGCATTTCATAAAAGGTAATGGCATATGGTGATGATAATACTATGCTATGTTTATGTATTGTTTTAGAGAATACCAGAAATGCAATAAAGGGCAAGTTAGGGAACACAGGCTTTGGAGTTAGACAAACCTGGCTCTACTACTTACTAAACCTGGGATTTTGGCTAAATTACCTAGATGCTCTGTGCACAATTATTCCCTTAGCTATATATAGGGATAATATATAATATATATATAATATATAATATATATAATATATAATATATAATAATGGCATTTCCCTCAGAGGCTTTTTTGGGGGATTAATTGATATCATTTAGAATGACTAAATCTGATCTGTACTCTGAAATGGCTTGGTTTTTAGTTAAATCGGTCATTTTAATATTTTAACCAATAAGGATAGAGAAGACATTCAGTGTGTTAAATATTAATATTAATAATATTATTATTTTTACCTCTGAAACTCTTGTCAACCCAGGGAAGTAGATTGGAACTACTTTCTCCATCATACAGATGAAAACAGCTCAATTAAGCCAAGGATTTAACATCACTGAGTACTGTACTCATAAGAACTGGGATGTGAATCTAGGTTTACCAACCTCTAGTATAGTACGCTCCTTTTTGAGTGGTTCAGAGGCAAGATTTCCGAATTTGAAGCCATTGTGTCTAAACAAATCTGTCGGACAGCTTTGTCCTCCAAAGGCATTTCTGTTTCTGTTTGTTTGAGGCACTCTGTTGAGCCATTTGTAAGAGACATGGCAGTGCGAGGTGCGTCAGAATAGGATTCGAAGCTGGGAGGTACAGGCAGGTAGGACATATTCAATAAGTAGGTGAGGCAAATTCCCGCAGGCTTAGGAGCTGGCCAGACTCTGGAGCACATTCCTACCCAGGGGTGAGCACATATCACAGAGAAGTTCAGGTGGTCTCAGGTGAGCTTGCAGGACAGCTGGGCTGTCAGTGTGCTGATAGTGCCCACTTTCACTGGTGTGTTCTCTTGCCTCTGTTTCCTGTTGTACAGAGTAGCAGTGATATCTATTTATCTGCCTCATAGCCTATGAGAATTCAAATATATAAGATGCTCTGAACCTCTCAGAGAAGTGCTGTGTATGTCATTGTTAAGAATCAGCAAAAGCCTTATCAAAGCCTCTGGTGCATAACCACTAAAAACTACAGTTTCAGATCAAAAGCTGTGTGGAGCAAACTAGAGTGATTTGCAGGCATCATCTGATTTCCTGATAAAGAACTCTGTGACCTCCAACGTTCGTGCAATTCTGACACAGCTGCCCCATTGCTTACAATGCGTGGCTCTTCCTGTGGGACAAAGCTTGGATTAAGCACCACGAGTGGCTCTATACTGACAATAATAAAGGACTTCAGTAGCAGCGGTACCGACCACTGACACCTAGGGTTGAGTCCCCAGACTAGCACCAGCAGGCTGGTGAACCCAACCAAGCTGTTCATTGCTTTCCAGGCATGACTCTTTCACTGGTCTCATTGGGATAACTAATGCTAGCTCTCCCTACCTTGTGAAGGAGTTGTGAGGATCCGGGATTCCAAGAGATGTGAAGGTGTGTTCTAACACACTCCAAGAATATAAGTGAATACAATGACTTGTTAGAAGTATGGAAATGATTGCTGAATCATACCATCCAAAGATACAGTGATTTTAAAGTTTGTTAATGAAAGCTTGAAGTGACTCAGTGAATTTGATGCCAAAGAGGGAAAGGGAAACACACAGGAGGAATTTCCTTAAAAAAACAAAGGAAGTGATTGGTAGGCTTGAGAAGCTAAGAACGCTCTGGTCTAAGCAGGCATCTTTTAACTTTTTTGAACTTATTTTGTAGCATTTTGTCTCAACAGAAGATGCATCAGGGCAAATTCCTTACCTTTCCTATCCACGGTGCATCATCAGACAAGGTCAACCTACTAACCCCGTGCTGAATCCTTACTATGTGCTGGCAGTGCTTTTCCTGCCTTATAAGGATCATACCATCTAATCTTCACATTTTCTGGTGGAGGAAATTAAATCTCAGCTAGTCAAAGTCCTGACTGAGTTACAGACTCAGGACATCTGACTTTAGAGCATGTGTCCTGAGTCACCACACATAGAGTCAAGAAAGAGTTGAATTAATGAATGTAGTAGATGTAAGCAGTCAAGTGCTGATTATCTGAAGACAAATCAGCCTCCTTCATGCTTATCAGAGTGAATCTTGCTTTCAACTCCTTTTTAGTATCAGTTACCTTAGTATAGGAAATTGACACCGTGACCTTTCTGCATACTCTTGTCATCTCTTACCTCTAAAATCTGCAAAATATAAAAAGGAGGTCCTTTAAGCAGACATGTCTAATCACCTGCCCCTACCTTAACCTGTAGGTGTGAGCCTGATCAACACTAAACCCAGAGAATAAAAGCAACTCCACTTCAGCTCTTGTTCTGCATTATGTTGAGAGTTGTTGATGGTCCTTGTCCCCAGTAAGTGTCAGGGGTGATGGTGGGGTGAACAGAATGTGGTTGCAAAAAGGAAAGCTGGAGAGAGTTTTAGCTCTTCTTTTAGCTAGGTCTTCAAAGAGCACTTTATTTGTGCATTCCTATAACACAAGATAGACTGATATTTCCATGTAAGTATAAAGAATATATGTTCTAGAGCTAAAGACAAATGGTTTCCGTATTCTCTGTTGCTGAGCATCATTAATGGCCCTGCTTTCAGTGAGCATGGATAATCGGAAGTTTGCTATAGTTGGTTTTGCACAGTGTTTTTCTTAATGTTCTAAAAGTAACTGTATTGTTTTGTTCATTCATTCACTCATCTGCTCTTCCATTCATGCAGAAAGTATTTTTGGAACACATGTTCTGTGGTATGTTCTCCTGCAGCAACTTACAATCCAATAGGTGCCTGTCTGACCTGAACCAAAACAGTACATATCCAGACAATAAAGACATGGCACTCGAATGCTGTGGCATTCAATGCTAGATGGAAAGTACTTTATGATTTAAGGAAAATGAACGTATTTCTAATCTAATGACTTTAGAGAGACAGTTCCTAGAGAAGATCACCTCTGGGTGAGGCCTTGACGGAAGGGGAAGATTTGGGTAGGTAGAAGTGGTTCAGTGTATTCTAGGTGGAGGGATGGCTGGGAGGAAGGATTTTGTGGAGAATTCATGAAATATGAGGTTAGAAATAAAAATAAGAACGATTAATAGTCAATCCTTTATTAGCTAAATTTATAGGTGGTTTATATAGAATGTTACATTTAATCTTGTGAATATTATTATAAAGCAAGTATTATAATCCAATTGGAAGGAAGAGAAACCAGAGGTTCAGTGATAAGCCAAGGTCAGGATTTATCAGTCCCAGATCCCAATCCCTTTCTATCCCACTGTTGAAGAGCTTTCAAACTGCAGGAGGCTCAATCAGCAGGCTAATGAGTTTACCCCTCAGTTTGGCACCCTGATATCTTCATGGATGATTGCTCCCATTTCTAGGTGAGGACCTGAGGTTCAGAAAGAATCCGTGGGCTCATAAAACACTAGGGATCCTGAGTTCAGCTAGAGCATGGGGTGCTTCTTGCCAGCAAATGACACCAGAGTCCCTAACCAACTCAGCCTTCTCTATTTTCCAGGTCAAGTCCCTGCTCCTGGTTGTGTTGGGACTCACCTTCCTGAGGGAGGTGGCATCTCGGAAAAGCCCCAAAGCAGGGGATGCCGCCCTGTGCCCTCCTCTGGAGGATAACAGTGTGAGGGTTGATATCCGCATCCTCAGGCAAAACCAGGGTATTCCCATCTCAAATGATTTCCAGAACCGCTCCAGCTCCCCTTGGGACTACAAGTAAGTGTAAATGAGACTGATTTTCACATTCTTTTGAAAAATATGTTAATTTGTTCTAATGTAGAAAATTTAGAAAATATAGGGGAAAAAAAAGCCCTAATATGTATTCTTTAAAATAGAAACCCCACTTTTCCCAGGAGCTCACACTTTTTCCTGCTGTTTTAGGCTAGGTCCTCCTATGTGGTCAGAGGTCCTGCTATTTTCCTTCCAATTTCTCATTGATTCTCTGCCTTTTCCTGCTTCATGAAGCCCTAGGTTGGAATTGACAAACTTTCTGTCTTGGAAGAGGGCTCTTTAAGGCAGCGCACATAATGATCTCTGCATAGGAATAACTGGGAATCAGAAAAGTCAGTATGGAGTGATCGATCCGCTCAGACTAGACATCAGTCTTCAAGGAATGGGGATGAGGGTAGAATGGACAAGAAAGGCCAGGTTGGGAAAGGGAATGCAAGATGGCGGTGGGATCTGAAGTGTCGGATCTGGGAATACCAAGCACTGATCTCTATGCTCCAAACAGATGTAGGAAAACAAATTCCAGGAACAATTAGAAGTGCTCCTTGAGCTGCCTGCCTGGCTTCCTACAGGAAGGGAGTGTGTACAGTGGCAAGGTGGCTGGCCCGGCTGTACTGCCTTTGTGCCTCCTAGCAGAGGGGACTGGGAAGTGAGAAACTGAGAGAAAGTTTTCAATTCACAAATGTTTAGGGCTTTGGTTTTCTTTCCAAGCAGCAGGCTTTGTGATTTTATATTAGATATTTATATTTACTAGTGATGTTCCATATATCTAGGCAAAGGATGAATAATATTTATAATAATAACAACAGTGTAATGAAAAAGAAAAGATCTGATTTTCGCTGAATGGCATCATGGAGCGTTTCATGTGCATTTGTACCACTGAATATCCTCAGAATCCAATGAAAGGGAGCTGTGAGAATCCCCGTTTTAGAGAGGAGGAAACAGGATTAGGCAGTTAAGCACCTGCTGGCAGGGCGTGGATGGATCCGGGCCATGTGGCTGGCTCTAGGTTGCTGGGAAAGCCTCCCTGCAGGTGAATGTCCAGGGCCTCGGAACGCTCACATTTGTCCATTTCTCTCTCCTACATCTCATCATCTGCCTTTGTCCCCTCCCCCTGCAGCATCACCCGGGACCCCCACCGGTTCCCCTCTGAGATTGCGGAGGCCCAGTGCAGGTACTCGGGCTGCATCGATGCCGATGGACAGGAAGACAGCTCCAGGAATTCGGTTCCCATCCAGCAGGAGTTCCTGGTCCTGCGGAGGGAGCCCCGGGGCTGCTCTCGGTCCTTCCGGCTGGAGAAAGTGCTGGTGACGGTGGGCTGCACCTGTGTCACCCCAGTCGTGCGCTATGTGCGCACCTGAAAGTCCTCTTGGCTAAAGAAGCCCTGAAATGCTCCTCTTACCCAGCGCTCTGCAGCAAGTCCTCTGTAGTCCCAATTCTCTCCACTTCATCTGCCTTTTGATAAGACCTGTGCGGAGTTCTCAAAGCTTTGTATTAGTATAGCATCAACTTTCTGGCATCATAACCTGGTCCTGAGCGGTTCCATGGTCCCAACCCCTAGAAAACGGATGGAGGAGAAGGAAGGCATGCCTTGACTACTATGCCCTAGCCCTGCCATCACTGTGATTCGGTGCCATTCCCAGGGAATTTTTTTGTTCAATTCTGTTCCGTGTGGAAAATGCAGAAAATGTAACCACAATATGAGTGTGTGGGAGGGGCTGTGCAGGGTGGGGTGGGGTGGGAGGAATGGGGTAGGGATCTAGTACACGTTTATTAAGATTTGCTAAATAGAGATGTTGGCCTATGTTCCTATTTGTACTGAAACTGTCCATCTATTTATCATGTTATATAAATTTTTTGGAGAAAAGTTAATATATCAGTATTAATATAATAAAGCATTAATGATTGAAAAATACTACAGGTGTTTGTTTCCAGTCTTGGCTTGTTCTCACAGAGCTTGGAGCCCTCAAGATTTTGAAATTCTAAATGCTTGTCATTTGTTTTTCATATTTTCTCATCAGTTCCCCATTAGAGGACTACTGTTAGCATTATTTTATTATTAGTATCATCATTACTTTGTGTGTTGTGTGTGATCTTGGGGACTTCTTTCCTCTGTTTTATTGAGATAAACTGGCAAGTAATATGATGTAAGTTTATAGTGTATAGCATGACGACTACCTCTCTGTATATAGTGAAATGATTACCACAGTAAGGTAGTTAATACTTCTATCACCTCACATTGTTTGTTACCTGTGTGTGTGTGTGTGTGTGTGTGTGTGTGTAGTGAGAAAATTTAAGATCTACTGTCAGCAAATTTCAAGTATACAAAAGAGTATTGATAACTACAATCATCACGCTATACATTAAATCCCCAGGACTTATTCATTTCATAAATAACTTTGTACCCTTTGACTAACATCTCCCCATTTCTCTGCCCCCACACCCCCAGCTTCTGGAAACTACTGTTCTACTCTTGGTTTCTATGAGATAGAGTAATTTTTTTTATTAATGATATTAGGGGATTACATGGAGAATTAGGGAAAATGGCGTAAACAGAACTCAGTTTCTCTGGTAACTCTTTACGGCTCCATGTTCCTGGCTACATTATATTACAAAGTGAACAATTATTGGCCACTATGCTTGTCATCAGAGATACAGAGACAAGTAAGAAATGCATACGGAAGGACTACAGTGTTGGGACTGGCCATCCACAGAGCCCCTAGTTATGGGGGCCATGCAATCCCTTTGCATTGGCCTCATTCGGACTTCTGGGACCTTTACGGTTACTGGTTTTCTTTCATTAGTATCTTATGCCTCTTGGAGGCACAGAAGCTTCCAGATTCTGGTCTTTATGCCACTCTGGGGAAAACTCAGAGGTTCTCTCATCCCCCCCCCCCCTTGCATCTATACAGCACAGTAAATTTTCTCCTTAATGCTACCGCTGGCCCAGAATACCTCTGCGTTGCCACTGCTTTCAAAGTCCGAGGGAGGAAGTGCGACGTAAGTTCTCACTCCCTGAAACTTGGCTTGAGGCACGTGGCAGAAGTCTGACCCCTATGTTTAACTCTAGCATGGGAAACTTCTTTCTAGTCTAGGTGAGCATGGGTATGAAGTAGCTGGCTCTTCATCTCTTGGCTGCAGAATCTTTTGTTTACGGTATAAGGATTGATATTTAGATGTTCAGGATCTTGAAATCTAGAAAACATTTTCTTCTGTAGCTATCAGCTTCATAAGTTTGCTGTGAATCTCACAAGTCCATATTGGTGCTCAGATTTGCAATGAACACTTCTTTTTCTGTTAATGTTGGCAGTAACTGCCCTATTCTGAGAATAGTACATTAAAAAAGCCTCTGTGTCAGAGGGGAAGCCTCTGTGTCAGAGGCTCTTAAGGAAGGAAATTGTAGAGGGGAAAATTATACCTATCAAGACATTACCTTGTTATACATGTACACATGTCATCTCAGAACAGTGTGCTAAATACTATGATCAAGATATGAAATGTCAGGAAGTCACAGAGAATGATTGATATCGGGGAAATTTCAGAAAGGAAAATATTTGTGCTGAGATGAACATGAGCTGGTCTAGTGGAAAATGGGAGAAGGGCTTCCATAACCGAGGGAATAGTGTAAGTAAACACAGAGGCACCAAGAAGCCCGGTGTGTTAGGGGAACAGTGAGTAATTCCACGTGCCTGGGATAGTGTGGACATGGTAGGGAACACATAATAAATATTTCTTGAAAGAATGATTAAATGAACAATCATGGTGATAGGCAAAGAACAGTAGGCAAATGGCCCACTTATGAATGGTTTTGGGTGCTGTATTGCAGATGTGATAAGAGCATAGCCCTATCTTACCATTTTGGCAGCAATGAACAAAGGGGATCAGAAAGGTGAGGCCAACTAGAAGACCAGAGAGGTGACAGTTTCTCTCCTATGGTATAGTTCACATTTGCAGATGAGGCCCAGAGGAATTAGGTGACTTTCTCAAGGTCATGTGAAGTAGTTACTGGCAGAAAGGGGCCCAATGCCTCCATGTTCATGGCTCTTTATGTTGGATTTGTTCCCAGTAGATCCCCATATCAGTCATTTCTCTGTGCAACCTGAGAGCAGGTATGGAAGTACCTGTGCACATCTTGCATCTCCAACTATGTTGCACATGGTGCCCCCTGGGGTCTGGGGCCTGAGTTACAGTTTGTTCTGAGGTCTGGCTGTCATTCAGGAAATTGCACATTGTCTCTAGCTCACAAGGTGGCACACTGTGCCCATAGGTAAATGGTTCCCTTGTAGGGGAGTCTGTCTTTGGCTACCACTGGAGACGCTGCTGAGGTGAAATGAGCAGCCAGGGGAAACAGTCTATGTTAAACAGATGTTTGAGTGCTGCATTGCCATCAAAATGTGTAGAGAGATGAACTTTTCTTTCCATATGGAACTTGAAAGCATACAGTCTTCTCTTTTGATATCCAATTCTTATATGTGACAGTTTGGCTGAGGGGAAAATACATAGTCTCTCTCTCTCTGTCTTTCCTTTCCTCTTCTTATCTCCCTCCCTCCCCTACTCCCACATCCAGATAATAATCACCTATGGTTTTAATGTTCCACAGGAGAAATTTCACTTGTAATTTACAGTGAGGAAAATGGTTACAAAATTGGTTTTCTTTTCTAATAGAAGAAGTGATAAAAAAATGCATTTAATACTTAGCTTTTGGCTTTGAATCCTGATTCTACCATTTTCTGGTTACATGAATTTAAGCAATTTAGTCCTTCTGAAACTCAGCTTCTTCATGTGCTAAATGGGGAATAAAATCTATTTTAAACAGTAGAGTGTAAAGTAGTTGAAATAAAAAAAAGAGCATAAGGGACTTAATACAGTACCCAGAAAATGATAGGTACTTAGTACCTGGTAGTCCTTATCCCAAGAAGTACAGAACTTATGTTTCCTGTTTGCTTGGTCCCGGGAACTCACAACCAACTTCTCTGCTTAAATAGCACAGCTACATTATTCCTCATGGTTATTAAGTTTATGCTCTCCATTCAATCTCTATATACACACATATGTAATTTAAGGTAATGTAAACAAAAGATCTATACATTGTTAATATGATTACATAGATCTTTTGTTTAATCCACTTTAAATTAATGTGACAGGTACAGAGGAAGCTATAGATTTAAGATGTTAAAAAAAATTCCCCTAGGCCCCAAATGTTCATTGTAGCCTACTCCCCTGATATAAATTAGAAGAAAATCATTTTTGGGGACCCATAAGTCCCAGGAATTCTACATGTTCAGCTGGACTTCCCTCAGAAAGTAAAAAATTAAGAATGATTACATTTCTTACATAGGTCACTGGAAGTTCTCAGGATTAATTCTTGATTTACGAAAAACACTTGAGATCCACTACTTAAGAGCCTTTCCAGAAATATATATCTGTTTACTAGTACCAGATGCATGACCTTGGTCTTGTGATTTTGTATTAAAAACTGTGATGTACTGGGGCACCTGGGTGGCTCAGTGAGTTAAATTTTGGACTCTTGATTTCTGATTCATGATCTTGGGATTCTGAGTTCAAGGCCTGAGTAGGGCTCCATCATGGTCAGGGAGCCTGCTTAAGGTTCTCTCTGTTTGGAGGGGAGGAGCAAGATGGCGGAGGAATAGGAGACCTAAATTTCGTTCGGTCCCAGGAATTCAGCTAGATAGTTATCAAGCCATTCTGAACACTTATAAACTCAACAGGAGATCAAAGAGAAGAGCAGCAATTCTTTGGACAGAAAAGTGACCACTTTCTGGAAGGTAGGACATGCGGAGAAGTGAACTCCAGGCGATAAATGGGAGAAAGACTGTGGGGGAGGGGCAGCTCCCGGCCAGCAGTAGAGCAGCGGGGCATAAAATCAGAACTTTTAGAAGTAGAGTCCACTTTTAGCTGTCACTCTATTGGCTAAGCGGGGGTGAAGCTCTCACGGGACAGTGCGGTCTCAGGTTCCTTGGGGTCACAAAAGGACCTGGAGTGCCTGAGCTTGGCAGAGTTTGCAGGTATCATGGTGGGAAGCCAGCGGCAGAGATGGAGCTGAGCAGTGGGCTCTCGGCTCAGGCTTACCTTAAACTGTGATCCGAGGCACAGTCAGGCCACTTCTCTTCCAGCAGGCACCCCACAGGTGGCAGATCCAGGGAGACCCCCCTTCCTCCACCAGGAGGAGTGGCGCGGGAGCGCGCTGCAGGAATCTGCTGGGATTGGAGACTCCAAACGGGGCCAAGAGTCAGAGATAGAAACGCTCGGTCACAGGCCGGGTGAGCACGGAGCGTGGCTGGAGTCCAGGGAGACAGGCGGGATTGTTTCTCTCTGGGGGCGCACTGAAGAGTGGGGCCCCCGCTCTTGGCTTCTCTGGGCCAGAGACTGGGATGCCGCCATCTTCATTTCCATCCTCCAAAGCTGTACGAAAGCGTTCAGGGAACAAAAGCTGCTAAGAGGGGCGCCTGGGTGGCTTAGTCATTAAGTGTCTGCCTTTGGCTCATGTCATGATCTTGGAGTCCCAGGATCCAACCCCATATTGGGCTCCCTGCTCATCGGCAAGCCTAGTTCTCCCTCTCTCACTCACTCCCCCTGCTTGTGTTCCCTCTCTAGCTGTGTTTCTCTCTGTCAAATAAACAAAATCTTAAAAAAAAAAAAAAAAAAAAAAAAGAGCTGCTGAGAGCAAATCTGAGCAGAGTACTTAGCTTGGCCGCCCCCTGGTAAGGATGCTGTAGTTCTGCCTCAGGAAAAGACATTTGATAATCAGTACAACAAACTCCTCCTCCCTAGAAGGTCAGCAAGAACATCCAGCCAAGACCACATTTACTGATCAATGAGAACTGTGAACTCCACAGCTAGGGGAATGCACCATGTAGAATTCATGGCTTTCCCCCCATGATTCTTCAGTCTTCCAAAGTCATATTTTTGAAATTTTATTTTTTATTTTATTTTTAAATTTTTTTATCTTTTTTTTCCTTTTTAGTCATATTATTTATTTATTTATATTTTTATTTTTAAAATTTTTAAATTGTTATTTAAATTTTTTTTCCAGTGTTCCACAATTCATTGCCCATTCCCCACACCCAGTGCTTCATGCACTAGGTGCCCTCAGTACCCACCACCAGGCTCTCCCATCCCCCCACCCCCCTCCCTCCAAATCCCTCAGTTTGTTTCTGTGTCCAAAGTCTCTGTTGTTTCGTTTCTCTTCCTGGATTTTTTATCTTTCTTATTTTAACATTTTTAAATATTTTATCTTAATATCTTTAAAAAAATCTTTAATTTTCATTGTTATAGTCATATTTATTCCTTCATTGTATTTAAGCTTATTTTTTGTATACATATAGGTTTTTCTTTCTTTAAAATTTTGGGATAAATAGACCAAAATATACCCTAGATCTAGTGCATGGCTCCATTCTAGTCTCCAGCCTCATCATATTCTTTCCTCTCTCTCTCTTTTTTTTTTAAACCAATTTCTTATCTTATCAACTCCTTTTTTAGAATCTTTTAAAATTTTCATCTTTATAGTCATATTTCATCCCTTCATTGTGTATACCCTTATTTTTGTACTTATATCAGTTTTTCTTTCTTTTTTTAAAAATTATATTTATTTACTCATCAGAGAGTGAGCACAAGCAGGGGGCCAGCAGGTGGAGAAACAAGCTCCAGCCTGGACAAGGAGTCCGATGTGGGGCTTGATCCCAGGACCTTGGGACCATGACCCAAACCGAAGGCAGATGCTCAACTGACTGAGCCACCCAGGTGTCCCTCAGTTTTTCTTTCTTTAAAATTTTGGGAGGCAGTTTCTTCTAACAGACCAAAATACACCCAAAATCAAGTGTGTGGCTCTGTTCTATTCACCAGTCATATATATATATATATATATGTGTGTGTGTGTGTGTGTGTGTGTGTGTGTGTGTGTGTATACACACACATATTTTCCTCTCCTTCCTTCTCCCCCTGGTTTCAGGTCTCTTCTGATTTGGTTAGTGTATATTTTTCTGGAGTCATTGCTACCTTTTTAGTATTTTGTTCTGTCATTCATCTATTCTTATCTGGATAAAATGAAAGGTGGAAAAACTCTCCTCAAAAAAAACCAAGAGGCAGTACCTACAGCTAGGGACCTAATCAATAGGGACATTAGTAATATGTCAGAACTAGAGTTCAGAATGATGATTATCAAGGTGCTAGCTGGGCTCAATAAAGGCATGGAATAAACTAGAGAATCCCTTTCTGGGGAAATAAAATCCCTTTATGCAGAAATAAAAGAACTAAAATAAATCTAACTAAGTTGAAATAAAAAAAGCTGTTAATGAGGTTCATAAAAAATGGAGGCTCTTACTGCTAGGATAAATGAGGTAGAAGAAAGAATTCATGATATAGAAGACCAAATGATGGAAAATAAAGAAGCTGAGGAAAAGAGAGACAAAAAACTATGGGACCATGAGGGGAGAATTTGAGAGATAAATGATACCCTAAGGTGAAACAATATTAGAATAATTGAGATCCCAGAAGAAAAAGAGAGATGGGGAAGAAGGTATATTGGAGCAAATTATAGCAGAGAATTTCCCTAATTTGGTAAAGGAAACAAGCATCAAAATCCAGGAGGCACAGAGAACACCTTTTAAAATCAATAAAAATAGGTGTATACCCATCATATAATAGTAAAGCTTACCAGCCTTAGTGACAAAAAGAAGATCCTGAAAGCAGCTCGGGAGAAGAGCTCTGTAACATACAATGGTAGAAATATTAGATTGGCAGCAGACTTAGCCATAGATACCTGGCAGACCAGAAAGGACTGCCATGATATATTCAGAGCACTAAGTGATAAAAATATGCAGCCAAGAATACTATATCCAGCTAATCTGTCATTGAAAATAGAAGGATAAATAAAAAGCTTCCACGACAAATAAAAACTAAAAGAATTTGCAAACACCAAACCAGTCCTACAGAAAATATCGCATGAGACCCTCTAAGCAAAGAGAGAGCCTAAAAGTAACATAGACCAGAAAGGAACAGAGACAATATAGAGTAAAAGTCACCATACAGGCAATACGGTGGCACTAAACTCATATTGTTCCGTGTTACCCTGAATGTAAATTGGCTAAATACCCCCAAAGACACAGGGTATCAGAATGGATTAAAAAAACCAAGACCCATTGTATGCTGTCTGCAAGAGACTCATTTTAGACCCAGATTTAAAGTGGGGGGTGGAAAATAAGTTACATGCTAAGGGACAGCAAAAGAAAGCTGGGGTGGCAATCCTTATATCAGACAAGTTAGATTTTAAGGAAGGACATGATATCATACTTAAAGTGTCTGTTCAACAAGAAGATCTAATGATTTTAAATATCTATGCCTCTAACATGGGAACAGCCAGTTATATAAACCAATTAATAACAAAACCAAAGAAATACATTGACAGTAATATAATAACAGTAGGGGACTTTAACACCCCCCCCCCCACTGAAATGAACGGAACATCTAAGTGAAAGATCAACAAAGCAATAAATTCTTTAAATGACACACTGGACCAGATGGACATCACAGATATATCCAGAACATTCCATCCCAAAGCAACAGAATGCACATTCTTCTCTAGTGCACATGGAACATTCTCCAGTATAGAGCACATCCTGAGTCACAAATTAGGTCTCAACTGGTACCAAAAGTTTGGGGTTATTCCCTGTATGTTTTTGGACCACAATGCTTTGAAACTGGAATTCGATCACAAGAGAAAGGCTGGAAAGCACTCAAATACATGAAGGCTAAAGAGCATCCTACTAGAGAATGAACAGGTCAACCAAATGCAAACACAACTGTTCAAAATCTTTGGGATGCAGGAAAGGCGACCCTAAGGGGAACATATATAGCAATACAAGACTTGCTCAAGAAGCAGGAAAGATCTCAAATACACAGCCTAACCCTACACCTAAAGAGCTGGAGCAAGAACAGCAAATAAAGCCTAAACCCAGCAGGAGAAGAGAAATAATAAAGAGCAGAGCAGAAATTAATAAAATGGAAACCAAAAGAACAGTAGAACAGATCAATGAAACTAGGAGTTGGTTCTCTGAAAAAATCAATAAGATTTATAAACCCTTGGCCAGACTTCTCAAAAAGAAAAGATAAAGGAACCAAATTAATAAACTCGTGAATGAAAAAGGAGAGATCACAACCCAAACCAAAGAAATTGAAACAACTATAAGAAGATATTATGAGCAACTATGTATGAGCAAATAGGACAATCTGGAAAAAATGGATGCATTCCTAGAGACACATAAACTACCAGGAAGAAATAGAAAACCTGAACAGACCCATAACCAGCAAGGATATTGAAGCAGTCATCAAAAATCTCCTAAAAAACAAGAGTCCAGGGCCAGATGGCTTCCCAGGGGGAATTCTACCAAGCATTTAAAGAAGAATTAATACCTATTCTGCTGAAACTGTTTCAGAAATTAGAAATGGAAGGAAAACTTCCTCATTTTATGAGGTCAGCATTACCTTGATCCCAAAACCAGACAAAGACTCCATCAAAAAGGAGAATTACAGACCAATATCCCTGATGAACATGAATGCAAAAATGCTCACCAAAATAGTAGCCAAGAGGATCCAACAGTGCATTAAAAGGATTATTCACCACAACCAAGTGGGATTTATTCCTGGGCTGCACGATTGGTTCAACATCCAAAAATCAATATGATACAATAGATTAATAAAAGAAAGAACAAGAACCATAGGATACTCTCAGTAAGCTGCTGAAAAAGCATATGACAAAGTACAGCATTCTTTCTTGATAAAAACTCTTCACAGTGTAGGGCTAAAGGATATATACCTCGATATCATAAAAACCATCTATGAAAATCCCATAGTGAATATCATCCCTAATGGAGAAAAACTGAGCTTTTCCTGTAAGGTCAGGAAAGGTCAGGAAAGCTTTTCCTGTAAGGTCACCACTGCTATTCAACAAAGTACTAGAAGTCCTAGCTTCAGCAATCAGACAACAAAAAGAAATAAAAGGCATCCGAATCAGCAAAGAAGTGAAATTCTCCCTCTGTGCAGATGATATGATTCTTTATGTGGAAAACCCAAAAGACTCCACTCCAAAACTGCTAGAACTCATACAGGAATTCAGTAAGTGTCAGGTTGTAAATCAGTACACAGAAATCAGTTGTGTTTATATACACCAAAAACAAGACAGAAGAAAGGGAAATTAAGGAGTCGATCCCACTTACAATTGTGCCCAAAACCATAAGATACCTAGAAATAAATCTAATAAAAGAGGCACAGACTCTATATTCAGAAAACTATAGATTACTCATGAATGAAATTGAGAAAAACACAAAGAAATGGAAAAACATTCCATGCTCATGGATTGGAAGAACAAATACTGTGAACATGTCTATGCTACTTAAAGCAATCTACACATTTAATGCAATCCCTGTCAAAATACCATCAACTTTTTTCAAAGAAATGGAACAAATAATCCTAAAATTTATATGGAACCAGAAAAGACCCTGACTAGCCAGAGGAATGTTGAAAAAGAAAACCAAAGCTGATGACATTGCAATTCCAGATTTCAAGCTCTATTACAAAGCTATAATCATCAAGACAGTATGGTACTGGCACAAAAACAGACACATATATCAATGGAACAGAATAGTGAGTCAAGAAATGGACCCTCAAGTCTATGGTCAACTGATCTTTGACAAGATTAGGAAGGAATGTCCAATGGAAAACAGACAGTCTCTTCGACAGATGGTGTTGGGAAAATTGGACAGCCACATGCAGAAGAATGAAATTGGACCATTTCCTTATACCACACACAAAAATAGACTCAAAATGGATGAAAGACCTCAATGTGAGACAGAAATTTATCAAAATCCTTGAGGAGAACACAGGCAGCAACCTCTTCAACCTCAGCCAATCAAGAAATGGACAGAAGACATGAACAGACGTTTCTGCAAAGAAGACATCCAAATGGCCAACAGACACAAGAAAAAGTGCTCGACATCACTTGGCATCAGGGAAATACAAATCAAAACCACAGTGAGATACCACCTCACACCAGTCAGAATGGCTAAAATTAACAAGTCAGGAAATGACAGGTGGTGGCGAGGATGCCGAGAAGTGGGACTCATCCTACACTGTTGGTGGGAATGCAAGCTGTTGCAGCCACTCTGGAAAACATTATGGAAGTTCCTCAAAAAATTGAAAATAGAGCAATTTTTTCAATGACCCAGCAATCACACTACTGGATATTTACCCCAAATATACAAATGTAGTGATCTGAAGGGGCACCTGTACCCCAATGTTTATAGCAGCAATGTCCACACTAGCCAAACTATGGAAAGAGCCTAGATGCCCATCAACAGATGAATGGATAAAGAAGATGTGGTATATATAAACAATGGAATAATATGCAGTCATCAAACCCCAAAAGATTGCCATTTGCAATGACATGGATGGAACTAGAGGGTATTATGCTAAGTGAAATATGTCAGTCAGAGAAAGACAATGATCATATGATCTCACTGATATGAGGAATTTGAGAAACAAGACAGAGAATCATAGAGGAAAGGAAGGAAAAATGAAACAACACAAAATCAGGGAGACCAACCATAAGAGACTCTTAATCTCAGGAAACAAACTGAGGGTTGCTGGAGTGGAGGAGGGTGGGAGAGATAGGGTGGCTGGGGGATGGACACTGGAGAGGGTATGTATTATGATGAATGCTGTGAATTGTGTAAGTCTGATGAATCATAGACCTGTACCCCTGAAACAAAACACACATTATGTGTTAGTTAAAAAAATAAAATATGCAAAAAAAGATTCTCTTTCTTTTGCTGATCTCCTGATCCTAAAAAAGTTTTTGAAAACTATGGTGTACTTCTTTTTCACTAACAGTGCTCAGTGGGTCGTGATTTTGAGAATTGTGCTCAGCAGTGAAAAGAACGTATGTTGAAACTAAGATTAAATTTTAAGAAAGGATGACTCCAATTTGGGCCTGAAGACATTCGTGCTTAAAAAGTGGCCATCTCTTGGGCACCTGGGTGGCTCAGTGGGTTAAAGCCTCTGCCTTCGGCTCAGGTCATGATCTCAGAGTCCTGGGATGGAGGCCCGCATCGGGCTCTCTGCTTGGTGGGGAGCCTGCTTCCTCCTCTCTCTCTGCCTGCCTCTCTGCCTACTTGTGATCTCTCTCTGTGTCAAATAAATAAATAAAATTAAAAAAAAGTGGCCAACTGTTGTCTTAAAGTGTACAGACATCACAGCAGTACCAGAAATCACAGAGTAGTGACTGAGCCGGTAGACACTGGAGCCAGATGCCAGTGATCTCAGTCCCCTAACCTCTCCGTGCCTCCTTTTTCTCTACTGTAAAATGGGGATGAGAGCAGTACTACTTCACAGCATTGTCGAGAGGCTAGAATAAGGTAATACTGATAAGGTGCTAAGTCTAGCACCTGGCATGGTACATGTATTATCCAGTATGTTATTTAAAAGGGGAAAAGTCATCAAGTATCCCAGTTATGTATTGATTTTGCTTTCACTTCTGCTTATTTGCCTCACATACTTTATACAGCTATAACCACAACATATATGCACTCTGCATTTGGTAATTTTTTTACTTCAAATTACCTATTACACATTTTTTGTTTCTATATAGTATTCACAACCATTTTAGTGTCTACTTACTATTCTTTCAGGTTGGTAAACCAGAATTTATGTAGTTATTCCCTTAAAAAAATTTTATTTATTTATTTATTTATTTATTTATTTATTTATTTATTTATTTATTTACTTGACGCAGAGGGAGAGAGAGAGCAAGTGCACAGTTAGGCACAGTGGCAGGCAGAGGGAGAGGGAGAAGCAGAATCTCCGCTAAGCAGAGAGCCCCATGCAGGGCTGGATCCCAGGATCCTAGGATCATGACCCCAGCCAAAGGCAGAGTTTAACTGACTGAATTTAACTGACTGAGCCACCCAGGCACCCCCAGTTATTCCTTTTTTTAAAACATTTATTTCCACTTATAAAAATTAGATAATGCTTGTTGCTGTTGTAGTGCTTTTTTAAAAAATATTTGTACTATGTAATGTGGACAGAAGAGTACATATGTCTTTGTATATGCACAGTTACCTTCTATGTTAAAATTCTATGTGTGTATTTTCATTATCTACAGCTTACCTGGGGCAGCTTCCTAATCTCTTCGAGCTTTGGTTTCCTCAACTGTAAAATGAGGATGACATAACACTTGCCTCCTACAGTTGTGGTGTGGATTAAAAAAATAATAAATATCAATTATTATAGCAGTTCTGAGTTTCAACTAGCTATTACTAGTCTTATTTACTGGTTTCATACAGCACCTTATGTAGGACCTCTGGCTGCATTCTTGTTTCTTGTTTTCAAAGCTAAGTAAATCAATGCATTTGACAAAGATGGATTTATGACTTGTTCTGGGTTGTGGCTGTCATGAAACGTACAGACTTCCTACTCCATTGGCTTACCTCTGTGGTTTCCTTACATGCTGTCTGTAGGTGATACACCACAGCCCTTTGCATGGCCTGAAGGCAAGGACCAGACCTTGTTTATAGTGGTGACAATACCAGAAGCCATGTAACCATTTCCCACAACCACATTCTCGTGACTTTGACAGACACCAGATCTGGTAGGCACCGCTCAGGATGGGCTCTACATGCTGGACAGTGGAGTGGGAACTGAGTGCGCCTGGCTTCCTCGAATGGGACACCTCGCTTGTGGAAAATTCCAAGTTTCCTGGGGTCCCAGGCATCTGTTAATTCCACACTCCTGGGCTCTTCAACATCTAGAAGGAAAAAGACACAGATTTCCCGCAGATCACTTGCCAAATGCCTAAGTGCTCTCAGTGCTCACCCCAAACCCCAAGTGAGGTCCATTAAGAAAACAATGTTTGCTTCTGCCCCTTGCTTTGGACTGTATCTGCATAGGGGATACCAAACTTCTGGTTCCTATATTTGAAAACATGTAAAAAATAGAATTAAATATAGAAGAAAACACATCCTTTGTATCTGTGCTGCTTAGCTTTGAAATCTACTACAGTAACTTGGGCTTTAGAAATCAGATGAATTGAAGCTGTCACATGAGAGCGAGTTTACTGGATGAAGAAATGGTTGAATTACTTCTGTTGTACAGAAGGTGAATACCAAGGGCTTCCTAATTATTCTCATTGGAAGAACCCTTTATAATGAAAGCTAAGACTTGCTGAATTATTACAATAAATACTCACTTCTTACTTATATACCTTTACTCAATTATAATAATGCATGATTTAGAAACTATTAATCAGTGTCATTATACAGAGGGGAAAACTGAGGTACAGAGGGGAAAACTGAGGCACAGACTGAGTCAATACCTTCTTTGAAGTTACAGTAGTCACCCGATGGTAGGCTCCTGCCTGCTGTCCTAAGCAGCATTGCCTCTGTGTGAGACATCTGCCAGGAATCACTTGCCTGGACTGAAATGTCTCAACCATGGACTCTTCTCTGAGGATCCTTCTCTGCAAGTGGTCAGAGACAGCAGGTGAATTACAGTATTTGTGTCCTCATACAATTATAGAATTTTATGGGAAACTCACTGGAAATGTAATCGATAGATCCTTGACTTCCACCAGCTTGCAGAAATACCTCAAATTGTAATGACCTTCATCTTCTTTGTGCATAGGAATTCCAGTCCTTTACCTGGGCCTCTTCCTCAGAGGTTTCTGGGAATCTCTGAGCAACATCCTCATTTTCCTCTGATGTTTCCTGCGGTTGCTTAGTGCCTTTGTCAATTGCTTGGCTTTGGAAAACCAATCCCTGCCCCTCCCCGCTGCCTATAGGAGGAGGTCTGACATAAATCTTTGAGGCTTTATGATTTTCCAAGGCTAGGCTATCAAAGGTTATGCAGCTTCCATCTGGTTCTCTTAACATGCTCCTTCTGGTGGAAGCCAGACATCATGTAAGCAGCCCAGCTGCTCTGAGAATGCCATGCTGGAGAGACCACGCACAGATACTCTGGGTGGCAAGGCTTGGTGAGCTCTCAGTGACAACCAGCATCAACTCCCAGGCAAGTTAAAGAGCCATCTGGGACACCCGGCCTAGCTGAGACCTCAAGTTGCTGCAGCCCCAGCCAATATTTGAATGCAACCGCGTAAGTAGGACTGGCTACATAACGTGTGGGGCCCAGTGAAAAACTAAAGCACACAATTTCAAGACTGTTAAGTGAGCATTAAACCAAGCATGGGGCCCATTTAAGAGCTGTGTCCCTATGCAATTTCAAGGTTGTACATGCATGAAGCCAGCCTGCTCGCAAGATCTCCCAAGAATTGCACCATGGAGCCCTTCCCAAAGTTTTGTGATCAAAATAAAATCGTTGTTTTACATCAGAAAATCTGGGGTGATTTATAACAGGGCCACAGTCATTGCATCAGCCCTAAGGACAATAATTTCAGGCTTTAATAGCCAGCGTGGTTATACTCCTTGAAAGTTTATATAACCCTGAAATTGTGAGTCTAAGTGGGCTGGGCTGTACCTATAGTCCAGTTCTATTTGTTGTTCTGTCCTCCAGCCTGAGCTGAAAATTGTGCCTTGCTATCTTTTGCTGCATTTTTGACTATTTCAACAACTACTAATTAAAAACTCACGAATACAAGTATAATAAATAAAATAAAACTCACTCGTATAATAACAAACAATAATTCACAACAGCACAGTATATTGATAGCTCCAAGGACACTTTTGCTACAAAGGACACAGTCTGTAGAGATACAACTCTGCCGATAATATAAATGACTTTCAAGATCACCTTTTACAAAGGGCAATATAATTCCCAGGAACCACAGCTTCCCCAGGAAGTTCCACTTTATATTTGCATAATTAAAAGGCTTAATTGTATGCATTTCTTAGAAAAAAATAGGGAGTTTCAAGACACATCTTGTGCAAAACAACAAAAAAAAATTACTTGCTGCCTGGAAATGCAGATTTCCTAATTCTATTAATTTGCACCAAGTTTTCACAAAGTTTATGGTACTCTTATTGGAGGAAAACATAACTCACTGTTGATTCTGAAAATGGAGAGAAAATTAATCTCTGCTTTCATTATTTGCCTTAAATCTGTATTAACAAGCACTTTTGTGACCTTAGACTTTTATAAATTGATATTCATAACGAGAACAATCTTGGCGTTTCTTTATTTCTTTCTTAGGTGTTGTTTTCTAAATAATCAAGAGACTATTATGTTCCATTGTGTTAGGGTGCCATAGAGTGTCCCTGTTTTCTTTGGAAATCTTGTGTGGGTGAATACTGACCCCTCCCAAAGATATCCATGTCCGAATCCCTGGAACCTGTGATTGTTACCTTACATGGCAAGAGGGTCTGTGCAGATGTGGTTAAGTGAAGGCTCTTGAGATGGGGAGACTGCCCTAGATTTTTATGGTAGACCCTAAATGTAATCACGAGCATTTTTATGGGAGGTGGGGAGTAGAGGGCCATTTGACAATAGAAGAGGATAACGTGATGGATGGAGGAAGGGGCTACCGGTCAAGGAAGCTGGAAATGGCAAATTCCCTGGAGCCTCTGGAAGGAGTACAGCCCTGCTGACAACTTGATTTTGGTCCACTGAACTGTAAGGGAATAAACCCGTGCTGTTTTAAGCCACCAAGTTAGCGGTAATTTGTTGTAGCAGAGTGCACATCTGATTGTTTATTTCTTGTTTGAAGATCATTCTTGCATGGGAACCTCTTCATCAGCTTGGTTGCTTGATGAGCCCAAGAATTGTTTTCCCGGACTGGAAGGGCACGTGTTAGGAATTATTAGGCAAGATTTGCCTGTTGGGTTTCTCTGGACCACTGTTCTTGCCACAGAGCAGTAATTGCGCTTCATTGTATTCGGGCCTCCTTTTAGTCTCTTCTGGACAATTCGCTTTCTCTCGTGGCCAACGTAGTTGAACAGTGTCTTTGGTGACAGCAAGAGTTGCAGACAGGGAAATGCCTCTGACTCACCCCTGTGGTGGGTTGGAAAGGCGGCAGAAGGATGCTGTTTCAGGTTGACTGCTGTGTACCCCGTGTGGGAGATGCACGATGAGCATTCTGGGACCCACAGTTGGCTTCTCACCATCTGACCGAAACGAGCAACTAACTTCTTACAGTAAGCTCAGGGGAAGGAAGTCAATGTTGGTGAGGTGCTCCTTCCACGAACTTAAGCCCAGATGTCTGACCTACATTTTCATCCTCCAAAATGACCTTCTGTCTACTGTGGTGAGCAGGGTTAAGCATAAAAAAGTAAACACTGCATGACAATCATGTTTGTATAAAGATTATTTGAAATGCTTTGGCTTCTTGAACTCTTTGAATTTGTTATATTAAAGGGCAATAGGGCAAAAGTATTTGTCTTTGTGGATATGATGTTTTTTAGGAAAACCTGTCTCTTCTACTGCCAGAACCTCTCATTCTTTGTTTCCATCCTCATGTGGGATTGTCAGCTATGCCTGTGTCTCAGGCATTCTTCCTCCAAAATAGATCTTTGTATTCTGCTTAAATCCTCTCTTTGAAACATCACGTTTGAGTGTTTTTTTTTTTTTAAATACACACCTCCAGGAGGTTGACACATTGGGGTGATAAAAGGTTAAATTTTTGTGACCTCCTCCCCAAACACTCATTTATGCTAGCCCTGGGACATCATAGATCAGTAAGTCACATCTGGTGATATTTTCCTACCTCTAGAGGTATTGTCAAAATTGATTTGTAAGAGATCTAAAGTGTTTCTTGTTTGTTTGCTTTTTTTTTTCTAACAAGCTACTAGAAATAATAAGGATGAAAGAAAATGGCGATATATAATAAGGGAAAATAGGTGTGGGGTTTTTGGATAAGGAAAGGTATGACGAGGATACATTCTTTCCTTCCTTCCTTCTTCCCTCCTCTCTTCCCTCCTTCTGTTCCTTTCCCTTCCCCTTCCCATTCCCCTTTTCCCTCCCTCCCTTCCTCCTTTCCTTCCTTCCTTCTTCTCTTTCTCACTTTTCTTCTTTCTTTCTTTTTGTAAAGGAAAAAAAGAAAGCAATTTTGTCCTAAAGTAAAATGATTTTTCCAGGATGGAAAAATATATAGGACAAAAGCTAAATGAATATAGAAATTTGCAGACAGTTTATGGGAAAGGAATATATATATATATATATATATATATATATATATATAGTGTGCAGAAAAAAGAATATTGAGAAAAGAATTTTATGTACAGTTAAGCTAAAATCGGAGTGGTGGATTTGTGTAAGAGGAAAGAAAAAGTTTTAATATCATATGCACACTTGTGCAAAATTAGAATTTTTCTCTGTTAGAAGGACAAAGTTCTTTTAGACTATTGGTCTGCTCTCGAAAAGAAATTATAAACAGAGGTTTTTCTTTACCTTTAATGGAATCTGCCTAGGAACAAAGACTGTGTTTGTCTTTATCCAGTATTTGATTGCTTAGGAAACTGAATATTCTCTATTAAAAAAGAGCTAAGTTTTTTAAACAACGATGTGATTTTTCATATGTGTTAAATTTCATAGGAAGCATTGTTAAATAAGAAGCAATGTAGACCTTCTTTAGAGTGTATTTGTATGACATTCCTAAATCCGATATGCCCTGGCATCATGCTGTCAGTCATCATTTGAAAATGTATGTCAGAAAATAACCAAATGCCCTTGTCAATTGCAATATCGGGAACTCTCATCAGATCCTTAACCGTGGCTGTTTTTAAGTCCTTTGTTATTTGCAGATAGTTCTTGCTTTGCTCTGGTGCTTTGGCGAAAAGTATTTCTGCAGAAGTGCTTCATCTTCAAGGAGATTCATGTGCAAGTACAAATATCTGATCATTAAAATCAATTTGCCTTCATGTGGGAGGGACACTAATGAACCTTTCAGGTGTCTCCCCAAGGTTATGTGCAAAGCCTCACAGTAGGTCACGTGATGGGAGTTTCAGATATGTCCCTGTTCTTCCCTGCATCCATCAAATGGACCCATTACATTGATGCTGTAAGGTTCACATGTAAATATTTGCCTTTGTTGCCAGACAACACCCTGCAGGCTTTGCTGGAATATCTGGGAGGGAGAAGATGTGCCAAGAATCCACAGGAAATTCAAGGTCCAGGCACTGCTATAAAGTTTTGGGAGTCAGGTAAGATGCATGTGTTTGGAAAGACACAAGCTTATCCAGCTCCTAAGAACATAAAGGAGATACACATCTTTGTAGGGATTTTAGGGGTTTAGAGGTCTTTTATTCCATTAGGAAGCCTATGCCCTTGCTTGGATATAAGCCCTAGCAGCTGACCCATTAGTAGATACAGCGGACTGAGTGCATAGAAATAGTGGCCACCGCAGTGCCTGGGTGGGATGGTGCTTTGCCAAGGAAGCCAGATGGCCCTTGCAATACAGCGACTTGGTTAATGTAGTAACACCACGTTCCATGTGTTCCAAACAATGTGTAAGGCAACCATTAAAATGGGCTGCAGTCCTCCACCAGAGTTCCTAACTGGTAAGACATTGATCCTTTTAGTCACCCTTCCTGTGAGTAAGGATTTTAAATATGCCTTGGTTTGTGTGGACACTGCATCTGCTTTAACCCAAGCTGTCTCCAGTCATCGTGCAAACTGGGCTGCTGCTATGCGGTGGTTAGATGAAGCTAAGGACCCTGTACAGTTACCCTTGTGGAAGAGACAATGATAGGAGGTCACGTTCCAAAGGTCATGATACACAAGATGGGACAAAAGAATGGAGGATCCCTCTACCTTATAACCCACAAGCAGCAGAGTTGTAGAAAAGACAAATGGGATATTAAAACAGTGGATTAAATTATTAACAGGTTAAACTCCCCTTGGTCTGGTGGATTAAAGTACTGTCCCAGCCTTTAATACATTTGCTCACATGCCAGACTTCGGATCCCCGCCGAGGCACCCAATACCATAAAGGCATGGAAATCATGGAAGACATCCATTGCCCAGAGTCTCACCGCAGACTCAGGTGCTGTGGCTGAGAACACGGAGCCCCATCATGCTTGGGAAAGGCAGTATCTACTGGAATTTGCAATCGGATGTCC
This sequence comes from Spilogale gracilis, assembly GCA_004023965.1. Taxonomy (NCBI): domain Eukaryota; kingdom Metazoa; phylum Chordata; class Mammalia; order Carnivora; family Mephitidae; genus Spilogale; species Spilogale gracilis. The sequence continues at coordinate 431,667 of PITA01000032.1, forward strand.
TGCTGGGATGGGTGAGTTACTTCACACCCATGGGTGAGGGGGAGCTATTCAACCTCCCTGGGATATGGTTGTCCCGCTGCAAGGTAGGCCTGTTGAAATGTGCCATGCCTGGAATGGGCCACACACCCCTGGAGGAGGGGTGAGGGTGAGGCTCTTTTTCTGGCATATCCCACCTGCAGCCAGACGAGGCTGTCTTCCCCAACCGACATGTACATTGTGCACAACCAGGGAGAGTTCTAAAGCTGCCAACCTACCTCTCCTCAAGGCCACATTCTATTTTCTATCAGTATTCCTTCTCCTTCCTCCTTCCTTCCTTCCTTCCCTCCTCTCTCTTTCTTCCTTTCTTGTTTAGGACCTCTTTGAACTTGCTGTCTGCCAGTGTTTCAAGAAATTTAGAAAAATTACAACAATGGTAGCAACTCAGGAGTATTTCAGGTTGAGCCGTGATTGACTGTGAAAGATTTAACTTTTTCTAAAAGGACAGGAAAATTTTTTTTCTGTTTCATTTTACTTTAGTTCTGGACTTGAAGCTGATGCTGAGGGCAGGCACAGGGTCTTAAAAGGAAGGGTAAAGGTCTCCAGAGAGCTTGGCACTAGAGTAGTTCTCCTTCTGGCTGTGCTAGATTTGCTCCTATATTATTCAAGATGAGAATTTCGACTTTGTTGCTATGAAGAAAGAAAGGTTTCTTTCATATCCAGAGATCTGAGAGAAAGGGTTATCACATTCTTGTGGTAAGCATCACTACGGTGAGCCATCAGCTAGCAAGAGGGTGTAAACAGTCTGGTTAACCACACAGCTCACTGAGACACAAGCTAGACAGAGCCTAGAGAGGACAGCGCTTGTAGAAGGAGCCTTGGTTGTGACACGGAGATAAAGGCTAGGTTATCTGGGACAGGGAGGAGCTTTATGAATACTTTACTCAACAATGATATCTATTCAAGGACAAAAGTTAAAACCAGATACTGTGGTGTATAGTCCTCCATCATTTTAGAAATGTTGACAAATCATCTGACATCCTTCATTACAGAAATACTAAACAGATGTGTAAGTCCAGTGGCAGCTACTGCACTCCTGATTTAAAAATCCCACAATTTAAAAGTGTAACCTGCAAATATTTTTATTCTTCTTTTCTAAAATTTTCCCTTGGGCAAAATTGTTTGCTCATCATAGTCACGGTGAAATGGTAGACAAAATGCATGGTTTTCAAATATAAATACAATTTCTTATAAGAGAGCTCCTGTTCAAATTTGAGCAGCAGGTAATATGAGGGTATATTCTCCAACAATTGGCTTCCTTCATGTTAGCATGATGTTTTTAAGATTCATTCATATTGTGTGTGTCAGTGGTTTACTCCTTTTCATTGTTGAATAGGATTCCATTGTATGCCTCTGCTAAAATTTATTCTTACACCAGTTGCGTATTGAGTTGTTAACAGTTTTTGGCTACTCTGATCAAAATTTTACATTTAGGTGTCTGTGTGGACATACTTTTTCATTTCCCTTAGGTCGTCACCTAAGAGCAAGATTATTGGCACTTATGATATTAACTGTTAACTGTTTTCCAAAGTGACTGTGTCACTTTGTATTCCTGCCAGAAATATATGAGAGTTGCAGCTGCTCCCACATTCTTGCCAGCGCTTGCTCAGTATTGGTAGTTTTTAAATTCTCATCTCTCTAGTGGATGAGTAAGGGTATTTCAGTGTGCTTTGATTTTTCAAATTCTATCTATCTATATATCTATCTACCTATCTATCAATCATCTATCACCTATCATCTTTTTTTTTTAAAGGTTTTATTTCTTTGACAGAGAGAAACACAGCCAGAGAGGGAACACAAGCAGGGGGAGTGAGAGAGGGAGAAGCAGCCTTCCTGCCGAGCAGGAAGCCCGATGTGGGACTCGATCCCGGGTCTCCGGATCATGACCTGAGCTGAAGGCAGTCGCTTAATCAACTGAGCCACCCAGGCGTCCCTATCACCTATCACCTTTTTAAAGTAGGCTCCATGTCAAATGTGGGGCTTGAACTCATGACCCTGAGATCAAGAGTCAATGCTTTACTGACTGAGCCACCCAGGCACCCCCATCGAGCTTTTAATTTGCATATCACACTATATTGATGTAAACATTTGTGACACTAAAGAGCTCTGTCCTTTCATTTAGGTGTTACCATTTACAGGGGTTTTCACACATGGGTGGCCAATCCCATGTACGAGCAGTTTCTTCTTAGATAATTCTTTATCAGAGAAGTTGATTTTTCACCTTTTATGTCAACTTGTCCTGATCTTGTGAGGGTTCCTTTGACCTTCTTTATAGTCTATATGGCATCTTGTCACATGTCCTCCAGTGAGCAATATGGTTCCCTTATAATTACAAGCTGACCTTTTGCTTTTCTCTTTCTCCTGGTTTACTGGCATTTATTTGTATTCTGAATTCACCCCAGGTGATCTAGGATTACACTGGTGCCACAAACATAGTAGACCATAGTCCTATATTGAAAACTTTGGTCAGTCATCATTGATTCTCTTTACTGATTTACTGCTATTGACAATACCTGATGACCCTGGTTGTCTGCTCCATTAAAAAAAAGTCTTAGGATAGAGGCCGAACAATGGAGTACTGGACAGCTGAAGTCAGATACTAGAGATTAGAAATGTAAATTTGCATGCCATCTTTATATAGATGACAGCGGAAATCAGAGATCTTAGGAGCATGTCCACATTTAAGGCACAACACAAAGAAGTGAAACTGACATGGAAACTGAAGAAATTGATAGGGAAATGAGGTAGAATGTCTCAGAAAGCAAACCAAGGGAGCCTTTTAGGGAGGAGAGGGTTAATCCTGCACAGAGGCTTAGGAGAGAACCGAGAAGATGTTGCTGAATTTGAAATTGGGAGGATATTCGAGACTTTAGAAAGTGCAGTGATAGACAGCAAAGCAATAGAGTCAGGAGCCAAAATGGATCAGATAATCAGAAAGTGGAGAAAACAAGGACAGACATGTCTTTCAATAAGCATGGAAGACATAAAGATTCATCTGAGCCATCTGTTGCTTCTTCCATTAGGGGAGGATGTGGCCATCTTTCTGTGCTTTAGATTCTATTTGCCTTGGCCTGAGCAAACTTACTCTCCTGAAACTCTCCTGTCTTCAGTCTCTGACCATTTTCTCTGTTGATTGTTCAAGAGTTTTTCAGTCTTCAAAAAGCAAAACCACGAAAACTACAAGTAAGTCACATGTTCCTATGGCTACCACCCTGATGCCTTTTGTTTTATACCCAAACTACTTCAAAAAGACCCCTTTCTTGTGTTTCCTACTTTCTCCCCTTCCTTTCTCTCCTCCATCTCTTCTAATCTGATTTTGGCTGCCACCACACAAAAGAAAAGTCTCTCTCTAGGGCTCGGTGATTTAGGTTCTCATATCTAACAGACACTTTTCAGGTCATAACTTAATTGACGTTTCTTGGCATTTGATTCTGTTGACTACTTCCTTATCTTTAAGTTCTCTGTTCTGTTGGCTTCTCTCTCTGATTTCTCTTTGTACACTTTGGGTGCTATTTCTGAGTCTCCTTCACGGACATTAGGTTCAATCTTTAGCTGTTGGGTCCTTTCACTTTGTAACTTCTTTTCCAGAGATGCCAATGAAAACATTGCTTCCGATAATCATTCACATGCTTGTGCTTTGGATGCCACCTGCTTTTGCCTGAGGGGTTTTGCTGTCCAAGTTCCTCAAGCTCCAACCTTTGCTGAGCTCATGTCTCCATTTTCTCACTGGACATTCTATGTAGATGTCCCACAGATATCTCAAATCGAATATGCTCAGACTTCATTCACTGCTTCCATTGGCCCCTAACCTAATATTCTTCTTCCTTCCATTGCTTATCTTATGGAAGGACAGCACCATCCACCCCATTATCCAAGTCAGAAATCTGGAGCCATCCTTGCCTTTCTCCACTCCTGCCTCTTTCTCCCCAACTTCACCATCAGATCTTATTGCTTTTACCCTTAATGTTTCTCAAATTCACCCCTTCTCTCCATTTCCACAGCCACGGAAATTTTCTCCCTCGGAAAAATCATATCTTTTCAATCATTTCCTCCATGCTGTGAATGCTGTTCATTTACCCACTCAATTTCATTCTTCAAACATATTTAGCAACTATGTGTTACATACAAAGTTCTATTAAAGGGGGCAGTAGCAGCTTCTAGTCAAGTGTTCTATTCTATCTTGGACACCTCCTCTTGCCTGTTTCCTCACTAAACCACATATCATGAGTCTAAACCTTCACTGGTCTTTCCTTCACTCCCATCCCAACCACCTACCAAACTGGCTACTCAGCACATTATGAAATTCATCACTCTCTAGGCTGGAATGGTGTCAGATATGCCAATCAGCTGGAGATTAAATTATACCTCAGTAAAAAGCAGGTGGAATGAAAAAATTAATAGTCACTAATGACTATATGTGTGTCAAGTACCCCAGTTCCGACAGTCTTTGACACTCGTTCCCTCACCCTTGCTAAACCCTGTAATCAGGTTACTGTCTCTTGCCCTTATTATTTTGCCTTCCTACCAAGCTTAAATCCTACGGCCAATTATTACAATCATTCCTTTTGCACATGACCTCCATCCCTTGCCTCTCTTACTTGATCAGATTCAACTGGTAAAACCCCACCCATCGTTAATTCAAGTCTCCATTTATTTTGTACTTGAACTGACACTGCGGTATGTGGGTAGAGAAAAATCAGCAATCCTGCTGACTAATCTCACATGAAACTCATGACCATGAACCTCAACTGGGCTCATAATGCTGCCCAACCATCTGTCTGCCACCCACTCTCCTGGTAACTGTTTTGTGTTTTCTCTTATCTCCTGGTGCCAGTACCAATGTATTGCCTCTCTTCTCCAAGTCTACCTCGATCAATAGAATCCTCAAATCTCCAGTATCTCCTCCACCATCTTCCCTCTAGGTGGATAACCTTGCTTCTTATTTTATTCAGAATAAAAAAAGCAATCAGAAGAGAACTGAAATCTTATCATACACACACAGCTGCCTACTTGCCTCCCTGGATCTGTCTACTCTCTTATTACTCCAGATGACCTGACTGTACTCTGAGCTAAGACTGACCACTCCATCGGGTCACTAGTTCCTGTTCTACCCCTCACTCAAGCTCATAGCTCCAGAATTCTTCTCTGCAGAGGTTTCTTTGTAGTTCTCGCTCTATTCAAATCACCATAGATCTCCTCAGGAGGATAATATCACTTTATAAGAGTCAATTACTTGAATAGAATTTCACATAGTGTGATACCATTATATGGTGTCATTATGACCAATGCTGTGTTATCACTGAATCAATGCTGTTTTTTTTTTTCTCAGTTAAAAAGTAAGATTATTAGGGCTTCTTGGATATCCCACAGCATGACCTCCAAAATGGGGTAATATATGTAATGACTTTTTATACAATGATACATAAACCAAATTCAAGACAAAGATTTCATCTGGGCTTGAGCAGGACTTCTCGTTTTTTGGGGGAATAATGAATCACTCACCGCATTGTGACATTTCCATATCTGAAGTTCTTTAAAGCTAACATTATTTCATCTCCTACAAGGAAGTCAAACCACAATCTGGCAACAAAGAACTTTGTAAATGCTTTTTGTGTTTTATTCTTTTTCTATCTTCTTAAAAGTATTGGTGATGAAATCCTTTAAACAAAACAAGAACTGATGTTATAATGCAAAGTATCACTTTCTTACCTTTTGACAGAGACATGGGTGGGAAGATCATTCAAACTTTCTTCCAGCATAAACTTTAATATAATCCTTGTAATCATCCAAAAAGATTCAGCTAAGGCCCTACTCTTCCAGGAAGGCACTGAGCAGATAAAGGTGAATGAGCCAGGCTTTTTACCTTTGTCTTCCCAAGTAAGTAGAGCAGGGTCGATGACAGGTGTCATGTTATGGACCAAATCTTCATTGTCATTATTGTCATCAAATCTCCATTTGGCACATATTTGGATATGTTTAAACTACTGTGCCTTGTTACTCCTTCCAGGAACTTGTGACAGTTATCTACCTGTAACATTCTAACATGAGACATGTGAGATACAGTTCACCTTTGATATGAACGTTTTAAGGCTGCTTTCTTCTAACCACAGACACATATGGACTTCCCCTACATCGCCAGCAGCATGCGTTGAGAACTAACTTTGCCAGCTCTGCTCTAGATTGGACACCTGGTGAGAGCTGGTGCGAGAGGCTATGAGGAAGCAAGCCCAAGGACAATTACTCTCGAAGCCTCTAGTTAGTGTTAGAGCTATTCTTTCACATTGTTCTTTTTGTGACAGGCTCTGGGTTTCCAAATCTAGATTCTAAATATGCCTTTGTAGTCTAAGGAATAGGAAACACCTGGATCAAGACCCTGCTTGCTCGCTCCCTCTCTCTCTCTCTTTCCCTGCCTCCCCTCACCCCCCACACCTTTCTCAGTTATCACTTCTTTTTCCAGCTCTTCTGAAAGTTCTCCCAGGTGCAGCTCAAATTCCTCATCCTGGACGAAACTCTTATTGGTCACCTTCTCCGAAAGTGAAGTGTCTTTATTTTGAAAGTCTTTGACACTTATAATCTGTCTCACTAATTTAGAATGCATCCTGCCACAGGACCTCAATTCTTTCTTCATGCTTATCCTCTATCCCTGCTTTCCCTGACCCTTTAAGACTACAGGTTCTTTGAGGATGGGAGATTCATTGTTCATCCCTGACTGTCTCCATAGCCCCTAGTGGGATGTTTTGCTCCAAATAAGTGCTAACACAATGGAAACAGTAAAATGATTAATCTATATTGCTTTTTTAAAATTTTAAGTGGGCTCCACGTCCATTGTGGTGCTTGAACTCATAACCCTGAGATTAAGAGTTGCATGCTCTACTGACGGAGCCAGCCAGGTGCCCCTCAAACTGCTTTTGATCCATGGTTCTATGCACTACAGTTGTTACATCTGAGAAGAAAAGTCAACTGTGCTTGGTCATTTGGGTTTGCCTTTGTGGAGAATAACCAAGACAAGCTGTACAGTTGAAGAAACCAACTGACTCTTTGCAAACTCTGCTCCACCACCAACACTCTGAGATACCTCCATGTGGTTCCAACCCTGGTTGCCTGGGCCCACATCTGGTTGCTTCCTTTATTCACCCCTGTCTCCTAAAGCACCCCTCACCAAGACATATTAGCACAAGAGGTCTGAGATTTAGATCTCCAGGATGGATGTTCCCATTGAGTATGAAGGAAAGAGTCATTGTTAAGTGTCTGACTTCAGCTCAGATCAGGATCTCAGGGTCCTGGGATTGAGCCTGGCCTTGGGCTCTCTGCTTAGTAGGGCATCTGCCTGTCCTTCTGCCCTTCTCTCTGCTCATGCTCTTTCTCTCTCTCTCTCAAATAAGCAAATACAATCTTAAAAAAAAAGAATGTTTCTCAGAGAATCTGTCACTCCTTCAGCACATTCCATTTGAGGTTCTCAGTGACTGATCCTTGGAACTTAAGGACAGGAGATGCTATATTCACACAGGCTCTTTCCAATTTCAATCTATATCATACTTTCTGTTTAGCTCAGTGTAACTTGGCTGGGGACTCTGTGTGTACTTTAAGACTTAGAGTGAGGACATTGGAAAAACAATTAGACATTGAGCTGCATTTCTATGAAAGCCATGGGCTCAGAGCTTGCTAAGTTATGTCTTAATGGGTTCATTTGACTGTTAGAGTGATTGAAGCTCAGAGAACTTAAGTAATTTACCCAAACTCAAAGAGCTAAAAACAGATAGATCTGGGCTAAACCTAATTCAGCCTGGGCCATTTGTCCTCTAAGCTCTAATGCATAGTGCTCAAGGTTTAAACAATTTTCTGGAGCCTAAAAAATGTTTCTTTTCTATTGCCATAAATGCTTAGTTCAAGTATAGGCACAGATTAAGCATCAAATAAATACTTGAAACAAGGAGTAAACTCATCAAACTCATAAAAACCCATTGTTACATTAAATTCTCCCTATCCTCCCACTGGAGTTTGATCAAGACTGACGAGAGGGCAGCATGGATGTTGCAGACTGACCTCCAAATGGGACCCACATCCAAACCGAAGGGAGAAGGGAGGCCTTTCCTGTAGAAGAGGAAAACCCACCCCCAGCAACAAGACCAAATATGTGGTGGCACACGCTGACTCAGCTCTCTCTTAGTTTGGTCTGTGCACTCCACCAGGCTATTATTGCAGGTTCAGGATTTTCTGCTCACCACTTTTACATATAGCATAGCCAGTTTCCCAGCCAATAGAAAAAAGTAAATGCAATAGCAAATTATTTAAGTTGTCAAGCCTTTTCTATACCCTAGGCACTATGACCAGGCGAGCAGTGCAATGAGCATTATTAGGGACATCCAGAATTACTAAGGCTGAGGCCAGGTGTCAACCAGGATGTCAAAGCAAGTTCAAGCTTGTTATCAAATGCTCTGCTACCTCTGGTTTTTGGGGAGTGAGAAAAGGCTTCTTTGCTCCACTTCATGGTGCCTGGGTGCCCACTATTTGGTAATTCTTTTCGGCTTATAGGGAAATGAAATGAAAATGTGCGAGGAGTAATGACACATTGATGTCTGTCCCTGATATCATAGTATGGATTAGAAACTCCCCAGGCAGCTGACTGAGAGGAGGCTAGAGAGAAAATAGAAATCGAGAATTTGTCGAGGGGAGGGAGACAGATAATTTGATCACGGGAAGAGCCTTCGTTTATTTCACGTTGTGTAGGTCAGTTTGGGTTTTACAAATTCTTCCCTTTGTTCCCCAAATCATTGGATCTACCCTGAAAATGTCAACCCTTCGAAGGTGAAACTTCTTCATGCACGTTCTTTTCCCACCCAGAAATGGCACATAGAACCTTTTGAGAACTCCTATCTTGATGTATTTTCCCATTGGAAATGGGAATAACTTAAGTATGGCATTTATTGACATTTAAGATGGAGGAAGGAGGGTTTGAGGGCTATAGTCAGCACAGGGAAGCATGGCTGGAGCCTGTTGATAAAGCAGCAGGAAAAACTGATCATTAAACAAATCAAGGAAAATTGGATTTCATCTCATTCACTGTTTCGTCCAGGGAAGTTCAGCTGCGGGTCTACAGGATAGGGCTTCTTGGTGGACCCTTTGAGTATCTCTCATAGCCCAAGACATTTGACAACATATACTCCAGGAGAGCAGGTATTCCTTCCAACATGAAGTCCAGCCCAGTGCCCTGGGATAACTGGTGAGAGTATGAGCCACATTTGGAGGAAATGTCAGCTGGTGGAACCCCTCTGAGACTTAGGAATGTGGGAAGCATAGATTTCCCTAGGTCTCGGAGGCTAGGTTCCAAGTGGGATCTTTGCTTTTCCTCCAGGAAATTAGCTACAACTTTCTTGCTAGCAGGAAGGAGCCTGTGGGCATAGACTTTCTGCTATGCAGCCTAAAGAGGAAGGGTGAGGGGAAGGTCAGCTAGGTTTATAACTTAAGTATGGCATTTATTGACATTTAAGATGGAGGAAGGAGGGTTTGAGGATTAAATGTCATAACCTAAGGAACACGCTTGGCACTTGACTGGCATATGGGAGGATCATATGTGTGTGGGACCTTTTTACTTCACCTTTCCACTTGTCCTTCATGGTGTAATCATGGTGCTTTTATATCTGAAGAAGACTTACTTGCAAGGTTAACCATGAAATGGAAACTGGGGAAAAAAGAAAGGAGGAGGAAATGTTTCTACATGTCAAATATTGCTGAAAGGAGGGATAAGATGAAGACTGAGAAATGGCCATGGAATTTGGCAACATGGAAGTCATTGGTTATAGGAACCATTTTGGGGAAATGATGGAATGAAAGCTTCATTAGAGTAGGTGAGGTTATATTTAAAAATCTTCCCCATTGTAAGAGGTGGAAAACTATTAGTACTTTCTTAGTGTTTCTGTTTGTGACATTTTGATATTTAAAATCCTCTGAACCCAATTTCCTCCTGTTTCCCCACCTCCGCCTATACTGCCCCCATAACTTGTTTCTTGATCTTGCTGAATTGATTTTTCGTCTGAGACACCACAAGTCTGAGCAAGTGGTGGAGTTGTGGCAGTGATGACCTTAATTTGATCGAGAGAAATAACCCATGTGGCTCGTTTATGCCCTAAGTAGACTTAATGTGCCTTCAGCATAAGCAGTTCTTAATAGAGGTTTGCAGTTCAATATCTGTGGCTGTGGTCTTCACTCCGGGGAACTGATAAGACAACATAAAACAGATGAAAGCATATGCTTTGCTTAGTGTTGCTTTGTGTGCGTGATATAGTCTCTCTAATGTTTTGAATATGAGGCTTTGTTTTTAGAGTGAATTATTTGTTAGATTTTGTAGGTTTTTTTCCCCCAGCTCAAGAGGTTCTTTCCTTGCTGTTTCTCTACTTGGCTATGCCGCCACAGGGGGCGCAATGGGCTGCAAGGAGGGTGGCCTGTTTCTTGTTTTCTTGTTTTTGTTTCTGTTGGTGTGAAGTTGCAGGTTTCACTTCACGCACTCTTTCCTGGAGCCATTTTCATATAATTTCGTATTTCCCACTCATTATAATATTTCATATCACTTTTCTACCTTTTGACTAGATCAAGTGCATTATACTATTTCATTAAACATGGAAACAACTTATTTGAACTACCAAACAACCATTGTTTTTAAAGATGCCAATTTACAGATCATAAAGGTACCAGCATTTAAAAAAGAAGTAGATATTCATTTAAAATCAGAAATTATAGGGGAACCTGCATAGCTCAGTCACTTAAGTGACTAGCTTGTGATTTCAGCTCAGGTCATGATCTCAAGGTTGTGAGATTGAACCCAGGATGGGCTCTTTACTCAGCAGGGAGTCTCCCTCTTCCTCTGCTCCTCCCTCACCATGCTCTCTTTCTCTCTCTCCCAAATAAATAAATACACCTTTTTAAAAAATTAAAAAAATCAGAAATTATAAAAAATTAATATTCTCTATCCCCTATAATTTAGAGTAATTCCTGTTAGTATTTTTAATGTATTTTCTTCCTCCTTTTTAATGCCTTATTTCAAATAGTTGAACTATTTTCTCCTTGTCCCTTATGATAACCTGTGATAGTTTTGTACACAGAGTTTTGTTGGTATATATATTTTTTTGTTGGTATATTTTTAAATTATTTTGCTCTGATAACTTTCTAGAAGTGTAGTTACGGGTCCAAAGAGCATGAACACCCTTAAGTTTCTTAAAGTAAATTATAAAATTGCTTTTCAGAATGCTGTACTCATTTATGCTTATTAGCAGTGAATAATTGCTCATTTTAGCACACTATTGCCAGTATGATTAGAGTTAAAAAAATTGGCCTTGCTAATTTGATAAGCAAAAGGAAGATAATTATTTAATGTGAATTTATTTGATCATTAGTGACAGTAAATGTTTCTGCATGGGTTTCAGAGACATTTTGACCCCTTACTACATTATCAGTTTATATCTTCTGTCCTTTGAGCAGATGTTCTCAATGCTTGTGTTATCAATTAACATGAGCATTTCATATTCAGTAATGAATATCTACTGAGCATCTGCAGGGTGCCAGCCACTGTTCAGGGCACTTGCGGGGAGGGCAGGTACAGCAGTGAACAAAGCAGACAAATATTCCTGTCCTCAAGGAGCTTTGATTCTAGAAAGAGAGAGAAACAAAAACAGAATAAGTAAGGACAGAGTATGTTAGGAGGAATGTACACCATGGAGAAAAATAAATCAGAGAATCAGAGAATTTGAAGGAGGAGTGACAGGGTGGTCAGAGCAACCTTCACTGAGAAAGTGGCATATGCTGGAAGATTAATATAAGGGAAGAGAACCTCATGAGGTTGTCTGAGGAAGTGTGTCCTGGGGAAGGGAACAGCACAGGTTAAGGCCTGTAGGTGGGAGTGTGTTTAGTTCTTAGATTAATAATCTGGATATTAATGTCTTGTGATATTTGTGACAAGTGTTTTTTTGATTTGTTGTTTGCCTTTCAGTTTAGCATTTCAATATATAGAATATTTATGGTTCTGTGTGGCTGAATCTATCATTTTTTTTTCCTTTGTGTGTTTCCCCATATATTTTAAAACCTTTAAATAGTGGAATGCATCACATATGTGCAGGAATGAATAAAATATATGTGTAAAATTTAAAGAATTAAATAAAAACAAAATCCCAACACCTGAAACTGCACTATCCAAGTTAAGAAGTGAAATACTGCCAGGACTTGAGGTCTTGGTGCCCCTCTCCTCCCTTCCCCCTCTTTTCCCTCTAGAAGGGACCACTGTCCTGATTTTTGTGTTCCTCTTTCTCTTGCTTTTTAAAATAGTCACATCACACTTATGTTTACATCCTTAAATGCCATATTGCTTAGTTGTGAAAAACCAAGGGGCAGCCACAAAACTAGCTGGTGAGAGGCCACATCCCCACTGTTTTGGGGGCCATGCAGGAGCTGTGGAATCCTTTATCTTGGTCAGAGTCTGCCTACAGCTTTCCTGAGACTTTGTAAGAGCACCTGCAGCAGGCAGGAGTGAGACCTGGGAAACCCTAGGAGATGCGGAGTGGGGCCAGCTACTCCCAGAATCTGGTGCAGAGTTGGGGTTGGGATGCTTCTGTTCATGCAGGGGTCTCATTTCCCAGCACCCTTACATGGGAGGGAAATGTGACCTGGTTCCCAAATCTCTACATGGAATATGCACGCATGCACAGTGACCAGAAACATTTCACTTGAAATCTTATGTGATGTTTTAGTCCACTTGGGCCGATATAACAGAAAATCAGAGACTAGGTGGCTTATAAGCAACAGAAACTTACTTCTCGCAGTTCTGGAGGCTGTGTCTGCGCATAGCAGAAAGGGTGAGGGAGCTCTCTGGGGCCTCTTTTGTAAGGGCATTAATTCCATTCATGAGGGCTCCTCCCTCAGGACCTACTGGTGTCCCAGAAGCATTGCCTCCAAATCCCATCACACTGGGGATTAGCTTTCAACATATGAATTTTGGGGGCATGCAAACATTCAGTCTACAGCATGTGAGTGGGAATCAACTTCTGTCCCACCAGCACCCTGGATCTGCCCCTCAGCCACTTAGCCTACCCTACCTGGCACTGCACCTTTTCCAGGTCCAGCAGAAGGATAGCCACGGCAAGCAAGCTGCTCTGTGTCGTCTATTTCTCAGACTGCCAGGTCCAATCTTCAGTTTTCGAAGATAGATCAAAACAGACCCTTTGGTGGCAGGGAGCTGAGTGTCTTAAATTAATCCAGTCAGAGGGGCAAGAAGCTCTTCAGCCAAGAGAGGTCAAGTACAAATAAGGATCTGAGATAGGCTTCTCTGGCTCTTCTGTTGAATTCGAGACAGAGAGCTCAGTGGGAGTGGGGCTATGTGTGTCTCTTGAATCATCTGGCTCCAATCTAGACTGGGAGCCTTCCCTCGCTGGTGCATGACTGCCATCCTGGCATCTTCTTGGCTGTCTACCAAGAAGTCCTTCTTCCTCTTTCCTATGTTGACTCCCTTTTTCCTGTATTGCACATCTTCCATGTCTTGGTTTATGCTCCTGTTTCAATGGAGCACGTTATTAATCTTTCTTTTCAATTTGACTGTAATCGACACACAATGTTATATTAGTTTCAAGTGTACAACTTAGTGACTTGACAATGTATACGTGATGCTGTGTTGACTACAAGTGTAGCTACCGTGTGTTCCATCACATTCCTATTACAGGATCACTGACTGTGTATCCTGATGCTCTGCCTTTTATCTTTATGTCTTACTCATTCCATAAATGGAAGCCTGTATCTCCCACTCTCCCTCACCCACTTTGCCCACCCTACCATCCCTCTCCCCTCGGGCAGCCACCAGTTTGTTCTCTATTTATAGGTCTTATTTTGCTTTTTGTTTGTTTATTCATTTTTTAATGATTCCATTTATGAGTGGAATCATGTGGTGTTTGTCTTTCTCAGTCTGACTTACTTCATTGAGCGTAATATCCTCTAGGTCTTATCCAAGTTGTCTCACATGGCATGATCTCACCCTTTTCTGGGGCTGTGTAATATCCATTATATATATCCCACATTTTCTTTATCCATTCATCTACCAATGAACACTTAGGTTGCTTCTGTGTCTTGTCTATTGTAAATAATACCTTAATGAAGATAGGAGTACACATAAATTTTCAAATTATTGTTTTCATTTTCTCTGGGCAAATATCCAATCGTGGAATTATAGGATTGTATGGTATTTCCATTTTTAATTTTGGGGGGAACATTCATACTCTTTTCCACAGTGACAGCACTAATTTACATTCCCACCAACATGGTGTATAAGGGTTCCTTTCCCCCCATATCCTTGCCAACACTTGTTACTTGTCTTTTTTATTTTAGCCCTTCTGACAGGTGTTACGTGATGCTTCATTGTAGTTTTGATTTGCATTTCCTTGATGATGAGTGATGTTGAGTATCTTCTCATGCATCTGTTATCCATCTGTGTGTTTTAAGAAATATATCTATTCAGGTCCTCAGCCCATTTTTTAAATCTTCCTTCCTTCCTTCCTTCCTTCCTTCCTTCCTTCCTTCCTTCCTTCCTTCTTTCCTTCCTTTCTTCTGTGTTGAGTTGTGTAAATTCTTTATATATCTTGGATATACCTCCTTCCCAGATATATCATTTGCAAATATCTTCTTATACTCATTAGGTTGTCTTGTCTGTCCTTCCTTCCTTCCTTCTTTCCCTTTCTCCCTCACTCCCTCCCTTTCTTCCTTCAACAGAGAAGAAACACAGCTAGAGAGGGAACACAAGCAGGGAGATTGAGAGCAGGAGAAGCAGGCTTCCCACCGAGCAGTGAGCCGGATGCAGGGCTCCATACCGGGTTTCCGGGATCATGACCTGAGCCGAAGGCAGACGTTCAACGACTGAGCCACCCAGGTGCCCCTAAGTTGTCTTTTCATTTATTTGACTGTTTCCTTTGCTGTGAAAAGTATTTATTTTGGTGTAGTCCAAATGTTTATTTTTGCTGTTTTTTTTTCTTTTGCTTTGGAGACCTGTCTAGAAAAATTTCTGCCTGTGCTCTCTACTAGGATATTTATGGTTTCAGGTCTTACATTAGATATTTAATCAATTTTGAGGTTATTTTTTGTGTATGGTGAAAGAAAGTTCAGTTTCATCCTTTTACATGTAGCTCTCTGGTTTTCCCAGCATCGTTATTGAAAAGAATGTTTTTTCTCCATTGTATACTTTTGTCTAGCTTGTCATAGATCAACTGACCATATAATCATAGTTTTCCTTCTGGGCTCTCTATTGTGTTCTGATGAACTATGTGTCTATTTTGTGCCAGTACCATATTGCTTTGATTATCATGGTTTAGTATATCTTCAGATCTAGGATTGTGATACCTTCAGCTTTGTTCTCCTTTCTCGGGATTGCTTTGGCTATGCAGTGTCTTCTGTGGTTCCATACAAATTTTAGTGTTATTTGTTCTAATTTTATGAAAAATGCTATTGGTATTTTGATAGGAATTTCACTGAATCTGTAGATTGTTTGGGATAGTATGGGCATTTTAATGATATTAATGCTTCTAATCTCTGAGCATGGATATTTTTTCATTTATGTTGTCTTTAATTTATTTCATCAGTTCTTTTTAAAAATTTTTCAAAAAAGATTTATTTATTTATTTTAGAAAGAGAGAGAACACATGAGCAGGGGGAGGTGCAGGGGGAGAGAGAGAGAGAATCTCAAGCAGACTCCCTACTGACCCTGGGAGCCTGATGTGCAGCTTGATCCCATGGCCCTGAGATCATGACCTGAGACAAAGTCAAGAGTTGGCTGCTGAAGTGACTGAGCCACCCAGGCATCCCTATTTCATCAGTGTTTTGTAGTGTTTGGGGTACAGGTCTTTCACCTTCTTAAGTTTGTTCCTAGGTATTTTATTCTTTTTGGTGCAATTGTGAATGATTTTTTTTTAAATTTCTTTTTCTGTTACTTTATTATTAGTATATAGAAATCCAATTTCTGGGTATTAATTGTTGTTTATATTGCCACTTTATTGAATTTGTTTATTATTTCTAGTAGTCTTTTGGGGAGTCTTGAGGATTTTCTATGCATAGTATCATGTCATCTATAAATAGTGACAGTTTAATTTCTTTTTTACCAGTATGGATGCCTCTCATTTTCTTGTTTGTCTGCCATGGCCAGGACTTCCAGTGCTATGTTGAATAAAAGGGATGAGAGTGCACATTGCTATCTTGCTCCAGATCTTAGAGGGAAGGCCTTCAGTTTTTCTCCACTGAGGATAATGTTAGTGATGGGTTTTTCATATATGGCCTTTATTATGTTGAGGTGTGTTCCCTCTAACTGTACTTTTTTGGGAGTTTTTATTATGAATTGGTATTTAATTTTGTCAAATGCTTTTTCTGAATGAGATGATCCTATGATTTTTATCCTTCGTTTGCTCATGTGGTGTGTGATATTGATTGATTTGTAAATATTGAACCACACTTGCACCCTGGGAGTAAATTCCATCTGATTATGGTGAATGATCTTTTTAACGTATTGTTGTATGTGGTTTACTAATATTTTGTTGAGAATTTTTGCATTTATGTTCTTCGGGGATATTGGCCTCTATTCTTCTTTTATGTGGTGTCATTTTGTGGTTTAGGTATCAGGGTAATGCTGGCCTCATAAAATGTATTTGGAAGTTTCCCTTCCTCTTCCATTGTTTTGGACTAGTTCGAAAAGAAAGGGTATTAACTTCACTTTTTGTGTTTGGTAGAATTCACCTGTGAATTCATTCGGTCCTAGACTTTTGTTTTTTTGGTAGTTTTTGTTTGTTTGCTTGTTTTGTTTTTTAATTATTGTGATGGAGCACATTCTTAAATACTTTGCTGAGAAAGTTTGCATGGGAGGCCAGTTCTCTGAGATCTTGAATATCTAAAAATGTCTTTTCTTCTTTCATAACACAGCTTTACTGTGTTTGCAACGTTATGTTGGAAATGATTTTCCTTCAGAATTTTGAATGCATTATTTGCTGTGTTCTATATTTTAGATTTGTGGTTGAGAATTTAAGCTGTTCAGATCCCTGGTCCTTTATATGTGATGTGTTCTCCTAGAAAGCTTGTGGAATTTTTTTGTTTTTGTTTTTTGAATTCTGAAATTTTACTAAGATGTGCCTTGGTGTGTCTGTTTTCACTCAGCCTGGGTGGTTGATGCATCCTTCTCTAACAATTCATACCCTTCAATTCCAGAATTTTTTTTCATGTTTTGTTGTCGATTTCCTTTCTATTTGGAGACAGTTCTTCCTGGATTAGTCCATGTTTTGTTGTCGTTGTTGTTGTTTTGTTTTTGTTTTTTCCCCTCTTATCTGTCATCTTTTTGCTCTACTTCCTGGGAGATTTTCTCAATTTTCTCTTCCAGCATTCTATTGACTGTTTTATCTCTGCTGTCATGGTTTTAATTTCTGAGAGTACTTTTTTTCTTTTTAAGATTTTATCTATTTGACAGAGAGAAACACAGCCAGAGAGGGAACACAAGCAGTGGGAGTGAGAGAGGGAGAAGCAGGCTTCCCGCTGAGCAGGCAGCCTAAAGTGGGGCTAGATCCTGGGACTCTGGGATCTTGACCTGAGCTGAAGGCAGAGGCTTAACCACTGAGCCACCCAGGCTCCCCTCTGAGAGTATCTTTTTAAAAAAAAATCCTTTTTATTTCCCCTGTTTTTTAAAAAAGATTATTTATTTGTTTTAGAGACAGAGAGAGTGAGCATGCAGGGGGAGGGGCAGATGGAGAGGGAGAGAATCTCAAGTGGATTCTCCACTGAGCATGGAGCCCGATCCAGGGATCAATCCCAGGACCATGAGATCATGACCTGAGCCGAAACCAAGAGCCAGACACTCAAATGACTGAGCCACCCAGGTGCCCCTAAGAAGTATCCCTTTTTTAATTTCATGGATGCATTATCTTTTCTGAGGATATTAATTACATTTTTGGATGGTTTTCTTCTTGGATATTTTCTGTTTCCTCCTAACTGCTTTTCTCTGTTTGTTTTGGCATATCTTCCATGTGAGAAGGATTTTCTCATATGTCTGTTTGAGATTAAGATAAAAGCTGGTCAGAAGTTCAGTGGGTAAATTTTTGGAATTTCACTAAAGGATGATAATTGTGGGCCATTTCTGGGGATCCTCTCTGAATATCTTTATGCTTTTCCTTTGGGCTGGCAGATTCCTCAGTCTTCTACTAGAAGGTAGAATTTTTTTTTGCTAGAGTTCTGGAAACTGAGGGAAAAGAAATCTTAGGATGGGATCTTCCTCAACATTTAGAACTATAGGGTCACTTAATTCTGGTTTTGGTCCTACCACAGCCTCATTTGTGCTGGACAGATTCACGTCCAAGTACCTGCTGTTTTGCCCTCTCTAGGATAAATTCCAACTTTCTGTTAGGATTTGGAGGAGACTTTGTGCAGCAGCTGGAGGTTGGGAAGAAAATATAAGGATCAGCTGCTGCTCAAACAGCTTTTCATATAGACCTCCTGAGTCTTCCACTTCCCCCTTTACAACTGGCTCTGAGGGACGTGGTATTCCCAGGGCCTGAGCCTTCTGAAGATTCCAGGATATAAACTGGGTTGGTTCTCAGCTTCCTCTCTGCCAGTTTAGGACTTTTTTCTCTCAGGTTTATGAAATCAGCTGTCACTTATCCTCTGCTTTATACTTGTAAAATTGTGTTGCTTTTATCTGTTGGGTGTATGGATTTTTTGTTTTAAACATTCTCTTCATTGTAGTTTTAGTGCAGTTTCAGGACAAAGGAAAATTAGATATTTAATCCACCCTGTTAGGTTGGAAATCTTTTTTCTATAAAGCTTATGGACTTTTCTGGTTATTATTCAGTATTTACTTGTATTTTAATTTTTCAGTATATAGAAATTAAAAAATATATTATTTATTTTTAAGAGAGAGAGAGAGAAAGAGAGCGCAAGCAGGGGAAGTTGCAGGCAGAAGGAGAGGGGGAAGCAGGCTTGCCACTGAGCAGGAACCCTGACTTGGGGCTTTATCCCAGGATCCTGGAATCATGAACTGAGCCAAAGGGCAGACACTTAACCAACTGAGTAACCTAGGCACCCAGTATACAGAAAGTTTAAAAACTTTTTTTTTTGAGCAAGGGAGAGAGAGAGAGAGAGAGAGAGAGAGAGAGAGAGAGAGAGAGAGAGAGAGAGAATCTTAAGCAGGCTCCATGCCCGATGTAGGGCTCAATCTCATGACCCTGAGATCATGACTGGAGCCAAAATCAAGAACTGGATGCTTAACTGACTGAACCACCCAGGTGCCCCATGTGGTTATTATTTTTTATATTTTACTCTATAATATGAAGTTCTTTTGGATATATAAGGGAAAGCTATGTTTTAATTTTATTTCTCTTCCAAATAGTCAATAATTAAACCCATACCTATTCACTAAATAATCTCCCAATTACTAACGTGTGGTGACAGTTTATTTTTACCATATATTTTAGATTCTTTGTATATACTATGATATATTTCTGGGTTATTTAATTTGCTTACTGATTTTTCTCTTTTCAACCACAATTCTTCCTTAGAAGATTTGTAGAAATTTGTTATGTTGCCACAAAAGGCTTATCAGAATTTGACTGGTATTGCATTTGACATAGAAATAAGTTAAGTATAGCATGGTGACTATAGTCAACAATACTGTATTGTATATTTGATGTTTCTAAGAGAGTAGATTTTAAAAGTTGTCAACACACACACAAATTGTAACTCTGTGAGGTGATGGATATGTTAACTAATCTTACTGTGGTAATCATTTTGCAATATATACATATATAAAATCACATTATACACCCGAAAGTTGTACAATTTTATATGTCTGTTATATTTAAATAAAGCTGGGGAAAAAGAAATAAATTAAGAAATGATTATTTTCTTTTGTGGATGTATATAGCATTCCCATCTATGAACATTGTATTCCTGACAACTTATTTAAGGTATTCTTTTTTTTTTTTCAAGATTTTTATATATTTATTTGACAGAGAGAGAGATCACAAGTAGGCAGAGAGGCAGGCAGAGAGAGAGAGGTTCCCTGCTGAGCAGAGAGCCCCATGTGGGTGTGGGCCTCAATCCCAGGACCCTGAGATCATAACCTGAGCTGGAGGCAGAGGCTTAACCCACTGAGCCACCCAGGCACCCTAAGTTATTCTTAATAATTCATTGACATCTTATTGTTCTCTAAGTCTCTCTCATATTTCAGTAAGATCACCTCTAGGTTATTTCAGGTTTTTATTTTTCCATAATAATTCGTACTTTATTTTATTACATCTTTAAATTTTATTTATTTATTTATTTATTTATTTATTTATTTATTTATTTATTTATTTATTATTTTTCCCATAACCCAGCCACTCTATCCCTCTGCCCCCATCCCCTAGCAACCCTCAGTTTGTTTCCTGAGATTAAGAGTCTTTTATGGTTTGTCTCCCTCTCCAGTCCCATCTTGTTTCATTTTTTTCCCTCCATACCCTCCACAACCCCCCTGCCCTGCCTCTCAACTTCCTTCATATCACAGAGATCATATGATAATTTTCTGTCTCTGATTGACTTATTTCACTCTGCATAATACCCTCCAGTTCCATCCATGTCGCTGCAAATGGCAGGATTCATCATATGGTTCTTATTCTTTCTTTTATTAATGTACTGTAGCACATTGATTGATTTGCAGAAGTTGAACCAAGCTTTCAGCCCAGGAATAAATCTCACTTGGTAATGGTAAGTAATCCTTTTAATGTACTGTTAGATCCTATTGGCTAATATTTTGGTCAGAATTTTTGCATCCATGTTCATCAAGGATATTGGTCTGTAATTCTCCTTTTTGATGAGGTCTTTGTCTGGTTTTAGGATTAAGGTAATGCTGGCCTCATAAAATGAGTTTGGAAGTTTTCCTTCCATTTCTATTTTTTGGAACAGTTTCAGGAGAATAGGTATTAATTCTTTAAATGTTTGGTAGAATTCCCCTGGGAAGCTGTCTTTCCCTGGGCTTTTGTTTGTTGGGAGATTTTTTGATGACTGCTTCAATCTCCTGACTGGTTATGAGTCTATTCAGGTTCTCTATTTCTGCCTGATTCAGTTTTGGTGGTTTGTATGTCTCTAGAAATGCATCCATTTTCACACACACACACACACACACACACACACACACACACACACACACACATATAGCTGTCATAATATGTTCTTATAATTGTTTGTATTTCTTTGGTGTTGGTTGTGATCTCTCCTCTTCCATTCATGATTGTATTAATCAGGGTCTTTTCTCTTTTCTTTTTGATAGGTCTGGTCAGAGGTTTATCATTCTTGTTAATTCTTTCAAAGAACCAGCTCCTAGTTTTGCTGATTTTTCTACCATTCTTTTGGTTTCTATTTCATTGATTTCTACTCTGATCTTTATTATTTCTCTTCTCCTAATGGGTTTAGGTTTTTTTTTTTGGCTGTTCTTCCTCCAGCTCCTTTAGGTGTAGAAGGTTAGGTTGTGTACTTGAGACCTCTCTTGTTGTATTGCTTGTATTGCTATATACTTTCTTCTCAGGACCACCTTTGCTGTGTCCCAAATATTTTGAACAGTTGTGTTTTCACTTTCAGTTGTTTCCATGAATTTTTAAAAATTCTTCTTTAATTTCCTGGTTGACCCACTCATTCTTTAGTAGGAAACTCTTTAGCCTCCATGTATTTGAGTTATTTCCAACTTTCCTCTTGTGGTTAAGTTCTATTTTCAAAGCATTGTGGTCTGAAAATATGCAGGGAATTATCCCAATCTTTTGGTACTGGTTGAGACCTGATTTGTGACCCAGGATGTGATCTATTCTGGAGGATGTTCCATGTACACTATGTATGTTCCGTGTACACATGTGTATTCTGTTGCTTTGGAGTGGAATGTTCTGATATATCTGTGATGTCCTTCTGGTTCAGTGTGTCATTTAAAGCCTTTATATCCTTGGTGATCTTTTGCTTAGATGATCTGTCCATTTCAGTGAGGGGGGTTATTAAAGTCTCCTACTATTCTTGTATTATTGATGATGTGTTTCTTTGATTCAGTTATTGATTTATATAATTGGCTGCTCCCATGTTAGGGGCATAGATTTTTAAAATGGTTAGATCTTCTTGTTGGACAGACTCTTTAAGTATGTCATAGTGTACTTCTCCATTTCTTACTATAGTCTTTGGCTTAAAAATCTAATTTTTCTGATATAAAGATTGTTACCCCTGCTTTCTTTTGCTGTCCCTTAGCATGGTAACTTGTTTTCCATATTCTCATTTTAAATCTGGAGGTGTCTTGGGGTCGAAAATGAGTTTCTTGGAGACAGCATATCAATGGTTCTTGTTTTTTTTTTTTTTAATCTATTCTGATACCCTGTGTCTTTTGATTGGGACATTTAGCCCATTTACATTCAGGGTAACTATTGAAAGATATTAATTTAGTGCCATTGTATTGCCTGTAATATGATTGTTACTGTATATTGATCCCTACCTTTCTGGTCTGTTACTTTTAGGCTCTCTCTTTGCTTAGAGGACCCCTTTCAATATTTCCTGTAGGACTGGTTTGGTGTTTACAAATTCTTTTAGTTTTTGTTTGTCCTGGAAGCTTTTTTTTTTTTTTTTTTTTAAATCTCGCCTTCTATTTTCAATAACAGATTAGCTGGATATAGTATTCTTGGCTGCATATTTTTCTCATTTAGGATCTGAATATATCATGACAGTCCTTTCTGGTCTGCCATATATGCTGCCAATCTAATATTTCTATCATTGTATGTTACAGAGCTCCTCTCCTGAGCTACTTCCAGGATTTTCTCTTTGTCACTGAGACTTGTAAGTTTTACTATTAGATGAAGGGGTGTACACCTATTTTTATTGATTTTGAGGGGGCTTCTCTGTGCCTCTGGGATTTTAATGCTTGTTCCCTTCACCAAATTAGGGAAATTCGCTGCTATAATTTGCTCCAATATACCTTCTTCCCCTTTCTCTCTTTCTTCTTCTGGGATCCCAATTATTCTAATATTGTTTTGTCTTAGGATATCACTCATCTCTAAAATTCTCCCCTCATGGTCCAGTAGTTGTTTGTCTCTCTTTTTCTCAACTTCTTTATTTTCCATCATTTGGCATTCTATACCACTAATTCTCTCTTCTGCCTCATTTATCCCAGCAGTAGGAGCCTCAATTTTTGATTTCACCTCATTAATATCTTTTTAAATTTCAACTTGGTTAGATTTTAGTTCTTTTATTTATCCCAAAAGGGATTCTCTAATATCATCCATGCTTTTCTTGAGCCCAGCTATTATCTTGATAATTGTCATTCTGAACTCTAGTTCTGACATGTTACTAATGTGCCTATTGATTAGGTTCCTAGCCGTTGTTACTGCTTCTTGTTCTTTTTTTTGAGGTGAGTTTTTCTGCCTTGTCATTTTATCCAGATAGAATAGATGAATGAGAGAACAAAATACTAAAAGAGTAGAAAAAAATATAAACTAACCAAATCAAAAGAGACTTGGAAGAGGGGGGAGATGAAAGGGGGGGGGAAAGAAAAAATCTATATCTCTATCTATATTAATCAATATCTATTTCTCTCTCTCTATATATATATATATGATTAGGCTGGTGACTAGAACAGAGCCACACATTTGGTCTTGGGTGTGTTTTGGTCTATTAGAAGAAACTGCCTCCCCAAATTTTAAAGGACAAAAACCTTATATATGTACAAAAATAAGGATATATACCATGAAGGGATGGAATATGACTGTAAAGATGAAAATTTTAAAAAGATTCTAAAAAAGCAATTGATAAGTTGGTTGAAAAAATAAAAAAAAAATAAAAAGGAAAGAATGTGATGAGACTGGAGACTAGAACAAAGCCATGCACTAGATTTAGGGTATATTTTTATCTATTAGAAGAAACTTTATCCCAAAGTTTTAAAGAAAGAAAAACCTATATGTATACATAAAATAAACTTAAGGGCGCCTGGGTGGCTCAGTGGGTTAAAGCCTCTGCCTTCGGCTCAGGTCATGATCTCAGGGTCCTGGGACTGAGGCCTGCATCAGGCTCTCTGCTCAGCAGGGAGTCTGCTTCCTCCTCTTTCTCTCTGCCTGCCTCTCTGACTACTTGTGATCTCTCTGTCAAATAAATAAATAAAATCTTTTAAAAAATTAAACTTAAATATAATGAAGGGATAGAATATGACTAAAACAATGAAAGTTAAAAAAGGTATTGATAAGATAAAATAGTTAAAAAAGTTAAAATGGGAAAGAGAAAAAAATTAAAAAATAGAATAAGAAAAAAATAAAACTAAATTTTTTTTTTAACTTTGAAAGACTAATAAAGAATAATGGGAAAAAGTCCATGAATTCTATGTGATTCATTCCCCTAGTTCTAAAGTTCCACAGTTCTCATTGATTGGTGAACTTGGTCTTGGCTGGATGTTCTCACTGATCTATGGGGGAGGGGCCTGTTGTGTTGATTCTCAAATGTCTTTGCTGGAGGCCCAACTGCCCCACCCTGGCCAGGGACCAGGCTAAGCAATCTGCTCAAGTTTGCTCTTGGTAGTTTTTGTTCCCTGAGCGCTTTCCATAGAACTTTGGAGGATGGGAATGAAGATGGCGGCCTCCTAATCTCTGGCCCAGAGGAGCCAATAGTGGGAGCCCCACCCCTCAGTGTGCCCCCAGAGAAAAGCAGTCAATCCGCCTGTGTCCCTGGTCTCCTACTGCACTCTATGCTCACCCGGCCTATAACCGAGTGTTTCTATCTCTGGCGCTTGGCCCTGTTTGGAGTCTCCAAACCCAGCAGATTCCTGCAGCATGCTCCCGGGCTGCCCCTCAGTGGAGGAAGGAGGGTATCTCCCCGGATCTGGCACTTGTGGGGTCCCTGCTCATTGGCCTGACTGTTTCTTGGATCACAGTTTAAGGTAAGCCTGCACTAGAGCCCACTCCTCAGCTCCCTCTCTGCCTCCGGCTTTCCCACTCCATACCTGGGAGTTCAGCTGCACTCAGGCACCTTGGGTCCTTCTGTGACCCTGTGGGTCCTGAGACCACACTGTCCCAGCAAGGGTTCCACCCCCAACCCCCTTAGCCTCTGGAGCAATGTCCCTCAGTGGAGGTGACTTCTAAAAGTTCCGATTTTGTGCTCCGCTGCTCTACTGCAGCCCGGGAGCCCACCCCTCCCCCTGCAGTCTGTCTGCCCAAATGTCGCCTCCGATTCACTTCTCCATGTGTCCTTCCTTCCAAAAAGTGGTCACTTTTCTGTTCTTAGAATTGCTGCTCTTCTTCTCTTTGATCTCCTGTTGAGTCTGTAGGTGTTCTGACTGGTTTGATAACCATCCAGCCGACTCCTTAGAACTACTCCTCCACCTACTCCTCCGCCATCTGCTCCTCTCCCCTATTTTATTGTATTTTTGAACTTGTTTTTACCATCAGATGGGAAATCTATTTTAAAAAATATTTGCTTTGTAGTTAACCAGTTTCTGAGCATTCTTCTTTCATTTAATGGATTTTTTATTGACTGGCTTATTTTTTTCTAACTATGTAATTATACCCTCTGCAAATACTGAGGTTTTGTGTTATCCTCTCCAACATTTGTTTCATTAGTGGACAGAACTTCCAGACAATGTTAAATAACAATAGTGTCTGCATTTTTAAAGTTGTTTGACTTATACATTTGGATGTGATCCTATGCATAAATTTTAGCAACTTATTTTTTCCATTATTAATCTAAATTCTATCCCTATGGAATTGTTCTTTTTGCATTTAATGTTTCTGAATTTTACTTTTCTGATACTGATACTCTGATTTCTTCTGGAATGTATTTGCCTGATATCCTTGCCTGTCTTTTTATTTTGAAACTCTCTATGACATTTGGCTTTAGGACTATTTCTTATTTACAGGATATATTTTTAAAAAACAAATTTGAGGTTTTTTGTTTTTTAAGAGGTGAATTAAAAAATTCAGTCCTGTTGTCTTTTATTTTATGCTTTCTTTGTGTTGATTTTTTTCCTGATATTTTCCTTTTGCTTTTTTTGGCTTTGGTTTTTGATCAATATTCAGTTTGTCTCTTTCCCTTTGCAGAGACTTAAAGAGCTTATAGTTTGTTTAAATCTACTAATGGCTACCTTTAAATTTTAGCCCATTTATCAAATTAAGTGACCTTTAAATTGTGTATGTGTTAAAGCCAAGGATTGAGCAATAACATTGGCTTCACTTTAATGATGGCAGGGACTTTGTACCTTTCTGTTTATGTCTCTCCTTGTTACATCCACTTCTGGGTATGGTTTACCGAATCTCAGATTCTAGGTCTACAGGATGATGACGATCCAGATCATTGAGATGTTGATGTCCGGTTACCTAGATGATGATTATTGTATTGTTACTTTTTAGCTACCTCATTTTCTACAAAACAATTTTTTTGGCTTTTGACTCCATTTAAAAAATATTTGTAACCATTATTTAGACATCATACAATGTATACATAGTTTTGACGTTCACAAAGGGTCCAGGATACAAGGAATGTCAGGACAAAGGTGCCCATTCTTAAATCCCCAGCTTTGGTTCATGTCTCAATCAGCTAAAGCATATTTATGGATATTGTTTTTATCCAGAAGGGAGCCCTCATTTTCCTCTATTCTCACATGTTTGAGAAAGTCTTTCTGCTGACCTTACAGAATGTTATTTGATAAAGGATTTTTGGTTTTACCATTTATTCTTTTATTTAGCAAATATTTATTGGGAACCTCCATATGCTAAACATTGTTCTTTTTTCTTAAGCAAAATTTGTATTGAACCATTAAATAGATAGAGAGAAATTTACAACTCATAAGTGTACAACTCAATAAAATTTCACAAATTTATCACTTGGGGATCAAAGAAGTCTTGCCTGAGCAGGCACTATGTGAGGTCACTTTCTCTCCTTCAGTATTTTGAAGATTCCACTCCATTATTTCCTGTGTTTGAGGTGGAAAAGTCTGACATTAATATAATTTTGGTTCCTGATTTGATATTTTATATATTCCTTCTGGCTGTGAGTCTTATATCTCTTTTATTCTTAAATTTTAAAAAACTGGTGCAATATATTTGAGTATGGTCTTTAAAATTAATTTGTCTAAGTATACTTTTCAGATTTACTTAAAAAAATTCCTCAATTTTTTGGAATCTTTTATCCTATTGTAACTTTCTTTACTGTAGCTCTTTAATTTATCCAGGTTCCTTTTTCTTTCTTTCTTTCTTTCTTTCTTTCTTTCTTTCTTTCTTTCTTTCTTTCTTTCTTTCTTTCCTTCTTTCTTTCTTTCCCCAGGTTTCTTATTTGTTGTTCATATATTTTATCTCTGCTCCCTGACTTTTATATCTCCTATAAGTTTGTATTTATCATCTCTTTGTTTCTTTAGTGCTCTTCATTTGTATTCCCAGAGAAAATCTCAAACTGGTCCTCCCCCATAGTCCTTGCAAAGGTTGGTCTGTAGAGGGTTACCAGGCATAATGCAGCACCTGGGGAGTTTGTTAAGAATAGTTTTTCAAACACCATCTCCAGAGATATTTACACCCTTTTAAAGGTGATGAGGAATAGGAAAACCAAGAAGGAAATTCCAGATTAGCGGGAAACATAAGCAAAACCTTGGGTGTGGGAAAGAGTTACGTATGACATTGAGTGCTAGTGGTGGGGAGGGATCAGGTGATCTGGAACACTGTGAAGGGTGGCCTGGGCAAGGTTGTGGAGGAATATTTATGTTGTGCAAAGGGGTTTTTGCTTTATCATTAGGCATGGGAGAGTTACTGAGGAGTGGTCAGGGCAATTATGTAATCAGATCTGCATTTTAGAAAGAACACTCTTGAATATAGAGATAAATGGAGCAGAGCAGTGATTGCTGTATGGTAACAAGACACAGTGTGCTCTAGTTGGTTGTAAGGTGCATTACAACAAAGTTATTTGCTTTGTAGTATATTAAAATACCAAAATTTGTGAAGAATATTTCTTTAAAAATTAGAGTAGATTCAAGATTATTCCTAGAATTGTATCACTCTCAAGTGCCACCTAGGCTTTCTTACACTAGAAGTGGTCATGTAACAGCTCAGCTGTTTGGAATTGTATAATTGGGAGTATGTCATGAATGAGGCTTCATCATATGTCCTGTAGCACCGGTAACACCCTGTCTCACCAGATCCCATTTCATTTTCCTTTTTTTGAGTATGCAAAAAGACTACATCTCTCAATCTTCATTGGGAGATGAAGAATTGGTAGAAGAATTTGGGTCTGTGTGACTGAGTTTTGACCAACAAGATTGGCTCTTAAAAACTGCACATATAGAGGGGGCACCTGGGTGGCTCAGTTGGTTAGGAGGCTGCATTTGGTTTAGGTCATGATCCCGGGTTCCTGGGATTGGAGCTCCTTGTTGGGCTATCTGACAGTGAGGCGTCTTTTTCTCCCTCTCCCTCTGCCCCTCTGTCTGCCTGTGTTCTCTCTCTCTCTCTCTCTCTCTCTCTCTCTCTCAAATAAATAAAAACTTAAATAAAAAAACTGCACATATGGGGGCACCTGGGTGACTCATTTAGTTAAGCATCTGCCTTTGGCTAAAGTCATGATGCTAAGGTCCTGGGATCAAGCCCCATGTAGGGCTCCCTGCTCAGGAGCCTGCTTCTCCCTCTTCCCCACTGCTCACACCCTCTGTTGTTATCGTTCTCTCTCTCAAGTAAATAAATAAAATCTCTAAAAAAATTGCACATACAGTTTTTAGCCTTATCTTTTATTTTTTCTGGCTACACATCCAAGATAAATTTGGTACTGGCCCCATATTAATTTGAAATTTCTAATAGCTATATTAAAAGTAAAAGGGTGCCTGGGTAGCTCAGTTAGTTAAGCATCTGACTCTTGGTTTGGGCGTAGGTCATGATCTCATAGTTGTGAGATGGAGCCTTGTGTTGGGCTCTGCGCTGAGCATGGAGGCTGCTTAGATTCTCTCCCCTTGCCCTACCCCCACACTCTCAAAAAATAAACAAAGTAAAAAGTAAAAGAAACAGGTGAACTTCTAGTAATTTCAGGGTTTTTTAAAGATTTTATTTATGTATTTGACAGAGAGCCCGACGTGGGGCTCAATCCCAGGACCCTGAGATCATGACGTGAGCTGAAGGTAGAGCCTTAGCCCTCTGAGCCACCCAGGCACCCCAGTAATTTCAGTTTTAATAGCTTATTTAACAACCCAGCATGTATAAAATATTATCATTTCAACATTTATTAATATAAAAGTCAGAAGTTATTTTACATTTTAAAATATTGAAATGGGTGATGATGGCCAAAATGGACAAACTTCTAGTTATAAGTTAAATAAATCCTGGGAATGTAATGTATGGCATAGTGACTAGAGTTAACAATACTGTATTATATATTTGACAGTTGTTAAGACAGTAGATCTTAAAATTTCTCATTATAAGAAAAAGATGATCTAACTATGTGTGCTGATGGATGCTAACTAAACTTATTCTGGTAATTATTTGGCAACATATACATAAACCAAATAATTATGTCATACACTTCACACTAAAACAGTATATGTCAATTATATCTCAATTTTTTAAAAAAGGGAAGAAAATACCAGCATCCTCAGAACTCAGGACCCAAAATGGAAAATAAACATCTCAGTGTTCCACTACCCCAATGCTCTCAAAATATTAAAGAATATTTGCCACAGTCCCCATCATATCTTATCCTGCCTGCCTATAATAAGATTGTTCATGCTTTGTACTTAGGAAGAATGCATGCTAAGTATACTGGGGTAATACCCACTCTGTGTGAGCCACATAGTTAATTATGACCCTCACAATGAATAATTGAACTCTTGCAAAGAATTGCTCTTAAAAATAACAAAAACAATTCTTTGAAATAAGTAGGTATTTCACACATAACAATGCAATTAGGACCAGCCACATTTCAGGTGACTAGTCACATGTGGTTAGTAGCTGCTGTATAAGAGAATGCAGTTCTAGTTGTACCTGATAGTTAGAATTAATTTCTTTTTTTCTTCCTTCCTCCCTCCCTCCACCTCCCTTCCCCTTTCTTTCTTTCTTTCTTTCTTTCTTTCTTTCTTTCTTTCTTTCTTTCTTTCTTCTCCTCTTCCTCCTCCTCCTCCTTCCCCCTCCTCCTCCTTCCTCTTCCTCCTCCCCATCCTCCTCCTTCCTCCTCCTCCCCCTCCTCCTCTTCTTCTGGAGAGAAAGAGTGCATGTGTGGCCAAGAGGGTGGGGAAGGGGCAGAGGGAGGGGAAGAGAGAGAATCTGAAGTCTGCTTCAGGCCCAATGCATAGCCTGTCATGGGGCTCGATCTCAGAACCCTGAGACCATGACCTAATCCAAAATCAAGAGTTGAATGCTTCACCGACTGAGTCCCCAGGTTCCCTGAGACCATGCAGTTCTGGATGGTGCTGCTGCAAGAAGGCAGAAGCTCTGTCAGCCTGAGTTCCTGAGTGTCTGAATGGAGCAAAGCTCCCTGACAATCCCTGCTGGATAGTCACATGAACAAGAAATACACTTTATTTATTTGGGCTTTGTCTATTGCAATAGCTCTTAATGACCTACACTGACCTGGTCCCTAAAGTTTGAGAATCATTGAATCATAAACTTTGAGAAGCAAGGCAGAAAGACCATTTAGGATCATATTACAATGCAACTTTCATGGTAACTTTAGAGTTTGAGAGAAGAGAGGAGACACAAGAGAACCGATGATGGGTTTGTCATGGACTGGATGAAAGGAATGAGTGGCAGAGAAATCAGGTTTCTTGTTCAGATGAATAAGTAGATGAGGTCAGTTGAGTTGATAAAAAAGGCAGTAGAGGAACTAGTTTGGGAGTAGAGCTAGTGAGGTTAGTCCCTGTTACTTTGAGGTGCCTGTGGAGTGACGGTTCAAAGTTTACTTCAGTGTTCACTGTCTGCTCCATGCCAGGTCAGGTGCAAATGGTCTGGCTCTCAAGGGTCTCTCAAAGGGTAAATAGGTAAATCCAAAATAGTATGTAAGAGTGGTGATGAATGATACACAAAAGGCCCTTAGGGCCCAGAAGAGAGGGGCATACTCCAAAGTGATGGGTCTGGCAAGGCTTGTGAGAGGAAATGATAACTGTTGGAGTCTTAAAGCATGGGTGGAGCAGTGGGGTAGGGCAGGGGGCCAGGGAAGGAGTCTTAGGCTCTTTGGGCTGCTGTAACAAACAAACAAACAAACAAACAAACAAACAAACAAAACACAGACTAGGTAGCTTATAAATGACAGAAATTTATTTCTTACAGTTCTGGAGGCTAGAAGTCTGAGATCAAGGGGCCAACATTACTGAAACGAAGGCCTTCTTCCAGGTTGAAGATTTTTTGTTATATCCTCACTTGGAAGGAGAGAGGGAGCTCCTGGAGTCTCTTTTATTTATTTATTTATTTATTTATTTATTTATTTATTTATTTATTTATTTTTATTGTTACTAAAATTTTTTTTTCCAGTGTTCCAAGATTCATTCCCCATTCCCCACACCCAGTGCTCCACGCTTTAGGTGTCCCCAGTAACCACCACCAGGCTCTCCCATCCCCCCACCCCCTCCCTCCAAGTCCCTCAGTTTGTTTCTGTGTCCAAAGTATCTGTTGTTTCGTTTCCCTCCCTAGATTACCCTAGTTCCCATTTACTTTCCTTCTCCCACTGTCCTCCAGTTTACCCCTCATGCACCGCAAGTAACTGAAACCATGAGATACTTGACTTTCTCTTCTTGGCTTATTTCACTCAGCATAATCTCTTCCAGTCCAGTCCATGTTGCTACAAAAGTTGGATATTCATCCTTTCTGATGGAGGCATAGTATTCCATTGTATATATGTACCACATCTTCTTTATCCATTCATCTGTTGATGGGCACCTTGGCTCTTTCCACAGTTTGGCAATTGGGCCATTGCTGTGATGAACATTGGGGTGCATATGGCCCTTCTTTTCACTACATCCGTATCTTTGGGGTAAATGTTCAGTAGTGCAATTGCAGGGTCATAGGGTAGCTCTATCTTTAATTTTTTAAGGAATCTCCACACTGTTTCCCAAAGTGGCTGCACCAGTTTACATTCCCACCAACAGTGTAAGAGGATTCCCCTTTCTCCGCAGCCTCTCCAACACTTGTTGTTTTCTGTCTTGTTAATTTTGGCCATTCTGACTGGTGTAAGGTGGTATTTTAGAGTGGTTTTGACTTGAATTTCCCTGATAGCTAGTGACGCTGAACATTTTTTCATGTGTCTGTTAGCCGTTTGTATATCTTCTACAGAGAAGTGCCTCTTCATGTCTCTTGCCCATTTTTTGATGTGTTCATCTTCTTTTTGGGTGTTGAGTTTGAATAGTTCTTTATGGATCTTGGATACCAGCCCTTTGTCTGTAGTGTCATTTGCAAATATCTTCTCCCATTCTGTGGGTTGCCTCTTTGTTTTGTTGATTGTTTCCTTTGCTGTACAGAAGCTTTTTATTTTGATGAAGTCCCAGAAGTTCATTTTCGCTTTTGTCTCCTTT